>OX365959.1:23682680-24282680 GCA_947247005.1 Spisula solida
TTGTGAATAGTTTAGCACACAGACAACCCAAAACCTCATATAAACGATCATTTAGCGTTGTATATATTGTGAATAGTTAAGCACACAGACAACCCAAAACCACATATAAACGATCATTTAGCGTTGTATATATTGTGAATAGTTAAGCTCACAGACAACCCAAAACCTCATATAAACGATCATTTAGCGTTGTATATATTGTGAATACTGTAGCTCACAGACAACCCAAAACCTCATATAAACGATCATTTAGCGTTGTATATATTGTGAATACTGTAGCTCACAGACAACCCAAAACCACATATAAACGATCATTTAGCGTTGTATATATTGTGAATACTGTAGCACACAGACAACCCAAAACCTCATAGAAACGATCATTTAGCGTTGTATATATTGTGAATACTGTAGCACACAGACAACCCAAAACCACATAGAAACGATCATTTAGCGTTGTATATATTGTGAATACTGTAGCACACAGACAACCCAAAACCACATAGAAACGATCATTTACCGTTGTATATATTGTAAATACTGTAGCACACAGACAATCCAAAACCACATAGAAACGATCATTTAGCGTTGTATATATTGTGAATACTGTAGCAAACATACAACCCAAAACCACATAGAAACGATCATTTAGCGTTGTATATATTGTGAATACTGTAGCACACAGACAATCCAAAACCACATAGAAACGATTTTTTAGCGTTGTATATATTGTGAATACTGTAGCAAACATACAACCCAAAACCACATAGAAACGATCATTTAGCGTTGTATATATTGTGAATACTGTAGCACACAGACAATCCAAAACCTCATAGAAACGATCATTTAGCGTTGTATATATTGTGAATACTGTAGCACACAGACAATCCAAAACCACATAGAAACGATTTTTTAGCGTTGTATATATTGTGAATACTGTAGCTCACAGACAACCCAAAACCTCATAGAAACGATCATTTAGCGTTGTATATATTGTAAATACTGTAGCTCACAGACAATCCAAAACCACATAGAAACGATCATTTAGCGTTGTATATATTGTAAATACTGTAGCACACAGACAATCCAAAACCACATAGAAACGATCATTTAGCGTTGTATATATTGTAAATACTGTAGCTCACAGACAACCCAAAACCACATAGAAACGATCATTTAGCGTTGTATATATTGTAAATACTGTAGCTCACAGACAACCCAAAACCTCATAGAAACGATCATTTAGCGTTGTATATATTGTAAATACTGTAGCTCACAGACAATCCAAAACCACATAGAAACGATCATTTAGCGTTGTATATATTGTAAATACTGTAGCTCACAGACAATCCAAAACCACATAGAAACGATCATTTAGCGTTGTATATATTGTAAATACTGTAGCACACAGACAATCCAAAACCACATAGAAACGATCATTTAGTGTTGTATATATTGTGAATACTGTAGCACACAGACAATCCAAAGTCACATAGAAACGATGGCAGCGCCTAGCCATTCACCAGGGCATATATAACAGATTAGTACAATAGCTCCTGCCATCAAAAAGATTATATAAAGTCAAACAGGGAAGGCAGCACTCAACTTAACCAGCCGAGCACAGAAAACATTAAAAACACACAAAGCACAATGCCCAACTAAACAAGCGCAGATCCGCCCAAGTCCAAGCTGTCGAAAAGTATAATAAATTATAACTAGCTTAATGACCCAGTAGAAAAGATACAGCAATCAAAAGCGTCAGACATAGAATGAACCATCCATGTCCCTAAAAATGAATACTTCAAGCAAGTCCATATACTCACCCGCAATGAATGACACACTGTGGACTTTAAAATCCGTGCATAAATTACCATAAAGGGAGGTAATTATGAATGATAACTACACTAAAGTGGCAGCAAAAAAGTCATGAAGACTTTGACAGTTTGCATACTCATCTCAAAATCAATACGTATCATTAACTAATGAAGACCAACGACACCAATGAGTTTGGAAATCATATGTCTAACCGTTCTTGAGTTATTCTTGGTTCACAACCTCCTTATTAGCCCATGTATCTCTCAAAATGGTATTCGTCACCATTCCTCAAGTACGTGAGTTTACAATTGAACTCCGGATTTGCCATATAAAGATAATGATAATCGGACAGTGTGGGCATTAGAAATAGCACGAAATAATGTACAAAACTACAAAAGCACGATATCCTACTCCGACAGTCTGCTATATCAGTGATTAAAATTTTCGGAACAAAAGCCAAACGACAAGAACATACAATGTACCAAACATACCAACAGAGGGACAATACACCACAGACAACCTACAAACACTTAACATATACTGAATTCATCATCAAACATGAACTGCTTATATTTTTGGTTTGTTCCTAAATACCCTGAAATTGTAAGTGTATATAGGGTTTGGGCAATTCAGCCTTTTAATTGCTGAAACTATTTCAATCACCTTTTAACAGTTGGGATTTGAGCAGTTTATTTTCTCGTTCGGTTGTGTTGGGCAGTGTGCCTTGTAATTGTGGTATGTGATGTTTTTTTATGTTTCTGTGCTCGGCTAGTTAAGTTGAGTGCTGCCTTTCCTGTCCGACTTCATATTATCTTTTTGATGTTACATCTTATGTTATTTAATTATTTTTATTTTGTACATAGTATTGTGATATCTGTTAAGTATAATATTATATCGGATCTTGCCATATTTAAAGCTATGAAAATCCTTGATGAAGTCCTTGATCCAACCTCATCAGAAGTGGCATCCACCTTTACACATCAACTTGACGTCATAGATATTTATAGTAACAGTTGGGGATACTCCAGGTCCGGCAGTGGTTTCTTTTCCCATTCACCGACGGTTGTTGATGCACTCCAGGAAGGAGTTACAAAGGTACCAATTTAAATGTATTTTTAAAATAATTTAATCCATTTTGTGTCTATATAAATTATATAGGATACGTCATGAGTTTGGAGATCAACATTTTTAACGAGTCTCGAAAACAAAGGTTATTAAGCGAGTTTAAAAATGTTGATCCCTAAGACAACCAGTGCTGGATTTTTCTATCACATCACCATAGTTACCGAGTCAAAACGACGTCCGAAATAACGCATTTAAGCTGACGACGTTACATTTTCGCGCCGAAAAGCTGCTGACGTCCCACATTTGTTATCGCACGTGTTTTGATAAGTAAAATTACTAATTTAAAGTAATTTTCATGGGTACCGGTTTGTTCTTTCGTTCGTTTGTTTTCATGCCGGTTTTAAACTACATTTCAGTTACATACGGCGCCTAACTCACTTATGTACTTATATCACATGTTCTATGTGCTGAGTGGATTAATAAAATATAAACTGTAAAACTTAACCATCATTCTTGAACTGTACCCTAACCAGTACAAAAATACCTTTCCACATGTGGAGGAAAACCGCCATTGTTGTCAAACATTCATGGAAATGTATGATCTACAGCAATATGCAGAGACCGGGATTCGAACCGAGATCGCCAGCCAACTAACAACTCGATCAAAGCCATGGCAACGATGGTATGACTATCAATCTTACCGAAGCTCTAACACAGTATGCACAGATCACGTGGTGTGTAACGCTTGTTTTGGCATAACCGGCTGTAACCGGCAGTAACCGGCAGTAAAAATCTGTCAAATCATATAAATAAAAATAGCCTAAGTATGTTATTCCTTGATCGATTTTAACGATACATCCTCGACGCTCCAGCCGACTATGAATATTATCCTTCCCACATAACATATTTTCTACAAAGGTCACATTTCTTTACCATACCCGACTAAACTGCTGTTCAGGCAGTTGAGTTCTAAATCTATATTATGACCTTACATACCACGTGGTATATCCAAATGTCTATCTGCCATAACCCTCTTTAATAGATAATTCCGTTTTTTAACAGGGTAGACAAGGGAAAGGTGCTATATATGTTATGGCAAGTGGAAATGATGGTCTATATGCTGACGATTGTAATTCTGATGGCAATGTTGTGAGTATGTACACTATTGCTGTGAATGCATTAACTGCAAATGGCAGTCAAGCATTCTACGGGGAGTCATGCACAAGTATTCTAATATCTGCGTTTGGAGGAGGAATAGATAAACTGGGAAACTTTACGGAAGAAATGGTAAGTAATTTAAATGAGGCTGCAGGTTTTTATCATTTATAGTAATTCTTTACTTTTTTAGGACTTTTTGACAGCTGCAATTAGGACTTTCTGCTTTTAATGTGATATGATTCAACAATAATAATGTCTGTGTATCGTTTTTCCTGAATTGGAAAAGTAGCTGTCCTATTCTATACATAGACAAAATAAGTCGTAAAATTGCCTCTCAAAACACTAAAAAACTCACACGAAAAGCCGATTTTCATAATGGCCTACATTGATCTCAAATTCACAATCATCGTTTTCCAACTCCCCATACCTTCCACTTCAATAAAAAGTAGGTTGTGAAATGTTCTACCATGGGAGGGGTTGCGCCTATTTTTAAGCCCCTTGTTAAGGTTTGGCCACTAGTCTATTTTGTACAGCTTAAACTTGGACTTTCGAATTTTTGACAGCTGGTTTAGTTTCATTTTCACATTCAGTGGTGTGCTGGGTATTGTGATTGCAGTCTGTGTTATTTAAGTTTATTGTGCTCGGCTGTTTCAGTTATGTGATGCCTTCCCTTTCCGACTGTTCATTATCTGATAGTAAGCACCATATACCGAGAATGGTATTCACAAGTATCTTTGTAGAAAACTAGTCTTCATTTTAAATTATTTTACTTAGATGAATTAGCTAAAGAAGAACATTAATGCAGTCCAATCCCTGTATAACTACATCTTTTCGGAGCTTCCAGTACTCTGGCCGTTGTTAACTTGCATAAACAATTATTATTTATGATTAATTTAATTGAATATGCTGACCGTTGTTTAGATGTTGTTCCTCTATAGAGGTTAAATTTACAGTAAATTAGGGCTTATGGAAATGTTTCTAATTACACATGTTTTTGCCAATATGATCACAAAAAAACTTGTTTTATTTATTTTATTTTATTTGAAATTGTTCCGATGGTCATATTATATCCTTTATTCTAACACGATCCATATAGCATAGAGCAAACCAGGGCATGTATTATTACCGCAATAAAACATCGTATCAAATTGGCTGTTACTATGTGTGCCCCGTAACACGTGACATATTTATGAATGAATGAACGTAAACGTTATAGTAAAAATTCCAACGGGTCGAAGTTGCACGAGTACCCAGTGTTACAGCTATGACGCATCTATTTTTAGAAATCCAATATACTCTCGAAATTAAGTTTCATATAAACTTCTGATAATCAATTAATTTATATTTTTCATTTCATGAAATAGATACACTATACTCGTGTTATTAAAATTGTTTCAATGTTTAAACTGTCGTCTTCATTAACGAGGGAGGTAATTGTACCAGCTAATTCAATTTCAGCGTGGAATTATGTTCAATGTCAAATGGGTGAAAATGGAATGCGCGAAGTTAAATAGTGCGGGATATTATCTTATTTAGAATCGAAATAACAACTCCGTTCTTGTATTTTGTCGGTGAATAAAACACGGGCACTTGTTTGGATGCGGAAAATTAAACCACTCGTGCTACGCACTCGTGATTTAATTTTTCCGCATCCCAACTCCTGCTCATGTTGTATTCACCGACAAAATACGCGAACATATTTTTATGTCTTAAGTAAAAAACTATGAGGGATAAATTTCCGTTTAATTTCTTAAAAAGATTAAATTATTTAGGTAAATATGCTTAAACAGTTTAAACGTGGTATTTTGTTACATGTGGCCTCCGTAGCTCAATGGTTAGCGCGCTTGCCGTCTAATCTGGCGACCCGGGTTCAAATCCGGATGGGGGCACACATATATGCCTGCCATATTTCAGCATAAAGCTGACTGGCAAATAAAGGCTATGCTCGGCATTTAATTAAAAAAAATCTTAAAATGATTGGTGCCATTTAGCATTGTCTAATGGGAGATGGAATTGATGTTGTTCTTTATTTGTAATTTGTGGAGTTTGCTGGCGTTTCTGTATGACTTTGGATTGTCGGTGCGCAACAGTACTTATAGACCATACTGGATTGTATACTATAACCTTTATGAATTACTATTCTCTCTATAAAGCAATGCTTAATAACTCATTATGACGTTAATAATTATATCATTATTTAAATTCCCAGTCTTATGACTTAACTGTGTTTATGTATTATCTTTTTTCTTTTGCAGGTAACCACAGCGAGGCATGGCGAATGTACCAATCAGTTTATTGGAACCTCAGCTGCGTGTCCAATCGTGTCGGGTATAATAGCTCTTACACTTGAAGCCAAGTGAGTGATTATAATATTGTTAATTTTCGTACGTATTACATTTATTGGATAACTGGGAACATGTATTGTAAAATGGCAATTTTTGGGATTAATAAATACGTTCATTTCAGCAAGATCGACAGAAAAACATTTCAACTATTGCTATGTATTTCGAAATAAAAGTGGCACAAGTAGTTTCATTGGTAAAATATCATTTGATAAAAGTTCGTACTAACACCCTTTTCAAACAAGGTGGCTACAATGATGTACACATAATAAATGTTTAATTGTCTCCCTCCAAATGATTGTTTTTTATATGTATTGCAAGAATAAGGCAATAAGACCTGAAGCTGTAAATAATATTTTGAAACACCATGTACATTTTTTGCAGTCCTAACCTCACATGGAGGGATGTTCAACACCTCATTGTGGAAACTGCAACGGTTGATGGGTTGCCTGAGTCTTTGCAGTTCGCAGTTAATGGAGCTAACAAAAAGGGTATTATCATAAGACATATCTGACTTCTAAGACTTTACATCTATAATATTCATACTTTGATAGTATAATCAGCATTTGTAATGCCTTTTATTAAGGTGTGAAAAAGATAACAGAAATCGGACAGGGAACGCAGCTCTTAACTTAAACAGCCAAGCACAGAATACATATAAACAACACAGACAGAAAGTCCAAGTCCAAGCTGTAAAAAAGCTGAAAGACCAAGTTTCAGCTATACGAGGGGTGTTCGAAAAGAAATGCAATTCCATGCATATCTTAGTACTTGTAGGGGTTTTGTACTTTAAACTTGGCATGTGTACCAATTAGACCATTGTCTGCACTTGGGTAAAATTTGGTTGAAATCCATGCTTTAGTTTGGTCATAATGTATGTTTAATAAACACTTACTAATTTATACTAAGCTAAAAAACGTTCGAAATACGTATCGTCAAACTGACTGAAATGATGCCTTATATCAAAGAAAGGTCTAAACTTAATTTAAGTGATAAATTTATACATGATGGGTTTTTTTAGATAAAAGGACATCGTAAGGTGTTTTATAGGACGTTCACACTGGGGCCCCGCTTCTACTTCGATCTAAAATTGGTCCAAATCGTGACCGAACGTGGGACAGTCGTGGTCAATCGGCGGAAGATCTTTGTAAACGTTGTAGAGTCGTGGTGGAAACGCGTAGGTCGGGAAGCTCCCCGACCTTACTACGCTTATTTTGAACGTGTTCAAAACAAGCGTAGCGGGATCGTGGCTAAAACGAATCGGCGCAAGAACGTGGCAAGGTCGTATTAAGATCGGCATTATCGTAGAAACATCGGGAAAGCATCTTGTCGGGATCTGCATGATCGTAATAACACCGTGGTACAATCGGCATCAACTTTGACTAAGTTTTCTATTGAAACACGTTAAATTGCATTATAATATCGATATAAAGGATAGTCATTTTCCTTTACAACAGTTGGACATAGACCAAAGCAAATTATTATGTGGAAAACAAGTTTTTTAACCAAAAATGGAAAAGACATTAGAAAAGTACTTAAACATTTGAACAACTCCAATTCGTTCACGCATATAACAGCTATGTAGACAAAGTTGTTCATTGTTAACATAAAACATCATCTAATTGATTCAATGCCTCTTTCAGGCAATGAGTGATGTGCCACAAACTCATTGATTAGCGTACGCATCATACCAAAGCGTACTAGGATCATGTCAATGTCGCAGTATTGTCGGCATGAGCGGCGCAACATCGTGCTACAGTCTTTTAGGTCTGTCTATGTACGTAGTAGGGTCTTGCAGATCGTTGCGACATCGTAGTAGAAACGGTACATGATCGGCATTAATCTCGGTGGAAACGTGGTGTAAGCGTACAAACATCGTATCGGAAACGCTGTGGTCGTAGCGAAATCGTAGCACAAGCGTCGATCAGACGTTCCGGTGAAGAAATGTTATACATTTTCTTAGTTTTGACGCCGATCTCGTCCCGATTCATACTTTTAGTCAGGTCGGGATGATCGTAGTAAGAGCGTAGCCCAGTGTGAACGGGGTCTTAGCAATGTAATCCTTTTATTACATGTTTCAAAGTAGGTCAATAGCATCTAAAAGTCAACAACAATAGTGGCCAACTAAAAACAACAACAATCAAACAAAACATTGATAAAAAGGAGGGTATTCGTCTCAAAGCTGCAATATTACAAGTTGGACTGTTAGCTGCTCGTAGAAGCTCGAGTTTATCCCAAGTTCACCTCATTTGGAATAAAATTATTGAAGTTAACAACATTTGTATCCACTGGATACCATGTTCATTACGTGGTGCCAAAAACGTCATCTTATTTTAAATGCCGTGAAAATATTAAAGTTATACCTCCAGTACTTTTAAGAGAAGTGTTTACGTAGTATAACAAAGCGTGGAAGATACGCTCACTATCATTAACCAAGAATGAAGCAGACATATCATATATGTGCCACCAAGGATTCTAAGAAATCCGTAATTGTTAAAATACACAGTCACAGATGGAAATGATTCATTTGATTTTCTTCATCCACAAAGGTCTTGCAATTTAAAAAAAAAATGGACAAATATGTTCCAAAAATGTTCAATATACATTGTGTGCATGAAACATTTCAGAAATATTTCATATAGCGTCAACTTGTTAATGTAATAGACCATATGCACATTTCTCATGAAAATGCCTCTTTGAACAGGGCTTCTACTGTAAAGTAGTTTTTGAACTAAAACCGTATGAGAATACTTTATCACTAAGTCTATTCGGTAGACCTATTCCTATGCGAATAATTTTCAGTTCCTAAACTAAAATTGCATGCAGAAGACCGCAAGTACGGTTCCATGAAACCTATGTGGTCAGCCATATTACAGTGCATGAGTATTGTACCTTTTGCAGATGACAAAACATACCTTTAATCTTGAATTTAACGGTTAAAGTTTTCTGTGAGTTTCATGGTAAATGGTTCAGTCATAAAAAAGTTACAGAGTAAATTGCATTTCTTTTCGAACACCCCTCGTATAAAACTGAATTACAGGGTTTCAGCTATAAAAAGCTGCATGACCTAGTTTCAGCTGTAAAAATGCTGAAAGACATAGTTTTAGCTGTGAAAAAGTCCTAAAAGTTCGGGAATAAACACTATTTATCTTCAAGGACATATTTTACGACTGATTATATGTACATTATATAACGTTATAATAATGAGACGGAATGGCACTAAGTACCCGTCTTCCCATTCCGTCTATTCATACTTATACTACGACTATAATTATTATAGTCTATTTTCTTAAATGTTTTAACAGTTAGCCACAAGACTGGTTTTGGATTAATTAATGCCTTAGAGATGATAAATGCGGCAAAAACATGGAAAACTGTTCCGAAGCAAATTAAATGTGAGAGGAAAGTACCAGCTGCTGATATGTAAGTATTTAACTCATCAACAAAATAATGAAATAAAGGTTGGTCCTGAACATTTCTAGGCCGTTCGCATATACTATGCACACTTCGAGTACATTTTGTAGTTTTGCCAAATGCATTTATGTCACTCTAAAAACATGCCAAAGTGTTTAATATGCACTTATTAAAGCTATTTTTCTAGAATATTCCTTTTTGAATAAAACAATTTTTCAAACTTTGTTTTGTAAATATACAATTAATTAAGGACACTTGCGAAGTCAGATTTTATTTTTGCATCCATTTGAAGCATTTAACCAATATCGATATCTGGAACAAAACCTACCCTTCAAGTACCTGTTTTTATTATAGCTATAGCTATACATGCTGATGGTTGGTTTTTTTTAACCATACAATGTATCGGTGGCTTAGACGAATAAGGCCGTAAGTCCCATACATATTCGAAATCTTCACCACAAGGTGCATCTTATAAGCATATTTTCATCAAAATTAGAAGTCGTCATGTTGCCCAAACTGAAGTTGGACAAGCTTGTTTTTCAAAAAGGAGTAATTCAAAGACAGATTTGTATTGTTTTCTCAAAATGGCATTGTTGTACATACGACCTTATTCTTCTTTCAGACACATGGTTTCAAATTATCTGAATGTACCCAATTATCTGAGTGTACCCTATATAGAGAGAAGGTTAAACGGACAATTTCTGTCGATTTCGCAAATTTTACATAGAATATAGAGTAATCCAAGAATGATAATTTTAAAAGTGAAATTGGCCCTCAATGTTTTCGATTTAAAAATAATTAAAATAACCGTAGTATCGTGTAAAGATTAAATAAAACGTTTGTGCTAAATACAAATTTGATATTTTAATCTGTTAAGGAATTATAGGCGTTAAACTAAATTTCCCCTTTTACTTTTAATGTAAATTTTATCGACGCGCGTATTATCGATACAACAATGAAAGTTGGGTATGTTCTGATATGAGATTTATGTTTTGGGTCATAGTCACTTTCATGATGTGTTTATAAAGATTATAAAACGTTTTCTGAGTAGAGGATATGACCCTTTAATTTTGCAAAGGACTGCATGCTTAGTAGTGGGTCCATTTACAACTCGCCATTATGCTTCCTATTTCATTGTGCGATGACCGGACAATATACATACTCTATGATATGCCTAACCTCAAGCCTTTTTGGACGGCTGGCATTGATGCCTGTCGGTTAAATTGTCGTGTCGTACCCTTAAATGTTTTGCTCTCTTGTTGCTCTGACTTCGGATAGGTTATTGAGTATTTTCTGTGCTACTCGATGGACGTTATTTATATAATGTTTCATGTTTTACATTCTTTTATTACCTGTCACTGTGGCCTTTTTGTTAGAGGGCATTGCATGGCGGGAAACTTTTATTTACACTGTAATGTGCTATAAGGTTGTCTATTGGGTAAGTGTGAGGTTTGGTGCACTGTAAAACGTTTAAGCCCCCAGTGACATTTGTCGCTGTCCGTACCAAGGCGGAAGCCCTTTGGTCAACCTTCCTCTATGTATGTATTGTCCACTTTATAGTAAAAATGCCAAAATACAAAAATATTTGGCCATTGTGCCTTTTTGTTGAACTTTGTTAATTTTGTATGTGCCATTCTGCAATTTCGTTGTCCAGCACAAGGCTGATTCGTATCTTTCAAAATTGCATGTACACTGTATATATGTTGTAGATTGTCCTTGTGGTGTCCGATTGTTATTTTCTCGTCACATGGTTTTCCGTTTTGGTTTGACTGGCTGAGGCGGCAGACTTTCGGGACGGGGTGTCGTGTTTTCAGTGCTTTGTGTGTTGTTAATGTTTTCTGTGCTCGGCTGGTTAAGTTGAGCGCTGCCTTCCCTGTCTGACTTAATATAATCTTTTTTATAATGCATACTTATTACCATTATTTGATTATGGTGTTGTTTTATGGCACTCATCTTCGATAAAATGTTTAAACATAATAATCAACATCCAAAAGAGGGCTGTGCGAATGATATCAGACAAATCATATGCTTATGATCCAAATATTTTATTTTAAGAACATAATCTAAAGCCATTTTTGTTAAGATGTAAATATCATGTTGCTGTGCTGGTACATAAAACGTTAAATAAATTGTCCCCTATATATATGTCTAACATTCTGCAATTTTCAACAAATAGTGTGTATTCTTTGCGATCTGTAACGAATAATAATATAGTACATCCTGTTTGTTAATCATACTTTACTATATTAACTTTCCAGTATAAAGCTGTGACAATATGGAACGCTTTGCCCAGTCAAGTTAAAAACACAACGTCATAGAAAATGTTTAAATCTATATTACAACTATACAACAAATCTAACAAAGACAAATTAAAACACTCGGGTTATTGCTGTTTACCTATTATAGCAGGCGAATTTTTATCTTTAATACACTATTTTAAATGCCAGTACATGTATTTACTTTTTGTATTGTCTGCTATTGTATTGATCCTTTTGTATGTTTGCATATATTTATGATTGTTTTGTTAGATGACCCCAAGGAGGTAAGCCCTAGGCTTAATGTGTTTCGTCGGAAAATAAAGTTATTATTATCATTATTTAGGTTGTGCAGCGGCCATGTTTAGCCGCAACGGAAATGACTGTACGAAAGATGGTACCCAGTTTTTCTACAGTTGTCACAGCAAACACGGACACCAGATCCTGTAACGTCATATCCGTTGCGTCTAAAAATGGCCGCTACACAACCTTCTGTATACTTAGTACACTCAAATAATAGGGTACACTCAGATATTTTGAAACCACGTGTCTATGATTCTTCCAAGCCAGCGGTGTGTTCTAAGAAGACAATTGCTGGCGGCTTATTTGCGAGTTATGGTTATCAGCCTCATTAATGTATACACATGTTTGAATATTTCTAATGTCTTCTTACACGGAGGTTGTACCAGAAATGAATTTACTTGACAGTTTTATACTTAAGATACTTGAATGTATTGTTGATTTTTCAATTTTGAATCTGAGCTTGAAGAATAGGCAAATGGCATTAGGATATATACTCTTAGAGACTGATATTTTGCATCAGAAATGAATTCACTTGACAGTTTTATATATATATATAGGTATAGTTAATTATTCAATTTTGAATCCGAGCTTGAAGAAATGACAAATTATGTATACGCAAGAGTTTTGAATGTCCTTTTTAGGGATTGAGTCTCAGAACATGAATGAACTAGATTTTTTATAAATAAGATGTCATTCATTGGGCATTCTTTGATTGAGCTTACAAATGACAAATCAGAATGCTAGATTAACACTTAATGTATTGTTCATTGGTTATTATTAAACCTAATCAGAATCATAATTTTATACTTTCATTGGTCAATTTGTAAACTGAATGTAGAACGAATCTCTTCGAATTCTTATTTTATACTGAATATGTTGTTCATTTGTCATTTTTGTCCTGAATAACTTTAAAACTAACCAATTAAAATTGTTGTTTTATATTAAAAATGTTGGCAATAATCAGTTTTTGAACTAAACTTTGAACTAACCAATCAGAGAAATTGTTTTAAATTAACGATGTTTTCATTGGTCAGTTTATTAAACTGCACTTCGAACTAACCAATCAGAACTGTTGTTTTATTGAAGATGTTGTACCGGTCCTCTGACTGCAACCATCGTTATGGAAGATTGTAACATACGATACATGGAACATGTAGAAGTCTACATGTTCTTCAGAGCAGCTTTACGAGAATTCATAAAGATTCATCTTATATCTCCACGTGGTACTGACAGTAAACTGTTACGTCAGCGTCTCCTGGATATGTCGTCAGATGGGGTCGAAACAACATTTATGTCGGTGCATCACTGGGGCGAAAATCCAGCAGGAAATTGGACGTTGCGGATGGATAATCTTTACCAATGCACTAACAGTACACATGCGTTTTCATATCCTGTTTAAAATGACCCAAAACCCGTCCAATATCTCTGATTTCATAGGTTGGATACTTTGTCGTCCTGGACAAAACAACTATGTTATTCTGCTAAATCAAAACAAAACTGTGTTAATCACTGCATGATTAAATGTGATAGCTTAGTCTTAGAATCCCAAATAGCTCAATGTAAAAAAACTAAATTAAAAGAAATTGTTTCCACAATTACAAGGCCTAACTTGTGACAAAAAAGACTAGCGAGCCAAGATGAACCCTGATCGCTCATCTTGGCTCGCTGGTCTTTTTAATAGTTTACGCCCATATCGAGATTCGAACCTGTACGGAAGATTACTTAGGTGAACGACTATGGGCCATCTTGACTCTCTTGCTTAATTTGCACCTACAATGAGTTAAATTTGCACCTACATATACCGTAAATGACCGCCTATAAGTCAACCTGGATTATAAGATACATGGCCCGACTATTTGTTTCATATAACCTCGTATAAGACGCATAAACCCCACGTGTACCAGTCTAGCATTAATTGCGCGACTTACAAGTAGGTATTTACTGTAAACACGGTTCTTACTTGGTCATACTGTTCCTATATTATAGAGGTGAAGATATACTCCTACACACTCACCCTGTATGGAACCATTACTGATATACGTGATGGACAACCGTCAGGTTAGTGCATAGTGTTTCAAGTTTTTTACTCGTGCTCAAATATCAAAGTTAAAAATATGAACACTGCACAATTATTATGTTTTTTATGATGAATTCACATTTATAAGCTATCATTGGATCTTAAAATATGAAAACAAGAGAGCTACACAATAAAAAATGTATGGTACCGGGATTATGTTAATACAAAAAATGGAGCGTGTCAATCATTGTGAGAGACAGTATATATAGCAGTGTAGCAATACCACATCACTTTTGACTACAGTAAAGTTGCAAGAAGAAATTTGTAAACATTGGACAATAAAATAGCCATAAGTATTTTATCTCTTCATCGATTTCTATTAAATATACGCCACTCTAAGGGGACAATTGCTTTCCATGAAATATAAAATCTTTTTCAGCGGCTGTGCCGTTTTGTCCATTACCTTGAGAAACCGTGGAACGTGTAGGTTTCACTGGGTAATGGAATAATCGGTAAAAATGCTGAAAAAGATATTATAATTATTTCACGGTAAGCAAATACTTTTCCCTTAGCGTGGTGTATATTTTGAAGAAATCGATGAAGAAATAAAATACTTATGGCTATCATTCGTGTTCCAATGTTTACAAATTTCTACTTGAAACTGTAGCCAAAAGCCTCGTGGTATTGCTACCCTGTAAAGGCTTATAGGCGTGTTTAAATAATATCCTTTTTGGGGACACGGATAGTACGTTCAACTTAGTCATCTTAGATTGTGTCCCTTGATCATAACATTGATATTGTGACGGTTGCTTGATACTATTTAACCATGTCTTTTATTCCATAGCTGTTTTACACCGTATGGTTATATTTACTTATTGTTTGTCGAAAAATAGCTCTGCGAGCTAATGTTATATTGTTTGCCATAACCGACTTTAAATAAAACTTCTTGTATCTTGTCTGTTTGCCGTATAAGCCTATTAGCTAGGCTTTGAATTGTTTGTGCAATTTGTACAATATTTAATTAATATTGTGTTTTAATCGTTTGTAGATGGAACACTAGGAGGATTCTGTGATCAGGTTACAACCTGTGTGAATGGCACGTACTGTCGTTTGCAGTTTAATCTGTGTGTGTACTGTAATCTAACAGGGGAACGAGTTGTTGACGGGTTATGCATGCGAGGTACGTTAATATATACATGAACACGGTTTAACATCAATTTTAACCATTTGAATGTACTCATTTTTTACTCTACTATGATATAACGAAACCTAAAGATTACTCAGTCGCCATTTTATTCAAGCAACGGTATCGGTAATATTAGCATTTTCTTTCCCAACGCGAAACGTATTGGTACGCGCAATCGGGGCACCGGTCGATACCAGTATGTAGCCTATAACTTATGTACTTCCTGAAGCGTTCTTTGGAGCAGTTCAAATTCTTAACTAGATGTTATTATGTTCGTCGTAAATCAGCCACCGTAACTCATTTGTAAATAACCTCATTTACTAAAATTTTCTCATGACTAGAAATAAATTATTCTTGACGTTCACCCAAGCATTTCAACCTAATATGTCGTGAAGAATTAAAACAAACTGCACAACCACGCGCGTTTAATGGGTCTATGAATACATTCAGTTTAATTTATTTACCTCTCCGTTTGATTTAAACAGCTTCATTATAGAGTTTGATTTTCACCTTATTTATTTCAGAGGGTGACGTAGGTGGTTATTGTGACGTCAATGTCACATGTATTCTCGAGAACTCTGTATGTAACTATGACAACAATACCTGTCTACTTTGTGCTGATAATTTTCGTAATATAGACGGAGTATGTATTGAAGGTATGTTTATTTATTTTGTAACGAATTGAAGAATATCGACGGAGCAAAAAGAGTATATTAAGTAAGACAGGGAAGGCAGCACTCAACTTATCCAGCCGAGCACAGAAAACATTAAAAACACACAAAGCACAATGCCCAACTAAACAAGCGCAGATCCGCCCAAGTCCAAGCTGTCGAAAAGTATAATAAATTATAACTAGCTGAATGACCCAGTAGAAAAGATACTGCAACCAAAAGGCGGAATGCCTACGCTGAATGACCTAGTAACAACAGTAAAACTGCTGAACTACATAGTTAGAGCAGCCTTTAGTCTCAAAAGTTAAATAACAGTATTAAAACGTTGAAAGGCCCGTATAGTCAGATGACCTACTAACTAGCTGAAGTCTGACGTTAGAGAGGTTGCGAAATGCAACGTGTAAAGTGTACTTCTACGTCAATACTACTTTTGGGTATTTCGTCATTCAGGTATGTGTAGTTTCTACACGTAACAGGAGAAACCATAAAATGTACTATGTCACACAGGTATGGGTGTGCACGGGAAACCCAATAATTCATCTCCCGTGATCGCATTGAGTTTATATTAACACTCATTATCACGAAGAAATCATGTTACAATTGCTATATGATATTACATGCACGGGTAGCTACACGTACAATTTGCCACGTTGGCATCGCAACCTCTCTATTATAACACTAAGTCGGTTTTCTCGAAAATGTTTAGACGTATACTGTATATGCTAGCTTATATGACGACGAAGCTTCCTGTGTTGATTGGTTTATAAAGTTGCATCCACTTTTATTGGTCCGAATTGACACTTGGCTGTAGGGTATTGTGGTTATTGTTTTTATATAGATTAAGTATCAGTTTTTCTCTTGTTCACTATTATGTTGGTTATTGTAGCTTGTACTTGTGGTCTGTCGTTTTTCATGTGTATTTGTTCCTCTTTGGTCCTTTCGTGCTCTGCTTATCCTGTTAGGTGTTCATTGCTGCTTTCCCTGTCCGGTTTCATATATTTTTATAAGATAGTATTTGCGAAAATTTAATTGCTGGTCCCATGTCGCCTTATAAGCAAGTATATACGGTAAATATAGTTTTAGAAAACAACTTTATTATGCACCAGTCAATTGAAACCACGCCACCAAAATACCGCGGAATGGTGGGGTATAGCGGGGAACAGTACCGGGAGAGCAAGGTTGACAATGATGTCTTTTGTCCATGCCATATGGTAACCCTGACTCCTGTTGCATCATACGAGGTGCATAAAATACGTACCGCTACAAAGACGTGTGCATTGCTGAAGTCCTGCCTTGATAGTCTCCTTCCAATCATCACTTCTATAATAAATCCATCTTTGTTGCAATCTAAGGTGACAGGCAATTTTACGACCACTTAAAAAGAATCTTGGTTAGATTATGATGTGTTTAAAACTACAGACAATTACCAAACCTCCCCTTTCTGCCTAATGTGATTGGAACGACTAGAGGGTCAACTGGACAGTAATAAATTAATGAACCTAACCTGTGAATCAACTAATCAGGAGCTTATATTTTCTGACTGGTTTCTTCGTTATGTTTTTTACTCGGAATCCCGTATAATACCTTATCAGAGCCTACGTATGAGAGGTGATCAACAAATACACGGAAAAGTGCTCACTTTCTGTATTAATTTTGTCCTAGTAAATATATACCACTTCATGAGTATGTTGGAATATTTATTTGAAACAGATTCACCTCTGATTGGTGTAATTGACAGACGTCTGAACGATCGCGGTTTCCAATGGTAATGTCCGCGGGGAGTGAGCGGCCCATTGTTTTCTAATTTTCGGACGTTGTACTTACATAGCAGATTATGACGTACCTTTCGTGCGTTTGTGTTATTATAATTTGCTTAAGCTTAAGTGACGTTAGCCTACTGTTTCTTTGATATTTCGACTAGATAGGTATTTCGTTCAAAGTTTTTTCTAAGTTTGTATTTGTAATACGCCTTTCTAACTTACCTGACAAAGCGTTAATAATATTCCATTGCGGCTAAACAGGGCCGTTGCACTACCTTCTATACATATATAGGGTACACTCAGATATTTGAAACCATATGCCTATGTTATTAAATTGTAGATGGAAAAGTTGGTGGATATTGTGCTATTGTGTCGACACCATGTATAGAAGATGGTGTTGGCTGTGGTCCGGAGTTCCGTTGTATGTTATGTACTGGAGTGTCTGGATTTCACTTGTACGACAATTTGTGTATAGAAGGTAACAAACATAATTATACCATAAGGAGGACCGAGCTATCTTGTGCGCATGCGCAAAAAAATCAAAGTTCTATTTAATTAGAACAAAGTTTTTAACATCAAATTGAGTCTCATCGTGCTAGATTCCTAGTGGGCTTATCAGCTGACCAGTGCTGAATTATATTAGCAGTCTACTTGAGATAAAAATCTCATCTGATAGTGACTCTGTTTAGTATCTACATGTAATTAATAGTGTTAATTATCAAAATACTGATATAAACCCTATACTTTATACAAAGAAGATGAAATAAGCTACACATTGATATAATTTTGATAATTATTGGTATTTCACACGTTATGATATTCAGCAGTATGTCAATGCAATGTGAAATATTTCCGACTTAAATTGTCAGAATATAATGATGCATTTATTTCAATTATTAATATTTCAAATTTCGTTGGAAGAAATACAGTTAATTATCCTTATATATTCATTCTAAAACATCTTGCGCATTCCTAGCCGATCGTCAGCCATTGTAGTTTCGGAATTTCCAGCAAATGTTAGACGGTAATTTTTTGGTAGTTGATTGGCTGATATTATTTTTAGAAATAGTTTCGTAATTTACTACTGAATAAATTGTAGTTAAATTTCATTCATGAATACTACAAGCAAGGTGAAACGGGGCTTAAACGCCAATCCCACTAGCGCAACGGTATAGCGCGACTCACAGTCGATGGAAAGTATCGTGTAGCGCGACTCTGTGTCGCGCTAAGCACGATAAGGGTTTTAATTAAAAGAAACATAATCATAGTGCACAAAGTTGCTATAATGTATAAAAAGTGGGTGGGGAACGACACAATTGTAAAGTATATGGGTGAACAATAAGTCACTACAATTGTTCAAATGCTTCTGCTTATATAGTGCGTGATTTAGTTATATCAAAGAATACGGGATATTTGGTTATATGAAGTAGCTACACTTTGAAATATTATTTCATTCCAATTTGCAATTTCAAATTAGGTTAATTTATGCATTTTTTTTAAAATTTAGTAGTTTTTGGTGAATAGCTCCCAAAAAAGGCTCAACTTATATGCCATTTTAAATTATTTTCGATCGTTCGATATTTTTGACGTTCAATTGAAAATCACACTTTTTTGCAATTGTGTGGGGTTAATATTTATCGTGTTCAAACTTGTTGGGGTTTTTGCTAACACTCAGGGGTTTTTTGTTGACACTTTTTCGTGTTTTTCTGCTGAAATGTGTTTTATCTGCTGAAACAATTTTGTTATGTTTTTGCATATTCAAGATGGTACATTATATGGCTACTGCGACGAAGCGTCGCTATGTACTGGGGAATACGGCATGGCCTGTCTACTGGACAGTAACAAGTGTCAAAATTGTAATTATTGGTCATCTTACAGTATCCTGGATGGAATTTGTATAAAAGGTAAGATAATCAGTTTACCTTTATAAATTATAAGCACACATGAGTAACTTAATCTACGCAGTTGTAGGGGTTAAGAATTCGGGCTTTTTAGCTTTTTATTTTTATTTGCATTTATTCGTGCGCCAACCATTTCTTAATGTCATGTATATCCAAATTTATTCCCACAAAGCTTAAGCTAAAAATAAAACACTTAATTGATGATTGAGCTACTCTGACCTACCGTAATTTCATAGGTCCAGGTCACATATCCATGGAAATATCCAGTACAGTATTTAGATTGTGGAGTAGAGACAAGTATTTTCATATAACATATATAAAAAGGAAGAAAACTTGGACCGGGAGCATATTTTGGTTTGTGTAGGATATTGTGTTGAGAACTTTCAGATGAAGGAGTTTCTAATGTAAATGCTCGGCTATGTCTGTCAGTTTAAAAACAAACTGTGTGAGTTAAGTGACTACGTCATGAGAAAAGGGACACTCGGGACATTTTTTGACGATTTTCTGCTTTTTAGCTGATTTTATACTAAATTTATTTGTCAATATCATGTTTTTATGTGAAAGAAATCTGATAACCTTACATGAAAATATGTGAATTCTTGGCAACCCACTGTATACATGCAAAAAATGAATTCCTGCATTTTTTGACGGTGCGTTAAAAACGTCCGAGTGTCCCTTTTCTAGTGACGGCGCTCATTATTATATACTAGTATAAAATAGAGAGGTTGCGATCGATGCGAACATGTTCGACTACTAATACATGTAGTTACTCGTACATGTATACGTACACGTTGCAATTAAGATTTGCTTGCGAAGCACATCGTGTTCGTAGAAAGTCACATGACAGTTGTAACATGAATTATTTGTACATCGATAATCAGTGTTCATATAAACTCAATGAGACCCGGGCGATGACATCATGAGTCTCCGGTGCATACGCATACAGCCATGCGTTCAAGTACGAAACGTGCATCACGTTATTTTTCCTTGAACGCAGGGCAGGTCTGTGTGACATAAGACACATTCTATTTTCGCCTGTCACATGCCCGTTACATGTAGAAACTATACATACCTGGGTGACGAAAACCCCAAAAAATAGTATTCACGGATGACGTACACATTACACGTTGAATTTTGCAACCTCTCTATTGTTAATAATACCAAGTATGGGATTTACAAAAATATCATTTTAAAGTTATAAACAGCTAAAGGGAAGGCATAGAACTATTATACATGTAATTAGTTTATAAGAACACAATTCACTCTTATCGGATTTCCATTTGTATTGCATACAAAAATCTCATATCGTACTATTATTTAAGCAATAAACAATTACAAAACTATAATAATTGTCATGCAATACATTAAAAATAACAGACATAGCTAAGCAATAACTTAAGTTTGATAGTGGAATTGGAACCAGGCAGATGGTATATTGTTAAATAATACAATGTAGACATACCAACATGGCTATTCCAAGGGTTCCAATGAGGAAATCATGCATGGGTTAGTTGCCGGGATAATGTTGATAAAATACCGTTATTGCGAATGGTACCGCGGTATCGTACTGCGGGAAGTTGCTACGGTTACCGGTATATCGCACACCTCTACTATAAAGCAATACACGTACATACTGCACTAGCCACGTGGAAATAAAATATAACAATGTTGTTATTTTCTTAAGATGGAACGCTCGGTGGATTCTGCAATCTGAACACTAAATGTAAGCCTGCCGGACATGCATGTGATGCAAATACCAGCCGGTGTGTGGATTGTGAAGCTGCTGAAGGATTCCGCGAATTATTCACCTTCTGTTTACCAGGTACTGTTCCAGTTTTATTCGTTCGTTTTATGTCCAATTGATAGTATCAGAACCACTTTGAATTAGTGTTAATTAGTGGGCGATAAATCAACATCTTTGCCTCTGACTGTATAAAGTCCGGGTTTTCCCCAGGCTGTGATGGATATTATAATCCGTACCTGCGGGGCGCTTGAAAATCATCTTGTACCTTGATCAAGATCGCGGGGCGCTTTTATTTCTGGACGAAAAATCTCTCGTACGACAATTGTGTTACTTTGGATTCACATGGTTTCTGAGCGTTCTCTTGAGATTTTATTCAGGCCGATTGAAATGAAATTGATACATGACTGTGAACATTTATTTTACTTGTAGATGGTGAGTTTTATGGCTTTTGCGACACTACTGTACCGTGCACGGACCAATCTGTGTGTGACCTTGAACTCAACCTATGTGTCGAATGTGATATTAATGTACAATATAGAAATATCAACGGATTTTGTGAGAGAGGTACAAAGCTAATGTATATTGTAGATTTAATTTTTTAGTACATGTATTTTAATTTTGCAAGTCGGCTATTAACAGCGTATTAGCAGTTGTTCTGCGATCTGCAAATGCTGCGGATTTTGTAAATCCAACGTGTACTTAAATTTCTACGTACTTTATTTCTGCGACAATGGATATTAACTAAAATATTTTCGGTAAATGATAACATTAGAGGTCGTATATTAACTGAAATTATTGCAGTACATTTGTATATGATGGCATTACATATAATATAATATAGTTTATTTGCATATTTAGCCCTGACAATGACTTTTTTACAAAGCAACAATAATACAATTAAATATATAGCATGGTGATATATGGCGAGCAAGTATGCGATATGATATTATACCAAATTAGAACAATCTTGTATATATGTAACACGTGAGACGATTTTATGCCCGGATTCGGAAGAGACAGTATTTTTAGAAAATTTACAGGTGCAGAAGCATGCGTACTAATATTATATGTTATGCACAACCTCTCTTATTATCCAAGAAATTGTACATTGCATAAAAAAAACAATTGTACAAAAGGCATGTTTTTAAGAATTACAAATGTATAGTGTTTCCATTATAAAGTTTACCTTGTTGAAAAGAAATACAAGGAATACTTAATGGTGTGTGGTTACACTTATAAAATGATTTAAATAACATATTTGAAAACAAAACTGCAATACGTGTAATAGTGCACATGAAATAATAACAGTGAAATAAATGAAAATCGACAAATGACAATAAAGAAACATTTAAGATACGGTATATGTACATGTTAAACATGTGAATGATCAATCAATACAATTACGATAACATGGCATGAAGTTGTCTTCTTTCAATGAAAGCATGGTGAATAAAAGTGGCTAGGTTTCTTATATCAGATATATTTTCACTAGTAATTAACTGTATAAATTTAAACATATTTGGATTTCTCCAATAAAAAGGTTTAAGTAATGTTTCACGAATCTCTGAATAATTGGACATTGAATGACAAACTGATATTCATCCTCTAACGAATTACATGCAATACATAAACGTTCATTAAAAGGTATCGGTTGAGGTTTTTTCCGTCTTCCTGTTTCTACATGGAGCCTATGCGAAGACATTCTTAATTGTGACATAGATATTCTATAGTTTTTAATGTTGATAATCTCAAGATATATATTGTGAGTAAAATTAGAAAATCTTTTAAAGAAAAAGCCCTTGGTGAGGTTTCTGATCTTGAATTTAAATCCTGAATCCAGATATCACGAATCCTCTCTTTCACCAGTGCCAGAAATAATTTTCATCATTAACTACGCCTTGGCTTAACCAAGCATCATGAAAGCCAAGTTTAGATAAGAGAAGCTTAACACTTGAGACCCAATTTACCGTGCGCGGATTCAATTCAATATCATTTTTAAGTAATACATAAGCAAGCTTGTTTAATATTTTTTCTGTCTTTAGCATAGCATATTTGTAACCAATATTTAATTATGTTGTACATTCTAGAAGCTTCAATATCATATTTACCTAGCTCGCTATAATTATACTAAGTCATTCTGTGTCAATATTTTAACACCAAGTAGACGTTTACAGAAATACAGGTGTGTTTTTCAACGTCGGTCGCTTTATAAAACCCCCATAACTTCGGATGAAAAATTTAGAATTGGGCTTATTAATTTATCAAAAAGTTCAAGCACATGTTTTGAGATAAATCAGTAAATTTATATAGTCGTTTGTTCATTTTAAAAATTGCTTTAAGAGCCTGACTTGCTAACATTTTGTCTTGACCCTTGAAAGAACCACTCGGTGTGAAAACAGTCCCAAGATATTTGAATGTACTTACGATCTCTATTTCGATATTTTTGTAAGTGAATTTCATATTTGCGGGTAAGCGACCGCCCTTTCTAAAGACTACAATTTTTGTTTTACTAGTATTGACTTCGAGTTTCCATTTGTCATAGTACTCTGATAGAACTTCTATAGCATGTTGTAAACCGTCACTAGTTTAGAGAATATAATAATGTCATCTGCGTATAACAAGAGACATATTTTGAGATTACCAAGATCTATTCCGTTTACACATTATACAATAAATTCTTGTTCTATGTCATTAAGTAACATACTAAATAAAAATGGCGACAAGCTTTCGCCTTGTCGGACGCCAAGATTGCACGAAAACGCTTCGCTCTAGACGATATACCATTGTACATGGATTGAATGACATTTAAACTATTACCTCGTACGCCATAATTAATTAACTTGTACCATAAAATATCACGAAAGATGAAATCAAAAGCTTTTTTGAAATCGACAAAAGCGCAAACTAGTTTTTCATTATTATTATTGAAAGAGTGTGTTATCAATGAATTAAGTACAAACATATGGTATATTAACTGAAATTCTTGAGGTATATAATGACATTACATGTGGTGTATTAACTGAAATTCTTGCGGTGTATAATAAAACATTACAGATGGTATATATAAACTGAAAATCTTGGGGTATATGATAACAGTACAGATAGTATATATAGAGGATATTTGTTGATTTTGGTGGAAGATAGAATTTTATTTCACCGAGTGTTCACAGAAAATCAATATTTTCACGAGTGGCGTAATTTTCTGTGATCACGAGTGAAATAAAATTGATCTTACACCAAAAATCAACAAATTTTCTGTTTATTATATGCCTCAATTCCTCTTAAATATGTGCCGTTATTGGCTTAATTGGAAAAATCACGTCGAAATTAGAACGTCACGACGCGATAATTATGACGTCATGATGACGTAACGCATATTTTAAAGCCCGGCGCCGTTGACGATACGTTTCTTTTTCTGCATGATACTGGAACCAGCTTCTAAAACAGTGAAAATAACAAAGTGGTAATTTCACTGTTATTTTCACTGTTTATTTCACTGAAAAATCTCCATAATCCATTGAAAGCAAATAATAATAACTGATATTCTTGCTGTATATGATAACGTTACAGATGGTATATTCGGTGGTTATTGTGACGAAGATATCAAGTGTATACAACCCGAGGCTGGATGTCTGCGCAATGAGACACTAAATGAGACAATATGCGTCTACTGTACTAACTCATACATGGTACAAAATGGCTTCTGTGTTTTCAGTAAGTGGTTTACACTTATTCATTTTAGATCGATTGTGAAACAAGCTATTTAAACTAATAATATGTTCTCGATGGACCCTCGTTCCTGCTGATACACCCACTGTCACGAGGCTGTGTGATAAGAGCAATCTGTTTCTAATATGTTGCTGAGCATCTTATATAGAAGCAGTTTGCTTTAGTCGTTGTTGTTTAGGTGGGTCGTTCGGCTGGGGGCGTTCGGCTTGTTGAGGCCTGGCCATTCAGCTAGGGCATCAAATATGTTGAAACTAGGTCATTCGACTGGGGCGTTCAACTTTTGTTTTGTTGAAGCTAGGGCATTCAGCTGAAACCATGGCATTCAGCTTTTTATTACTGCGGTTATTTGGCCTTTTAGGACTGGGTATTTTAGTCGTTTAGCTGGGACATTTTCTCGTTCTGTCTTATGTTGGGCATTTTGCCTCGTTATTGTGGTAAGTGATGTTTTATATGCTCGACGTTTTGATCATTACGTGTAAATAAGCGACGAATACAAAAACCACTGTGACAATATGAAACCCTTTGCTAATAATTTGATCTAGGCTGAATTTAGATACGCAAACTAATTTGGTACACATTTCTGTTACAGGTTCAGATGAGACTATTGATGATAATGACGCAGAAGAGACCACGGAACCTATTATTGTTGGTACTGCAGCGTTTACGTCCGCAGTGGTTGCATGTGCTGTGATAATATTCGTCGTATTCAAGAAATACCTGGAACAAAAACTGAGCTTAGATATTCGGAAACCATCTCCGGACATAAATGTCAATTGCAGTGTTGAACGACCAATCGGTATTGAAATATGTAAAGAAAGTTTTACAATCAAAAGGCGTGATACAGTAAATACATGTATGATTAATTGTACCGATGGTTTAAGTCGTGAGAACGAAGAGGATGATCAAATATCTACATTACATAGTGTACTGTACACCGGACATATCTAAAAATAGTGATGGCATGGTTATCCAAAACGTAAAGTACTGCGACCGATTTTAAAACTGACAGACAAGTTGCCTACCGCAACCAAAATTTAACCAAAGTACAATTTATTGAAGTGACCGGCCAATTTGGCTTTTTACGCGTCTATCGTCGCGGGTTCCTGAAACCCCGAGTTGAATTTCTGCGTGCTCACTTACCTCAAAATTCCTTTTAATCAATGCAGAGGATGTGTTCGGTATCCAATGCTAGACAAATATTTTGTCTATTTCAGGTATGTCTGGTTTTCCATATAGTGGTAAAACTGGTTCGAGACAGAACCGCAATATAGAAACTTATATTTACGGTAAACGGTCAAGCTTAAAGTACATTTACAGTACAATCTCTGTAGAGCAACACCTTTTGGGAGCTGCAATATTGGCTTTTGTATAGGAGTTGTTGCTCTACAGAGGTTAAATTTGAAGTAAATATCGGCTTAGGGAAATTGTGAATGTGTTGTTAGAGAGAGGCTGTTGCTCTACCGAGGGCCGCTATGGAGAGATTGTACTTTTATTCTGTTAATACTGTTTCTTACTAATATTCTGATAGACATACAGTCACGTATAATTATATCTGTACGAATTTGGATATGTCTGAAGACTGCATTAATTATATGTTAACTATATTGGTTACCATGCTTATTATATTATCTCGCTGCCTCGTCATAATGCATTGGCATACAGACTGTTGGAATTGCAATAACTTAGCCAGTATTGCATGCCTTGTGAAATACGATTATTTTCAGTGTAAACGAAGTATATTAGTATTGGTACCAGCGTCGTGGACTCTGTGTAATATGTAATCGTCTATTACTGGTGACCTTTAATGAAGACTCGCTTCTTTGAAAAGGTTTAAGGGACATTGTTATGAAACCAGTCAGAAGTTAACGTATCTCGGCATGGCGGTGCACGACAGAAGGCGGATAGCTCCAACGCTATCTTGGTGATTTAGTAATTTGGAGAATTTACATACCAGTAACTCCAACCTCGTTCACCGCTAAGAATATTTTATCAACTCTTCTTTTTGATCACGTAATAATTAATCAGTGTAACTTTACGAGTAAATACACTTTTATTTCACATTCAGCACTTTAGAATATAATCTATTGTGCTGTTACGTTCACACTAAACACACCGACAATCTTCATTGCACACTAGTGTGTTCAAATATACATTATACTTAACAACAAAACTAGTTCACTTTAATTTAGGACTTTACAAATGCGACAAACATCACGAGAAATAGACACACCAGATATTTTGTCCGGGAGATTACAATATTGATACCGCGCTTCAATTCACATTCTTCGCAATCGGGATGAAATCTATTAGATCTACTTGTTCGTCGATATGCAGATGCTGGAGGAATAATTGTGAGAATCAGTTGTCGGATCAAGTAGCTGTGTTGAAAGGTATTTCACAATAACGTTCTCTTTTTTGAACATGTCGTTTCGTAACTATGAACTTTCGTACCCATGGACTGTCGTTACCGCACAAAATTTCTATCCTGACATGTAATGACTGCGACCAATACGGCATGGAATTTATACCATGCGGATATTTTATTAAATTGTACAAGCATGCAAGTTGTTTACCTTGACTTACTTGACTAAAGCCTTTGTCACTGCCCTGTGGAAAATAGGTCACATAAACTGTCCACCAACAATAAGTATACAGATGTTATTTGCCCACTACTTGCCTGTAATAATACTATTTGCAGAACAATATATTTGAAGAAAATGAGTATTTTAGTTTATTAAATGGAAAGGCGTGGATACATTAATTGGTACACTATGCTCAAAATCTAAAGTTTCTTTGTCCCTCTTGAAAGGTAACTTTGTCACAAAAAGATGGAAAATTCAGCCTTTTTGATCACATGGTTATTTTAGTTCCGAACATTTTCATCATTATTGCTATCTCTAATTCTACTCATTTATTAACTGTAGTTTCAGAAACTAGTATAATGTTGACCGTCTGATAAACAGATTTAGAATAATTCTACAAAGTTTAATTTTGCAACAATTATGTACTGTATACTTATTTTTGGTGGGCATTGTAGTTGTTTTACATTCAGCAGATTAAAATGTTCATGTAGATCTATCATGTGACTTTGTGTTATAGTTATTTCGTGATTTAAACAAATATTGTTGAACTGTTATTGTCATTAGGATGGCGTTCGCTTGTGTCGCGTTATTACAATACCATGCAATGTAATCTTTATTTTGAGTCGGATATATAATGTACAACAAAGAAACCTCAGCTATAAGTATGAAAGCTTCTGTTTAAAATTCTTTGAGCTAATAACTCCAGGCGATCAGTGGTGGTTCACATATAGTTTATCCTGTATTCACTTAGCATTCGTACAGGAACAGTTAACTTTTAAGATATTTTAAAGCTATTTTATCGTAAGACACGGTACCTGAGTGTTGGTCCCGTCACCTTGGTGGCCATCGACATTTCTAAACAATGCCTCTCAAGGACCATTAATACCATCATTGTAAACATCATTATGCCTCCATAGGACCGCCCGTTATTTATGGTCAATCATTTTCAGTTTTCCACTCTACATATAGCGTAGAATACCTCGCTGTCATCCCATGTATGTCTATTGTCTACAATAAGGGTACGTCAGACGTCATTAGACCTGTAGAGGTGTGCACCACGCCACACACGCATTCATGGCAAACAAATTGTTTCGCCCATGAACTCACACAAACATATCAATCAATGCTTATACATTTTGTGTCTCAGCACAGGCATACATGTATATATGGTAATATGCAAGGGTTATGTTAATTTGTAACGACTCAAAGGTGTATATTTTCCAGTGATCAACAAACTGTTCCATGGAAATAAAACAAAACAAGACCGTCACGTATCATTCAATCATTTAATGCATTTTTGAACAAAATGACAACATTCAAAAACATTTGAAATAAGGAATACAATAATATCTCATCTATAATGATGGATGAAGTATAAACAGTTGATGTTCGAATGGAAAGCATGTACGTCTCTCAACAAACATAAAGATGTTCTCCCCAAGTTTCCTGTAGCCCTTAATGCTTTTTCCCTGGACCCATAATAACGAAACAACTTACGTTCCATATAAATTGAAAAACTCAATAATCAGATCGAAGCATTTTGTTTAAACTGATGTCGATGATTGAGTTTACAGCTGATAAAAACTTAAGGCTTCGTCAACACGGGACCTGAAGTTTTCATTAATCTGACAATAGTCACAACTGAATATTGCATTTTTAAACTCTTCATTCGTTAGAATTACTTTTCAGGCATCTATTAACCATCATTGTTGGTGTTCTAAGCAAAGATAAAGACTCGGATAAACTGTAATATACTGACTAATGAATCTCGAAGTTTTGCCATAGAATCTTTACAATACATCGTTTTGAAAAGACCTTTCCAAAAGAACACGCAACACGGAAAACCAGGTCCATGAATATTGGGCATTGAAAAAACCCAGGAAGAAAACCTTTAAGAAAATTACTAAAACAGTAATATATTTGAACTGTTTGATGAAACATGAAATCATACTAGCATGTACGCAAACTAACAATTAATTACGAAATAATTAACACATTCATCGAATCTGTTTTTATAAGTTGATAACTTTCAATAGGATGTGTGATGGCATAAATTTGTTAAATTGTCCACATGTATTTCATAAAAATAGTTTATCAGATTTCGATGGCGGCACTGGTGAGTTTGCATCAAATTTGGTTAGTATGTTTTATTTTTAAAAACAAGAATTAACAACTAAATTGGGAAGAATTACGATACATTCCTTGTTTTATTTCTATACTGAAGGTTGGGCAGTAGATCAGAGAGGTAAAGTATTGCTACCATCACTATTAGCCAATGGTTCAGTCATCGACTAGCATCGTAGAAACAGTATAATTATGTATTGATAAATATCATTGTGTTTACTTCAATATACATAATACTGACTGCCGTAAAAGATGTCCCTGACAACAATTTTTGACCAATCAGAAATAACTGTTTCGGTTAAAATAAATCCCTCAAAAAGCAACAATACCAACATGTAAACTTCCCTGATGCAAAACACAACATATTTACCAAAGTAACAACAATAACTGTTATGAACTGAACGTTACAGATATAATACTACTTCTACTAATAATACAGTGCGACCTATTCGAACTAACCTTGACCTCTACAAAGGGTCAGAAAATACCGATTACAATCAACGTTAGTAAATTCTTGCTAGAAGTGTCATATAAAGTGACTTATTTCGACGATTCCCTAATTAAAGCACTAACGCAATTATTTCTTATCTTTCCTTTTCAATAAAACCCGATTGAACACGCTTTGTTTGTAAACAAAATATTTCAAGAATAGCCAATTAGTTTTATCGACTTTCTTAAGATAGTAAAAAGTAGGGTAGCAAACTAGCGCACTAATGTAATTACTGTGTTCATTTCGGGCACTGTTATGTCGTAGTTATAAAGTGAGGGTAAACAAACTAACTGACATAATGACGAATATCAAAATGTCACATCCATATTTAATGTTCGTTATTATGATTAAGACAATAATAAGTATACGAAAGACTTAAGCTATCAGTCAAACTTCTATTTTAGAGTCAATGCAGAAAACATGTATTTAAGACCTTGATAAAGATCAAATATAACTTTGTTTGTGCCTTTAAATGACACAAAGATAATAACATAGTTGCTGTAAAATCTTCAATATAATGATTTAACAAACTGAAAGAAATTGAGGACAGACAATTCTTATTCACATTTTATTTTTTATTTTCGCGTTTTTCTTTCTTTCGTAAAATATTTACCTTTGAAAAAACATTCTTTATTTAACTGTTGACACCTATTCTTAACAGGTTAGCATGGAAACGTATGTAGCACGTACAATGTAATATCGACCGTCTCGATTTCTGATATTCTGTACTTGATTTGCAAGAATACCTACACCGAATATTTCATGACATGCATGTTTCCATGCAAAGCGTAACAATGTGAAGTCATTCGTATCTAAGAACGACACATATGGCAATGCACTTTGAATTCAATGTAATTACAACCAATCTTTGGTGAGTAACTTTGCAATTATCCAAATATACTAGTTTCGTTTGGCCGCTTTATATGACGATTACACGCAATTTGAAATACTGGCATCGCGTTGAAATATAATGGATATGAAGATGATGTAAGATGGAATCTCAAATGCAACTGATACAAATGTGATGCCAGCCGTTGACTCAATGTCGTAAAGACTGTTTTTACGTTAAATCGTTAACTTAACTCTATACATGATCATAAATACACACAGGGAAACTCACATCAACCCAGCGCGGCATTATTCTTAGTCCGTAGCAAGACAGATGTTTGACAATCTACTCGAGTCAGAAATCGCAAGTGAGAACACGCCTCAAGTTTAGTCTTAAGACAATGGTAAAATATACACATACGCGTATCTTTGAGACATACGTTTCCATGAACACGATAGAAGGTCTATGATTTAATGATACCAACAATATGTATACATGTAGTTATCAATTTTGCGGCAGATGTATTATACTTCATGCTTATGTTCAGTAAGATAATGTGTTCATTCTATACAGAATTACATCCACTTCAGAATAAACAATGCTGCATTTACACAACAATATGTTTTCAGTGACATAACATTGCAAATTTGACAGTTACTCTGGGAAGGGGTGACACTTGAGTTTCAACTTGATAGCTATACAAGTATATTAAGTAAGAATGGCATGATATGTCCCCGATTCTAATTCCGTAGTTGATATAATTAAAGAGTTCTTTCTGGCAAAACTAATTTTACAATTATTACTACAATGTAGATTGTTTGACATGCTTAAGAGCTTATCAGATAACATGACGTCATGCCAAGATGATTGCAACAGCTATGAAGTTAATGACAATGCCTGCATTCATGTTTTTGATGTGCCATCAAATCATCTTTCCCCAACCCCCCCCCCCCCCATGAATTGGCAAGAAAGTATTAGGAAGGGGATGCATACGAGAATTAAAAACAATAACAGATAGTGTGTGCGACACATACATACCATGAACTTCCCGCACAATACCATGATCAGTAATTTGTGAGTCTTGATCTACCCTTAAATATGGGGCCAAACATAATGTCCGCTTCTACTAGGGATGTGTTTCAAGGAATGCATTTCAAATCTTGTACAAAAAAAAACACAAGAAAACTTTGATTGTCAATGCAATGTATGTTTTTTTACACAAAGCAGGAAAACATTAGCTTGACATGTACATGTAGCAGGTAAGGCGGTGTCACCTCACAGAAAAAACACAGGTACAATAGTTTTACACCTTGAAATGGAAAAAATTGTAATCTAGAAAATGTCATACAAAATACAAGGAGAATATTAAGAAACAAGGGCACTAAAATTACAATGATTTCTAACAATAGCCCCTGGAGGCAATATAGATGGTATGAATATTGTACATGTATGTATTTAATAATATTTTAGAGTTCTACTTGTATGTTCGCATTATTTAGAAATCTCTTTGAAATTATATTTCTCAAACGTTTTTGCAAATATCAAGTCTCCAAATAACATTCCAAATGCAGATATATGGACTAAGTTTGGAAAACGTGTCATGGATTGTATATAAAATAAATTGTAAGATAGTTTCCTGAGTATATTTTGCTTCAAATAATAACTCTAGGAAGGAAAAATGTTGCAGAGTTTTAATTAACGAAAATGTATGATTAGCCTTTAAGATGAAAATAAAAAAGTAACTATATTCGTATGACATGAAACATGTTTTAAGGACAACAGTGGCTCTTCAAGAAGGGAATTGAATTCTTTTGAACTATGACACAATGGAAGTAAGGTTTAGAAATATTGATCGGACTGATATTATTCACGGAATAAGTCTCTATACCTGATAGTTAGCAACGAAAATTACAGAAATCATTCCAAGAAACACATTCCAAGAACTGGTACAGTATGAATCAGAAATTGTTGATCACGAAATGCTACGACATATTAAAAGACAACTGAGTTTAAAGTTGTGACAAAAATAACAGTCATGATATAAAAGAGGTACAAACGAATAGAATTTACCCAAATACATACACTATGAGACGTTAACTTAACAGGAAGATTCTTGTTACATACATTCGCATAAACGTACGAAAACTGTAAGTCTTAAACGACATGAAAATGATGACATATAAACGACAGACATTCTCACAAATCTATATTTATGTTATTTACAGTGACAACCAGAAACAAATAAATAAAAAAAACTTGAGGTAGGAACGCAAAATAAAAACAAATACAAAATACAACACAGTCCCTTTAACAAGGGGCAACATAAAACATGGAAGGAGTGACGTGTTTTAACGGAAAAGAATAATTAAATACTAAAAATAATTCACAATCATTGAAATTTTATATCAGATCAAGTACAGTACCGGTATTCATCGTAAAAAAACAAAGGCAACATAATTCAAATAAAATAATAGTATATAATTTAATATATATCTGCCCTTTGGTTAAAATAATAGTAAAAACGCCATTATTCAAACAATACAAATCTTCATCTTAAAATTAAACCTAGCAGAGAATATTGAATACATTGCATTTAACTCTTACTATATACATTTAACTCGTATATGGCTATATTCAGCATTTAAGGCAGAAAACAGCACTTGCTATGTAAACTTATGGTGTCGCCATTTATTGACTTAAGATATAGCTTGATAGGGTTTTGAAATAATAAAAGTAACGAAATGATTCAAACTCAAAACCAAATATCAGTTTTTAAATAGAAAAATACGTCCCCTCTCGCCTTTTAAGGAATATTTGGATGATAAGTTAATTTTAATTCATAAACGCCTCATTATGTAGAAATACTTAACAATCAAATGAATCTCTAACCATCAACTTAACGTTGTTCTCCGCTCCCATTTTTTTCAAACTAGTTTGAATATCAAGGAAAAGACAATTTTTACTAAACACTAAATGATATAGAATACAAAACAGGAAAATATGAACAAAAACCACCACACACACAAACAACAACTTTGAACAAATTCTAAACATATAACAACACTTTGAATAGATCAAGGTCAATACTCAGATAACATGTTATAGTAAATAGAGCGAAATGTCAGAATTGTTTTATTATCAAGGTAGGCATAACGGTCAAGGTATATAAGCAATCTTGAGTCCATTACTTTCATTTTAATGGTGTACAATGAGGCCCCAAAACTGAGTCATCACCGAATTATGGAATTAGCAACATAGTTTCGATTATATTTTGTCATTACAAATGCATATTTAAGTAAACAAATAAAAACTGAAATATACGTACACAACCTACTCACACTTGTAAATCACAACCACTAACATAAACAAAATAGTCTGTCAAATAAGAAAACAACATAATAATTATACTTCAATTAAACAGATGTTAATGAATATTGACCTTGGCCTACACTGTATGACATTAATTAAAACGCTATACATAGCAAGGAAGATGATGTAATGAGATATAAATAGAAACAAATGAGTCAGGATAACCCGTATTACCTGAGGATAAAACATAGCAGACACTTATATAAAACATCTTGGCATATTAACATAATTTATGCTTACATTTTCTGTCATTGGCTTTAGACCTCTAAACACCATAAATATTTCGTACAAAACATTGGAATCTTCAATTCCTTTGCAGGTCTTTTTTCATCTCACTTGTTACATACGCACGCTGCCACAGCATAAACATGTATAATGCAAATTAGTTTAATATTAGTTACAGAACTATTACTCGTATATTCATAATAATAGTAATAATAAACGTCTCAATTAATGACACAGCAGATCATAAAATAAATAGAATTAATACCAGAGTAAATGGTCACTTAATTCAACATTTATTTGGTAAGCGTTATCATTGAACACCATTAAACAATCTAGCACTTTGATTCATTTCTTATCCTGTTCTTAACTCTGTCCAGAATTATTTCAAATTGTGGGATAAACTTCAGAGATTCTTTCACAAAATGTCTGTGCTATCACCTCTTTCAATATAAGTTTAAACTCGATACCTATTTTCATTCAAAATTCTGAATTTTATCATTTCGGCATTAGCATACTAAACCATTCGTTTAAAATGCAGTTCAAATATCATAACGACTTCAACGTTTCCAAACCAGCACAAAAATGCAAATAATAATATTATGATATTCACAGAAAGTTTTAATGCAAGTTTTAATGCCAATACAATACAGTGAGACGTCAATTCATTGTTGAATTAAATGTTTCCTGTATATGAGAAATATCAGTTCATGACATATATAATATCTATGTCAACACGTTGTGCAACATTTTGCCATTTGCTTGAATATCCTATCGCACACGTGACATCTTTACACCGGGATTTCTAACAATGTTGAAAGAATTTACCAACAACCTGGAAAATATGGTCCATTTCCATTTCACCACCAGTAACAAACAACAGTTGTCTGTTCAAAGCCAAATTTCAGTTGTCAACACCTTTAACTTTTGTGTAGACTTGTGAAAAATATTCTCCAATTGTCAATAATCACCATTTTGAACACTCACTCCTTCCACTGTCAATATCTAGCAGCCAGAACTCTGCCTGCAGCACTTTGTAGTTTTCAAAATTACACTACACCAATTGTCAACAAAGAGTTCAGACAAAAACACACTGAACTCTTTTAATTGTCAATGTTTATTATTCCTTCAAATTATGGAATTCACCAATGGTCAATGTCTACCATTTTAGTAACACACTTAAATATCAAACTCAGAGAGTGGAAATCCCCTTTAAGATATTTGAACAAACAACTCCGAGAATGGAAATCCTCCTTGAAGGTATTTGTTCTTTCAGATCTTGAATTCATGAAATATAATAACTTGATTGGTTCCTGAGAGGGTAATAACTGAAATCCAGACATACTGAACGTCAATATTTAACGATGAATTGCTTCATTCATACAATTCTGAGTTCATATGAAATCATGTGAAATGTTCTTGATCACATGACCTATAAATATATAAAACGCATTTAACATTTAATTGAGGTATAGAATTTTCATAACTATGAATACTTTTATAACAGCTAGTATGAAGACAATTGTTCAGCACATGAAATTTAAAGTGAGTAAAACTGGCCATATTTTATGCATGTAGCAAATAGTTTAAAATAATATGATTTGACGCAGCAATACTTGATGCACAAACACAGAACTGAGGTATGTTGCTGAGGAGAATGCTGAGCCAATCCAATTGTCTGAAGGCAATCACGTGACACAGAGAAAATTTACAAAATAATGTCTTTTTAACACAAATCCCTGTGAAATTTCTTCTCCCTGTAATGAATTAGTATACTGATTGGCCGGCAGACAGTTTCAGTATGAAGTCTCCTGAGGGCTAATGCCTGGAAATAATATGCGTCCATAACACATTATGGAATTATCCCTCCATGTGCGTACACGGAAAGTTTGCTGATACAATGTAAAATGCAATGAAATGAATCATCTAATTTATGTTAAATAGTAATATCAGCATTTTCACTTCCACTTAATGAAACTGGATGATGATTATTAGTAGAGCGCGGCGTCTGAATGTTTTAATCTTGCGGACGTTTCGTAGATCTCGAATAATCATGTAGAATTTCGAATGGCACATGTATTTCCGGGGTAATAGAAGTAAGAATTTGTTTTGTAACTTAAGGAAAGATTCGCAATATCTGTAGTTATATATATACGAGTAGCAGCAGTTGCAGCAGCACAATGAAAATAAGCTGTAAGGATACTATAGCTCTTCAATGGTGAGGTAGATATGTTATACTGTCAAAGGGAGGTAAATATGACTATGTTGATATAGGAACAGATGAACCTATGTTCAGCGTTGTTCTTTCAAAGGGAGGTAAGTATGATGAAAGTCGTCCTGGAAGTCGTCGCTTGTTTAGTACATACCGTAATTCAGGAGGCACGTAGTTGTTTCCCATTGTTAAATTGCCACCATTTGTTTTCGAATACATAAAATGGTAGCTCCGTAGAAAATGGCCCCGGTCAAATAGAGCAATACTTTGCTTTATTGACTTTTGATTAACTATTTCCAATTGATAAATATTATCATGGATGGTTTTGAAGCCGAATATCAGATCTAGCAGACTTTTCTAAGATCCAAGTTTTTCCATAAAACTGAGCAAACCTTTACACAGTGATCTCCCTGATCTCCTCAATCACAATATTCGTACGCGCGTTTAAAGTATTGAAATGAGACTTAATTCCGTACTACACACCACACTATACATGTACGAGAATATTGGTCGGACATAACTTCTAAAACATGCAACTTTACTTCTGCGCACAGTACATCTATTTAATGTTTAGAACTACAGTTTCGTTGATTTGGGTCATGTACTGGTATTTACAGGATTTTATAATATAGAGATGTAAAGTAAGATGCCGGGCTAACTTGTTCAGTCGGTAGTGCGCATTGCCGTAGTCCTACGTTCGACAAACTTCTCCACATGCCTAGTATAGCAGCGCTGGATGAGTCTGGAAGTAGTATGTTGGTACGGCTTGATGGTCAGGCAGCTATCTAAACAAAGCGTGCTTTCGCCTGATAATGAATGTTGTCAGTATGATTCAGCTGTTCATTGTATTATACAAATGTTTAAACAATAAATACGTCGTATTTATGTCAGATCACATGAAATGTTTCATGCCGAAACATACAAAATACGACAGGAGGCTTTTATTTAATGAATACAGTTTGGCTAGGAATTTGATGTTTACAAGATATAATTTAGAATTTAAAAACGTTATTGCAAAAACATAGAATCGGCGGCTATCCACCGGCCATGCTATTTGAGCAGAATGTAACCAGAGTACAACTTATTTAATGGACCGGCCAATTAGGCTTCTGATGCACATATTACCACTGGTTCCTGATACACCGAATTGAATTTCTACATGATCACTTACCTCTAAATTCTTTTTAATGAATGCAGATGATGTTTTGGGTATCCGGTGCTGGACATATAGTTTGCCTAGTTCAGGTATGCCTGGTTTTGCCTTTAGTGGTGAAACTGGTTCGTGACAGAAGATTGAAGTTCATATTTACGATAAGCGGTCGAGCTTGATGTTCATTTACATGTATATTCTGTGAATACATTTACAGTATAGGCGCTGTAGAGCAACACCCTTTGGAAGATGCAATAATTGCCTTTTGTTTAGAGGCTGTTGCTATTTAGAGATAAATCTAGGGTAAATAGCAGCTAAGATATTTGAATGCACTGTTATAGAGAGGTTGTTGCTCTAACGAGGACCGCTCGGCAGAGATTGTGCTTTATATTCTTTTAATACCGTTTATTAGTGATAATTTAATACACGTAAACAGTCGTATTTATCTTTACGAAATTGAATATGTCTGATATCTGCAGTAATGGAATATAAATGGTTACCATGCTGATCAGTGTGTATTGCTGCTTCGTCGAAATTCATTGTCATACATGTAAATACAGACTGCTGGAATTGCAATAACTTAGCCAGTATTGCATGCCTTGTGAAATATGACTATAAGCAGTGTAAACGAAGTATATTAGTATTGGTACCAGCGTCGTGGACTCTTTGTATTATGTAATCGTCTATTACTGGTGATCTCTAATGAAGACTCGCTTTTTTGAAAAGAATTAAGGGACATTGTTATGAAACCAGTCAGAAGTTACCGTATCTCGGCATGGCGGTGCACGACAGATGACTTGTAGGAACGCTACATTAAAGGCGGATAGCTGCAAACGCTATCTTGGTGATTTAGTAATTTGGAGAATTTATATACCAGTAACTCCAACCTCGTTCATCGCTAAGAATATTTTATCAACTCTTCTTTTTGATCACGTAATAATTAATCAGTGTAACTTTACGAGTAAATACACTTTTATTTCACATTCAGCACTTTAGAATATAATCTATTGTGCTGTTACGTTTACACTAAACACACCGACAATCTTCATTGCACACTAGTGTGTTAAAATATACATTATACTTAACAACAAAACTTGTTCACTTTAATTTAGGACTTTACAAATGCGACAAACATCACGGGAAATAGACACACCAGATATTTTGTCCGGGAGATTACAATATTGATACCGCGCTTCAATTCACATTCTTCGCAATCGGGATGAAATCTATTAGATCTACTTGTTCGTCGATATGCAGATGCTGGAGGAATAATTGTGAGAATCAGTTGTCGGATCAAGTAGCTGTGTTGAAAGGTTTTTCACAATAACGTTCTCTTTTTTGAACATGTCGTTTCGTAACTATGAACTTTCGTACCCATGGACTGTCGACCCCGCACAAAATTCTATCCTGACATGTTGTAATGACTGCGACCAATACGGCATGGAATTTATACCATGCGGATATTTTATTTAATTATACAAGCATGCAAGTTGTTTACCTTGACTTACTTGACTAAAGCCTTTGTCACTGCCCTGTGGAAAATAGGTCACATACACTGTCCACCAACAATAAGTATACAGATGTTATTTGCCCACTACTTGCCTGTAATAATACTATTTGCAGAACAATATATTTGAAGAAAATGAGTATTTAATTTATTAAATGGAAAGGCGTGGATACATTAATTAGTACACTATGCGCAAAATCTAAAGTTTCTTTGTCCCTCTTGAATGGTAACTTTGTCACAAAAAGATGGAAAATTCAGCCTTTTTGATCACATGGTTATTTTAGTTCCGAACATTTTCATCATTATTGCTATCTCTAATTCTACTCATTTATTAACTGTAGTTTCAGAAACTAGTATAATGTTGACCGTCTGATAAACAGATTTAGAATAATTCTACAAAGTTTAATTTTGCACCAATTATGTACTGTATACTTATTTTTGGTGGGCATTGTAGTTGTTTTACATTCAGCAGATCAAAATGTTCATGTAGATCTGTCATGTGACTTTGTGTTATAGTTATTTCGTGATTTAAACAAATATTGTTGAACTGTTATTGTCATTAGGATGGCGTTCGCTTGTGTCGCGTTATTACAATACCATGCAATGTAATCTTTGTTGTGAGTCGGATATGTAATGTACAACAAAGAAACCTCAGCTATAAGTATGAAAGCTTCTGTTTAAAATTCTTAGAGCTAATAACTCCAGGCGATCAGTGGTGGTTCACATATAGTTTATCCTGTATTCACTTAGCATTCGTACAGGAACAGTTCACTTTTAAGATATTTTAAAGCTATTTTATCGTAAGACACGGTACCTGAGTGTTGGTCCCGTCACCTTGGTGGCCATCGACATTTCTAAACAATGCCTCTCAAGGACCATTAATACCATCATTGTAAACATCATTATGCCTCCATAGGACCGCCCGTTATTTATGGTCAATCATTTTCAGTTTTCCACTCTACAAATAGCGTAGAATACCTCGCTGCCATCCCATGTATGTCTATTGTCTACAATAAGGGTACGTCAGACGTCATTAGACCTGTAGAGGTGTGCACCACGCCACACACGCATTCATGGCAAACAAATTGTTTCGCCCATGAACTCACACAAACATATCAATCAATGCTTATACATTTTGTGTCTCAACACAGGCATACATGTATATATGGTAATATGCAAGGGTTATGTTAATTTGTAACGACTCAAAGGTGTATATTTTCCAGTGATCAACAAACTGTTCCATGGAAATAAAACAAAACAAGACCGTCACGTATCATTCAATCATTTAATGCATTTTTGAACAAAATGACAACATTCAAAAACATTTGAAATAAGGAATACAATAATATCTCATCTATAATGATGGATGAAGTATAAACAGTTGATGTTCGAATGGAAAGCATGTACGTCTCTCAACAAACATAAAGATGTTCTCCCCAAGTTTCCTGTAGCCCTTAATGCTTTTTCCCTGGACCCATAATAACGAAACAACTTACGTTCCATATAAATTGAAAAACTCAATAATCAGATCGAAGCATTTTGTTTAAACTGATGTCGATGATTGAGTTTACAGCTGATAAAAACTTAAGGCTTCGTCAACACGGGACCTGAAGTTTTCATTAATCTGACAATAGTCACAACTGAATATTGCATTTTTAAACTCTTCATTCGTTAGAATTACTTTTCAGGCATCTATTAACCATCATTGTTGGTGTTCTAAGCAAAGATAAAGACCCGGATAAATTGTAATATACTGACTAATGAATCTCGAAGTTTTGCCATAGAATCTTTACAATACATCGTTTTGAAAAGACCTTTCAAAAAGAACACGCAACACGGAAAACCAGGTCCATGAATATTGGGCATTGAAAAAACCCAGGAAGAAAACCTTTAAGAAAATTACTAAAACAGTAATATATTTGAACTGTTTGATGAAACATGAAATCATACTAGCATGTACGCAAACTAACAATTAATTACGAAATAATTAACACATTCATCGAATCTGTTTTTATAAGTTGATAACTTTCAATAGGATGTGTGATGGCATAAATTTGTTAAATTGTCCACATGTATTTCATAAAAATAGTTTATCAGATTTCGATGGCGGCACTGGTGAGTTTGCATCAAATTTGGTTAGTATGTTATATTTTTAAAAACAAGAATTAACAGCTAAATTGGGAAGAATTACGATACATTCCTTGTTTTATTTCTATACTGAAGGTTGGGCAGTAAATCAGAGAGGTAAAGTATTGCTTCCATCACTATTAGCCAATGGTTCAGTCATCGACTAGCATCGTAGAAACAGTATAATTATGTATTGATAAATATCATTGTGTTTACTTCAAAATACATAATACTGACTGCCGTAAAAGATGTCCCTGACAACATATTTTTGACCAATCAGAAATAACTGTTTCGGTTAAAATAAATCCCTCAAAAAGCAACAATACCAACATGTAAACTTCCCTGATGCAAAAAACAACATATTTACCAAAGTAACAACAATAACTGTTATGAACTGAACGTTACAGATATAATACTACTTCTACTTATAATACAGTGCGACCTATTCGAACTAACCTTGACATCTACAAAGGGTCAGAAAATACCGATTACAATCAACGTTAGTAAATTCTTGCTAGAAGTGTCATATAAAGTGACTTATTTCGACGATTCCCTAATTAAAGCACTAACGCAATTATTTCTTATCTTTCCTTTTCAATAAAACCCGATTGAACACGCTTTGTTTGTAAACAAAATATTTCAAGAATAGCCAATTAGTTTTATGGACTTTCTTAAGATAGTAAATGGTAGGTTAGCAAACTAGCGCACTAATGTAATTACTGTATTCATTTCGGGCACTGTTATGTCGTAGTTATAAAGTGAGGGTAAACAAACTAACTGACATAATGACGAATAACAAAATGTCACATCCATATTTAATGTTCGTTATTATGATTAAGACAATAATAAGTATACGAAAGACTTAAGCTATCAGTCAAACTTCTATTTAGTCAATGCAGAAAATATGTATTTAAGACCTTGATAAAGATCAAATATAACTTTGTTTGTGCCTTTAAATGACACAAAGATAATAACATAGTTGCTGTAAAATCTTCAATATAATGATTTAACAAACTGAAAGAAATTGAGGACAGACAATTCTTATTCACATTTTATTTTTTATTTTCGCGTTTTTCTTTCTTTCGTAAAATATTTACCTTTGAAAAAACATTCTTTATTTAACTGTTGACACCTATTCTTAACAGGTTAGCATGGAAACGTATGTAGCACGTACAATGTAATATCGACCGTCTCGATTTCTGATATTCTGTACTTGATTTGCAAGAATACCTACACCGAATATTTCATGACATGCATGTTTCCATGCAAAGCGTAACAATGTGAAGTCATTCGTATCTAAGAACGACACATATGGCAATGCACTTTGAATTCAATGTAATTACAACCAATCTTTGGTGAGTAACTTTGCAATTATCCAAATATACTAGTTTCGTTTGGCCGCTTTATATGACGATTACACGCAATTTGAAATACTGGCATCGCGTTGAAATATAATGGATATGAAGATGATGTAAGATGGAATCTCAAATGCAACTGATACAAATGTGATGCCAGCCGTTGACTCAATGTCGTAAAGACTGTTTTTACGTTAAATCGTTAACTTAACTCTATACATGATCATAAATACACACAGGGAAACTCACATCAACCCAGCGCGGCATTATTCTTAGTCCGTAGCAAGACAGATGTTTGACAATCTACTCGAGTCAGAAATCGCAAGTGAGAACACGCCTCAAGTTTAGTCTTAAGACAATTGTAAAATATACACATACGCGTATCTTTGAGACATACGTTTCCACGAACACGATAGAAGGTCTATGATTTAATGATACCAACAATATGTATACATGTAGTTATCAATTTTGCGGCACTTGTATTATACTTCATGCTTATGTTCAGTAAGATAATATGTTCATTCTATACAGAATTACATCCACTTCAGAATAAACAATGCTGCATTTACACAACAATATGTTTTCAGTGACATAACATTGCAAATTTGACAGTTACTCTGGGAAGGGGTGACACTTGAGTTTCAACTTGATAGCTATACAAGTATATTAAGTAAGAATGGCATGATATGTCCCCGAATCTAATTCCGTAGTTGATATAATTAAAGAGTTCTTTCTGGCAAAACTAATTTTACAATTATTACTACAATGTAGATTGTTTGACATGCTTAAGAGCTTATCAGATAACATGACGTCATGCCAAGATGATTGCAACAGCTATGAAGTTAATGACAATGCCTGCATTCATGTTTTTGATGTGCCATCAAATCATCTTTCCCCATCCCCCCATGAATTGGCAAGAAAGTATTAGGAAGGGGATGCATACGAGAATTAAAAACAATAACAGATAGTGTGTGCGACACATACATACCATGAACTTCCCGCACAATACCATGATCAGTAATGTGTGAGTCTTGATCTACCCAAACATAATATCTGCTTCTACTAGGGATGTGTTTCAAGGAATGCATTTCAAATCTTGTACAAAAAAAACACAAGAAAACTTTGATTGTCAATGCAATGTATGTTTTTTTACACAAAGCAGGAAAACATTAGCTTGACATGTACATGTAGCAGGTACGGCGGTGTCACCTCACAGAAAAAACACAGGTACAATAGTTTTACACCTTGAAATGGAAAAAATTGTAATCTAGAAAATGTCATACAAAATACAAGGAGAATATTAAGAAACAAGGGCACTAAAATTACAATGATTTCTAACAATTGCCCCTGGAAGCAATATAGATGGTATGAATATTGTACATGTATGTATTTAATAAAATTTTAGAGTTCTACTTGTATGTTCGCATTATTTAGAAATCTCTTTGAAATTATATTTCTCAAACGTTTTTGCAAATATCAAGTCTCCAAATAACATTCCAAACGCAGATATATAGACTAAGTTTGGAAAACGTGTCATGGATTGTATATAAAATAAATTGTAAGATAGTTTCCTGAGTATATTTTGCTTCAAATAATAACTTTAGGAAGGAAAAACGTTGCAGAGTTTTAATTGGCAGAAAATGTATGATTAGCCTTAAAGATGAAAATAAAAAAGTAACTATATTCGTATGACATGAAACATGTTTTAAGGACAACAGTGGCTCTTCAAGAAGGGAATTGAATTCTTTTGAACTATGACACAATGGAAGTAAGGTTTAGAAACATTGATCGGACTGATATTATTCACGGAATAAGTCTCTATACCTGATAGTTAGCAACGAAAATTACAGAAATCATTCCAAGAAACACATTCCAAGAACTGGTACAGTATGAATCAGAAATTGTTGATCACGAAATGCTACGACATATTAAAAGACAACTGAGTTTAAAGTTGTGACAAAAATAACAGTCATGATATAAAAGAGGTACAAACGAATAGAATTTACCCAAATACATACTCTATGAGACGTTAACTTAACAGGAAGATTCTTGTTACATACATTCGCATAAACGTACGAAAACTGTAAGTCTTAAACGACATGAAAATGATGACATATAAACAACAGACATTCTCACAAATCTATATTTATGTTATTTACAGTGACAACCAGAAACAAATAAATAAAAAAAACTTGAGGTAGGAACGCAAAATAAAAACAAATACAAAATACAACACAGTCCCTTTAACAAGGGGCAACATAAAACATGGAAGGAGTGACGTGTTTTAACGGAAAAGAATAATTAAATACTAAAAATAATTCACAATCATTGAAATTTTATATCAGATCAAGTACAGTACCGGTATTCATCGTAAAAAAAACAAAGGCAACATAATTCAAATAAAATAATAGTATATAATTTAATATATATCTGTCCTTTGGTTAAAATAATAGTAAAAACGCCATTATTCAAACAATACAAATCTTCATCTTAAAATTAAACCTAGCAGAGAATATTGAATACATTGCATTTAACTCTTACTATATACATTTAACTCGTATATGCCTATATTCAGCATTTAAGGCAGAAAACAGCACTTGCTATGTAAACTCATGGTGTTGCCATTTATTGACTTAAGATATAGCTTGATAGGGTTTTGAAATAATAAAAGTAACGAAATGATTCAAACTCAAAACCAAATATCAGTTTTTAAATAGAAAAATACGTTCCCTCTCGCCTTTTAAGGAATATTTGGATGATAAGTTAATTTTAATTCATCAGCGCCTCATTATGTAGAAATACTTAACGATCAAATGAATCTCTAACCATCAACTTAACGTTGTTCTCCGCTCTCATTTTTTTCAAACTAGTTTGAATATCAAGGAAAAGACAATTTTTACTAAACACTAAATGATATAGAATACAAAACAGGAAAATATGAACAAAAACCACCACACACACAAACAACAACTTTGAACAAATTCTAAACATATAACAACACTTTGAATAGATCAAGGTCAATACTCAGATAACATGTTATAGTAAATAGAGCGAAATGTCAGAATTGTTTTATTATCAAGGTAGGCATAACGGTCAAGGTATATAAGTAATCTTGAGTCCATTACTTTCATTTTAATGGTGTACAATGAGGCCCCAAAACTGAGTCATCACCGAATTATGGAATTAGCAACATAGTTTCGATTATATTTTGTCATTGCAGATGCATATTTAAGTAAACAAATAAAAACTGAAATATAGGTACACAACCTACTCACACTTGTAAATCACAACCACTAACATAAACAAAATAGTCTGTCAAATAAGAAAACAGCATAAAAACTATACTTCAATTAAACAGATGTTAATGAATATTGACCTTGGCCTACACTGTATGACATTAATAAAAATGCTATACGTAGCAAGGAAGATGATGTAATGAGATATAAATAGAAACAAATGAGTCAGGATAACCCGTATTACCTGAGGATAAAACATAGCAGACACTTATATAAAACATCTTGGCATATTAACACAATTTATGCTTACATTTTCTGTCATTGGCTTTAGACCACTAAACACCATAAATATTTCGTACAAAACATTGTAATCTTCAATTCCTTTGCAGGTCTTTTTTCATCTCAACTTGTTACATACGCACGCTGCCACAGCATAAACATGTATAATGCAAATTAGTTTAATATTAGTTACAGAACTATTACTCGTATATTCATAATAATAGTAATAATAAACGTCTCAATTAATGACACAGCAGATCATAAAATAAATAGAATTAATACCAGAGTAAATGGTCACTTAATTCAACATTTATTTGGTAAGCGTTATCATTGAACACCATTAAACAATCTAGCACTTTGATTCATTTCTTATCCTGTTCTTAACTCCGTCCAGAATTATTTAAAATTGTGGGATAAACTTCAGAGATTCTTTCACAAAATGTCTGTGCTATCACCTCTTTCAATATAAGTTTAAACTCGATACCTATTTTCATTCAAAATTCTGAATTTTATCATTTCGGCAGTAGCATACTAAACCATTCGTTTAAAATGCAGTTCAAATATCATAAAGACTTCAACGTTTCCAAACCAGCACAAAAATGCAAATAATAATATTATGATATTCACAGAAAGTTTTAATGCAAGTTTTAATGCCAATACAATACAGTGAGACGTCAATTCATTGTTGAATTAAATGTTTCCTGTATATGAGAAATATCAGTTCATGACATATATAATATCTATGTCAACACGTTGTGCAACATTTTGCCATTTGCTTGAATATCCTATCGCACACGTGACATCTTTACACCGGGATTTCTAACAATGTTGAAAGAATTTACCAACAACCTGGAAAATATGGTCCATTTCCATTTCACCACCAGTAACAAACAACAGTTGTCTGTTCAAAGCCAAATTTCAGTTGTCAACACCTTTAACTTTTGTGTAGACTTGTGAAAAATATTCTCCAATTGTCAATAATCACCATTTTGAACACTCACTCCTTCCACTGTCAATATCTAGCAGCCAGAACTCTGCCTGCAGCACTTTGTAGTTTTCAAAATTACACTACACCAATTGTCAACAAAGAGTTCAGACAAAAACACACTGAACTCTTTTAATTGTCAATGTTTATTATTCCTTCAAATTATGGAATTCACCAATGGTCAATGTCTACCATTTTAGTAACACACTTAAATATCAAACTCAGAGAGTGGAAATCCCCTTTAAGATATTTGAACAAACAACTCCGAGAATGGAAATCCTCCTTGAAGGTATTTGTTCTTTCAGATCTTGAATTCATGAAATATAATAACTTGATTGGTTCCTGAGAGGGTAATAACTGAAATCCAGACATACTGAACGTCAATATTTAACGATGAATTGCTTCATTCATACAATTCTGAGTTCATATGAAATCATGTGAAATGTTCTTGATCACATGACCTATAAATATATAAAACGCATTTAACATTTAATTGAGGTATAGAATTTTCATAACTATGAATACTTTTATAACAGCTAGTATGAAGACAATTGTTCAGCACATGAAATTTAAAGTGAGTAAAACTGGCCATATTTTATGCATGTAGCAAATAGTTTAAAATAATATGATTTGATGCAGCAAATACTTGATGCACAAACACAGAACTGAGGTATGTTGCTGAGGAGAATGCTGAGCCAATCCAATTGTCTGAAGGCAATCACGTGACACAGAGAAAATTTACAAAATAATGTCTTTTTAACACAAATCCCTGTGAAATTTCTTCTCCCTGTAATGAATCAGTATACTGATTGGCCGGCAGACAGTTTCAGTATGAAGTCTCCTGAGGGCTAATGCCTGGAAATAATATGCGTCCATAACACATTATGGAATTATCCCTCCATGTGCGTATACGGAAAGTTTGCTGATACAATGTAAAATGCAATGAAATGAATCATCTAATTTATGTTAAATAGTAATATCAGCATTTTCACTTCCACTTAATGAAACTGGATGATGATTATTAGTAGAGCGCGGCGTCTGAATGTTTTAATCTTGCGGACGTTTCGTAGATCTCGAATAATCATGTAGAATTTCGAATGGCACATGTATTTCCGGGGTAATAGAAGTAAGAATTTGTTTTGTAACTTAAGGAAAGATTCGCAATATCTGTAGTTATATATATACGAGTAGCAGCAGTTGCAGCAGCACAATGAAAATAAGCTGTAAGGACATAGTCTGTCCTCGGTCTTGACGTCGAATACTATAAGCTCTTCAATGGTGAGGTAGATATGTTATACTGTCAAAGGGAGGTAAATATGACTATGTTGATATAGGAACAGATGAACCAGGAGTTGTTTCAACATAACCAACATCATGTTCTGGCGTTTCTCTGTTGCTAATATTTCTTTTAAAAGGTCCTGATGAAAACACTGAAAACAATAAAGGAATATTTCAGTACAAATAGAAACTACTGTTCCAAACAATACACAAAGGGAAACTACTGTAACATTTCCAATTATACACCAAGGAAAACTACTGTAACACTTCCAAAATATGAACAAATGTAAACTACTCTTCTAAACTATGAACACAGGGAAACTATTCTTGCAAAATATTAAGAATTGGAACACATTCTTCCAAAATATTAACAAAGGGAAACTCTTTCATTAAAAATATTAACAAAGGTAAAATACTCTTGAAAATATGAACAAAGCGAAACAGTTATTTCAAATTATGTATGCAGCATAACTACTCTTGATCCAGATAAGCTAGTTAGTTGTATTTACTAAATGAAATTATTCGTTATGAATTGATAAAGCTATATGAAATTGATAAATAATCCCTGGTCATTTCCGGTGGTAACTGTTGACAAAAATGACTGACAAAGGAGGTTTTGCTTTGACTTCAAGAAATTAAATAGAATAACAAAATATCAGTATTTTCCCTTGCACTTCCTTGTTGATAATTTAGGATTAATTGACATCCCTCGAATCATACCAATCATCACACATTGGGGAAAATGTTCCTATCATAAACTTGAGTGATGGAAAACTATAAAGTATGCAATTATGCATCTTTAAAGAGAGGCCACTCTCGCATTTCTTGAAGTACTCTTAGAGGATGTTCCAAGTGATTAGTAAACTTCTTGAAGCAGAGGACAATCGAGGAATATAACAAAATGCAACCTTTGGATGTCGCAAATAGGAGATTCTGTTCAAAATCCACTGAATAGTGATCAGTTAGAACACCAGATTCTATGGGTGTATGTAAATAGACAATATTATTCTGAAATATACTTTTGTATTTAAAACAATACAAAAAAGATGCTCATCTGCATTCTTGCAAATGCATGACCTAGACAAGTTCATGCTCTAAATAGTCCAGTATCTATGATGAACAGGCGTTTCAAAGTAAGAGATTTGGTAAATATAAGAGAAAGGTTGATATAAGCATATCTTTACTAAACATCTCAAGGCACAGATCAAGTAATGACAATAATTCCTTTTTTCAAACAATCTGATAAACTACCAAATTTAATGAAGGCACATGAGTACAAGCACATACATTTCACTGAGTGTGTATGAATGAACCACAATGCTCCCATCATCATTGCCCCAATGATAAATGCTGCAAATGCAATGCCAACAACAGTGGCTGAGTCAAGTCCCTCGATGACAACTGGTTCCTTCTCGTTACTGACAACACGGTGTCCTGACTTGGATTCATTGGATCCAATTTCAACAGTAGGGACCTCAACATCATCTACAAAGCAAGAATACGTATAAAATCGATATGAATCTATGATTTTAGTACAGCTTTGGGAGATTTGATTATACTAAAAGATACTATTGTGGCATGTAACTTAAGAATAACTACTTTATTTAAGGAGGCAATACTGGTGGGTAAGACCACTCAGTCCTATGAGTCTGGGTCATTCCAGGACACTGACACACCATAGTAGTGAAAAATGTTGCCAGAGAGTACCTTGCTAAGCACCAATTATAGGTGTATAAGGCAATTAATTATCTGAGGTAAGATGTACTGTTTGTCACACAACAGATAAGTGGAACGTTTTAAAACTGCTATATGTATTTTGAAACAGACCTTCTTATGGATAAAAATGTGCACAATGCTTCCTGATTGGTAGAATTGAATTATTGCTGTACATGCCATTGATTAAAGAAACTTTGCATGCATCTCAATGCCTAAATTCCTTGCTCCATTGGTAATGCATAGGTTGCAAGTTCAATTCACCATTAAATTTACTAACAGTCTCTGATGATGTTTTGAAATTGGAAGTCTCAATTACGATGCCTTCAATCGGCACATAAACGAACTATGAGTGCATAGAAAACTGGAGCATCTGTTTTGTGCACGATATATATCCTTTATCTCAGATGACTAAACTTCTCTCTTCAGTGGGGTATTCACAAAACATGTTAGTGGGAAACTTAAAATGTTCTTAAAATAAAAAAGTGTATCAGTTGAACAAGACAATCAAATGTTTTATCTATGCATTGCTGTCAAGCTTTAGGTAAAGAGCTACAATTATTAAGATACTAAGTCGTGCATCAAATGACAAGAAATATATGCAGCAAGATTTTTTTATGTTAAGTCAAATAAATCAGGGTTTCTATAAAGATGCTTTGTAAATACCACCTGGAATACTGCCGAACTTGTAAACAGATGCTAAATCTGTCAAGTGATGTTAACTATAGCATTGACATGAACAGTAGAAACATAATATGGATTTATAATAGACAATCAACTATTTTTACTTAAGTAGGTGTTACCTTCTGTGCTTTGGTATGTGTTGACATTTTGCGGTAAATACAAACTTTCCACTAAAACTATATCGCTTTGCATGTCTGAGTTGCCATGGCTACCATGTCTTCTAGGTTGACCAGGACAATTCTCATCCACATCCAGACACTGAAAGTAATATATAACAGATTATCACTATGGTTACCTAAATAGGAATTTACAGGAGTTTCACTAGCTTCTTAATTTGAAGGGGTCATTTTCATACTTTCGACTGAATTTTACCACTTTATAGGCGAACTATCCAAGCTTTTAAGAGAAAAAATCGTTAGATTCAAAATGTGGCTTTTTGGAAATTTCAAGGGTCAAAACCCCTACTACAAAGTCAAATGAAACCCCTGCTAGGAAATATATCATTCTTAGCAAAGATTTAGATAGACTGTTAAACCATATTTTAGTTAAAGGTATAAGTAGTGGTTCCCATCTGATTTGTTTTATAAATTTGTCTATTCCTAATTTGTGGGCTAAAACTTCCTTAACTCATTCTACCCGTACGCCGAATATATGCGTCGTATATACCGAGCTCCGAGTTCCTCGCGCCACTGATAAGCATCGCCGATTATATTAGCCCAGTCCCGTATGCCGCGTATATGCGTCTTTGTAAAGCTAGCTTTCACTCCCGCGCGACGCGTTATAGCGGCGTCTACCATTGGTCAGATTCCCTTATTTTGGTAGCGTCCCCTGGATTTCAAACAATCAGAAAATTCGTTATATAGACAAAGGGAATCTTTATCTTGTTTATAAATCAAAGTAGATTTTGATATCTCTCGTGAAACTTGAGTAATTGAGAAGTAAATACGATGGAAAATCAGGAGAATCGGCGTTCGTTGTTCGAATTGATGTTTGATAATACGGTCGAGGGGTCGGACATTTATGTAAATTCAAGTTGTCCTGACGATTCGTTGTCATAAAGAGGGAATAAAGAGTGAATTCCCGAGTCAAAGAAAGTGAAAGTTGAGTCTTCCTCGATCAATTGGATGTCAAATAAATGACTTTCCTGGACCAAGACCGGCCCAACAATTCATTTCAACGCTGATGCATCGGAGTTCGTCTTCGTTGACACATTCGGTCAACATTTCTCGTTTGAATCCAACTAACCTGTATGCTAGACCTCAGACATAAAATTGGATGCATAATTTATCCATGGGCCATGGCTAGACAGGTGAAATCCTGTTCCAGGTGAAGATCTGAGTCATAGATTCGAGCCTTGTTTGGGAGAGCTGGGTCTACATGAATATTCTCTTTGTAAGTTTTCTCTTAGTATGTCATTTAGCTGGTAATAAATAGGGTCAGAGAACTAGATCTTTTTCATGTGTTCAAATTATAATTTTAAAGTTAGAATGATTATTTTTTAATACAGAAAGCAGTAAATTTCTAAAATATAACTATGTCGGTGTCTTTGCCAGAGCGAGTCGGTCGGTTGAACTCATAACATGCCAAATTCATGAGCGATCGACAAATTTGATCCCTATAATTCAAGGATGTATTGCTGAATCAGCCAAATGATTACTTTTCATCTGCCATGTGCAACAAAATATTTTAAAAACTAATTATAGATCTATATCCGTTGCCTGGTGGATATATGACGCTGGATCGAAGAGTCCGAGACAAGAATTTAAGTTGAACATTTATATTTCTTCAACTGTTAGTTATAATATATGCTGTGTTGTATATTTTCAGCTGCACCACAGGGTCGTGGAGTAGTCATATATTCCTTGTTAGGAAATCTTGATGGAGAGGACTGTCGTAGACCGGTTCAACATATTCACCCGGTACCTTCATCCGCGACTTGGCGCGACACCCAGAGGCCGCCCCGTCTGGACATGATGAAGGGCACTATGTTTGTCCGGTCATGGTTGAGGTTATGAACATTTGTATGATCCTGAATAACCCATATCAGAATGTCAGTGTAGACAAAGCTAAGAAGATCCTTGGACATTTGATGTTGGTTGCAAAATTTAATATTATACAGTGTTCATTGCCGTGTTCATAACTTCAGTTTAAATTCGAATATTTCATTATTTTAAAGCTTTGTGTTTAGTGAAATAATTCTGTGATCATTCAAATGAAGGATTGTGTGATTAAAATAAGGATTTTTATGGATTATACCATGGAATTATGAGGTTTTTATTAAATAATCACCCAAACTTGCATGATAACAGCTTTTTCAACCTTCATAACATTATTCAAATGGTGGAAGATTTTAATAAAATTTATATTGCATGAAAGATAATTTTTTCTCTTTCCAATGATATATAGTTTTATATATGTTTAAACATAACTTTTTCAGGTATAGCCAGTAATATTATACTACCCTAGTAATTAATCCAGATTGCATATAATCTGATAAATAGCCTAGGGAGTCAGAGGTGATAAACCTATTAATTGATGTAGGGGTTGATAAGCTATTTACCTCTAGGAGATAAGTGGAGAAATGGTCTCCGGGTAGAATGAGTTATTAGTTTTTTTTCTACCCTATGTATGTCATGTATGAAATTGACCTCGGCATTTCTCCTGGATATAAAGGTTTAATGATGTACTTAACCACAACCATCAGACAACTTATCCACATGTGGATGATGACTCACAGTAGAAATTCATTTGTATGTGACACTTATGACAAAAACTTACCATTGGGTAAGAGTATTTCCCACACTTTCTGTCAATACAGCAGACGCTAACTTGACACATAAGTTTAACAACTGGACTGGTGCCCAGAGTTAAGTAATTCTCCACAGTGAAGCTAATTCTCTCACTCTGAGGGGAACCATTCTTCAGGTAGGAAACACTTCTGTCCACAGCACAACTGTAAATACATTAAGAGCATGTATTGAAACAGACTGATTCTTTATAGTTAGGCCAAATCGAAATGGGGAGGGCAAATGCATATAGATTTGCCCTTGTTATTCAACGCAAGAACCTTGTAGTATATTCATGCATAAAGGTCAGGAGCATGTCAAATTCTCTGAGCTATATGTGTGTCTGCTTTAAAAGTGTGAAGTCAGGGGTGACTGTTTGTGTAAAAAAGTTCAGTTTCGTTAAGGTTAAAACACATGATGGACTGCAAAGAAAGAAGCCTAATATTCTGACTGATTCCAGTCAAAAATTGAGTCAGTCCAATTCAAAGTTTGTCCCAAATGTCTGTTTCAGACAGTCAAACTGATTCCATTATGTCAAATTCTCAACAGTAGAATGCCCAATCCAAAATTAAGATGCAAAAGTTTGTTTAGGGTAGGTACCATAAGCAAGCAACATACATCACTAAACCAAAACTCTGTTTCAAACATTGTTCAATGTCTTTTTTTTAGACAATTGTTGTGAGCAGAAAAGTTCAGTCTTTCTAGTTTAACAAATCTGTGGTATGATATGTCCAGCAACATTCATAAATAATCAATTTCCTACACAAGTGTTTCTGATTAAATTCTATTAATAGGCCAGTTAAAAAGAAACAATTACTTACCTGTTTTCAATTAAGAAATGCTTTTCAGATTCCAAGTCACCAAATTCGGAAGAGAACCAGCAGTTGACTAACGTTGCCTTTAGGAGAGGATCTGAGACACACATTGCTTCTAGATATAACTTAGAGTATGGAACATCCACTTTGATAGGTGACATGAAGGGTGTACGGAACAACACATTGTCATACACTTGTACCTTCACATCTGGTGGTTTAGGCTGAAGATAAATAGAAGTAGTTCATTATATACCAAGCAAAAACAAGAAACATCTACATAAAACACATTGCAAAATACAGCGTTATTTTGTGAATACTAGAACAGAAACACCCTTTGTTACCTAGAATAAGTCAACAATAATTTATGATTATAACAAGAGGGCCCATAGGCCCCTAGGTCGCTCACCTGAGCACATTGGTCCAGTAGTATCATATTTGTATGGTTTTTTTTAAATGTTTATCTTATTGGTTGCCATGGCAACCAGAGTTCTGCATGGATTATAATTCTTTTAGCAATTTTTAGAAAGGATAACCCAAGGAACATTGTTACCCATTTAACATGAAATACCAATACTTTTAGAGAAGAAGATTTTAAAAGATTTTACTATAGTATATAGGGAAAACAGGGCTCCACCCACTGGCGGCCATGGTTTTTGACAAATCATAATAAAAATGTACATTTTGTAAGAGGGTTAACCAACAACTATTTCTGTAAAATTATTTTGAAATCTGGCCAGTGGTTGACTTTTTATGATTTTTTTTAAAGATTTTCCTATTGGTTGCAATGGCATACAATTCTTTTAGCAATGTTTGAGAAAGGACAACCCAAGGAACATTCCTGTGAAGTTTGGTTGAAATTGGTCATGTGGTTTAGGAGGAAATGTCGTTTTAATGAATTGTTGATGCACGGACGCACGCATGCACTGACGACGGACGAAGAGTAATCACAATAGCTCACCTTGTCACTTTGTGACAGGTGAGCTAATAAAAATACTGTTATTTGAAGCCCAAAATTGCCACCAAGTGCATGCATGTTTCCCGTGTTTTCTTTTTAACCAGCCAAAAAAAACAGAACAAAAGATAGGTCACATGTCTACTGTTAAGTGCCATTTAGCACACATCCCTACACCAAAACTGAAACATTACAACAGTGTTCCATTGTTAAATTCACCTTCAGAACGTTCATTTCTCGTCTTTCCAGAGCAGTAAATCCAGTAAATTTCAGTCAAGTCTAGTCAAATCATTTATGTTATAGTTAGAACATATTAAGTAAATTTTAATGATTAAAAAGGGCGGAGCGAGCGAAGCGAAGCGAGTCCTTTTTAGTCATTAAAATTTACTTAATATGTTCTAACTAACTTAGAATATAACATTCTGCATTCTGATTGGCCGATAGAAATTAGCGCCAACGCATGACGTCAAGTCTGTTAAGAGAAAATTTTAATGATTAAATTTTCATTTAATCGCGAAAATGTTGCGTTTTCATTGGCTCATAATGTAGGTTATATTCTAATGGCATTAATAATTTAGTCCATCGCCAAGTAAACATAAACAAATCAAAATTGGTGGTAGAAAAGAATAAGTTATAGCATTATTTCGGAACTGCAGGACCCTCATCTAGGTTATAGTTTCATTTGCATTACTATCTCATTAGTAAAGTTACCTGTTCCATAAGGGTGCACATAAAGTTGGCCTCTGTGGGTCTTAAAGACAAGTCCTCATCATCGAGCAGAATATCGGACATCTCATTATTTCCTGACCCTGAGAATATCTCATCGAAGCCACTACCATCAATAACATCATCAATCTGCACCTTGGAGTCATGAACAACCAACTGAAAAACCCATACCAGTAAAAAGTTATCATGATAAATACACATACAGCATCTACAAAGAAATCTAGCAAATGCATCAAAATGCATGCACATGTATGTAGACAGATGGTAGAATTGTCGAAATGTTCATGATGAGGTTAAACATGACACACATCTTTAAAAAGTCAAGCTAAGATTATACAACATGCACAGGGTGTTAAAAAAGTTTGTTCTCAAAATTTAAATTCATACTAAATTTTATCTCAGCGGTTTACAGTGTACAATTTTTATTTTTTACAGCAATAGCTTCATTTGATGCCAGAAAGATTAGAACAATGTTAGAACCCTCAGGAGTTTAACCTGAAAATTTTAAATTCTTCTGATGTCAGAAAAATAAACAATTGAAAATTAAACATCGAGAACAAACTTTTTTTTTAACACCCTGTACATACCGTGTTTGATAATGCCTCCTCTCCTGTCTGGGTATCTATACGACTGGTACCACACTGTTTGGGAGAACTTCGTATATACACATGTGTCAAGTTCTCCAATGCTGTACAGGTAGGATCTATCAATGTTAACATGCTTCTCTTGATGTTTAGTGCCTGAAAACATAGGTTCATAAAAGTATATAAAGTTTAATTGTACGATTTTTTTACGTTAATCTTATACCACTTCCAATCTGTTGTTTTATAAATTATGTTTTTTAAGGTTCAAGGTCATTTTTTCTAACAATTATTCCATTATACAACCTCTCTAGAGCAGCCCGCTGCAGAGCAGCAATCTCTTTATAACACCTTACATTTCCCTTAGCTGATATTTACTATAAATTTAACCGCTGCAGCAACAACCTCTATACAACGGTCAATTATTGCTGCTCCCAAAGGGTGTTAGTCTACAGAGGTTTGACTGTATATACTATTACTAAATACATGTATCCAGTATTATCTCCTTAGCTATATATAATGTATGTTGTAAAGTCCATGTAATCCAATCCAATCGCCGCCTGATGATCAGGCAGCATACTTTGATCTAATTGGGCCGGAAAGACATTGGCTGGTCATCACGGGGCAGTTAGAGTAATTTACGTCTCATTTGAAATATGCAGGCATTGCTACTCGTCGGCTGGCATCCCCTTGATGCCAAAGACATTGGATACGCAGACATTGCAGGGCTCTCCATATATTTTAATGTAGCAATCAACTGTGACGAAGTAGTCAGTGGTTTGTTTGTTTGTTTACCTGTCATTAATCAGTACTTATTCGTTCGAACAGTGGTTTAGTTCGAGAAAAGTAGCCAGTGGTGTATTCCCGAGTAGTCAGTGAAATCACTGACAGCTGAAGCTTGTGGAGAGCTCTGAGTCATTGTCCAGCCTTTGGGTGATTTGTGATCCAGGTATGAGTAATAAGCATGTCTTGTCACTATTACTGGGATATAATTGGAGATGGGCATGCGGGGCTCAGGGCTTGATTCGACTTTTTGGCATGGGGTAAAAAAATTCTTTGTAAAAGATGATTGTAAAAGTATATAACTGAATAAAAGAACAGCCATGAAAAAGCAGGGTTAATATAATAGCTTTGTAATATTTCAATGAAGACATAGATACCTGTAGATCAGTCTTTTTGAGAGCTACAGTGATGGATGTGGAGTCACAATGAGTGGTGAGAGCATTGGTCAATGAATTCTTAAATCTGTTTGCTTTCCTTTCTTCTTTCTCTTCTACAAATAAACAAAACAATGAGTTCATTAACTCAATAACACTATAAATCGATTAATCAGGTCGGTTACTTCTTTACATTACATTGTGGAAATAAACATCGCTATATCTTTTATCTAATGTATAATTATAATAGACATTTTGTGTATTAGTATGTTGATGTAAGAAATCATTTACAAATTCAAAGAATCACGTTAATGCAGCCTCAGTTGCATGTACAAGGTTATCACATAGTCCTCACCAGCCACCTTGTTATATACATCAGATAACCCACATTAATGGATTAGTCCAAAATTGTGACCTCAAGTGCCTAAACGAAGTTTTTCTTTGATTTAACCTAGTGACCTATTTTTTGACCCCAGTTAAACCAACTTGACCTAGATTTCATAGAGACAAATATTCTGACCAAGTTTCATGAAAATTGGGCCATAACTGTGCCTAAAGTGTGTTTACAAGCTCTTTCTAAGATGTGACCTAGTAACCTAGTTTTTGACCCTACATGACCCAGTTTCAAACTAGACCTATATTTCATAGAGACGAACATTCTGACCAAGTTTCATGAAGATTGGGTTGTTACTGTGACCTCTAGTGTGTTCACAAGCAATTGTGGACAGACGACTGATGACGGACGGACGACGGTCCGACGAAGAGTTATCACAAAAGCTCAAACAGGCGAGCTAATAAAAATTCAATGTTATGATATTGCAATGTTTGTTTACAAGTGACAGACCTGATTAAACGGACTACTGGCTGGCGACCACCAAATCCGGACGACCACCAACCCGGACAGACTCAAAAACGCTTTATAGCGGCCATTAATTTTTATCATATTTATAATATCATATATAAATCCAGTATCATAACTAGACATTGAATGTGTCTGTATGCATAAACTACAGGGTGTGCAAAAAGTTTGTTCTCAAAATTTGAATTCATACTAAATTTCATCTGAGCCATGTACACAGTATACAAATTCAATTTCTTACACAAATAGCTTCATTTAATGCTCGAAAGATGAGAGCAATAGTAGAACCCTCTGGAAATTAACCTGAAAAGTTTACATTCTTCTGACATCAGGAAAATAAACTATTGGAACTCAAACATTGAGAACGAACTTTTTTAACACCCTGTACATACAACTGTCCTGCTGAGGCATAATGACCAATCCTGAAAATAAGTTGCCAGTCTGGGTTCTGTGCCAACACACATCCCTACAGCAAAACTCTGTTACAAACACAGTTCTATTGTTAAATACCAGCTTAAGAAACTTCAAAGGACCATGACTTTGTCAATTCTTTGAATTTCTTCATCAAATAACTTTTATTTTCTACATAAAAGTTCATTCTTTCTAGTGCATGAAATCTGGATTTCCAGATTATTCCGTAATTATAGGACACCAGTACATACCTTTCGACAATTTTCAAGTCTCCAAATGTAAATCTGTATCAATCATATTCTTTCATACCGTTCAAGAATTTTTGCATCTGATAATTTTTAAATCTTCTCCCAGTTGTAACCTTAACTAATTTTTTATTTTTGTTAATACTTAATATTTTTACACTGTATAAAATAAGGTAAATGGGAAACAACACGTCAAGAACAACAGGTATAAGTTTGACTTCTTTTATTAATCTACCGGTTTCGTTCCACAAAGACCTTCATCAGGATAATGATAAAAATTCTATAATCTAGTTATTAAGTACACAAAAGGTGGAAAACGAAAGTCACGTGATATTTCTAAAAATAGATAAATTGTTGGCATAAGGCCAATATTAGTGTCTTAATATTTATAGTTCAAAGCAACAAAATTTCTATTACTTATATTAACCATTCTTGTAACTAAACTTATACTGCATAAAATCACTAATATTCGTGGGGGGTTTAATCTTGTGAATGACCTAAACCATGAAATTAAATCCCAAATTAAATAATTATACCAATAAATATATTTCAAGTTTACAGCGGCTGCCATACTTGTTTTCAATCTGGTAGGTATAAGACTGGGTTTTGGAAAGTTTACTTGCATATATCAACATGTATCAAAATAAATCAATTATTATAACTGTTTGATTTTGAGTGATTTCTGATATTTTTTGTGAATTTTGACATTGCATTTTGACATTGCATTTTTTCATAAAATCCAAAATCCTTGAAATTACATCCCCAAGAAATGGTCTTTTTCACCAAAACAACGAAAATTATAAGTCCCAATGGAATTAAATGATTTTACAGTATAAGATAGTATCAGCTCCATGTACCAAGGAAGTAGCTTCAAGGCTGAGTGTCATTTTGATTTGATATTAAAAATTTTGGTAAAACAGTGAAAATGAACTTGAACTTTGTGAACTTAATTTGCAACCATAGAAAGGTTGTTGCTATGGAGATGCCGAGCATAGCCTCTATTTGCCAGTCAGCTTTATGCTGAAATATGGCCGGCATATATGTGTGCCACCATCCGGATTTAAACCTGGGTGGCCAGATTAGATGGCAAACGCGCTAACAATTGAGCTACGAAGTAACAACTTTTGATCACTCTTTAAACCTCATTCCCGATTATATATATTGCTACTAGGGTATGCGAGAGAGAGGAGCCATATTCCTTCTTATGCTGATCGTCTAGCAAGGGAATTCCTTGTACTATTTTCATTTCATCTTTGAAATGACGCGGCTTGGGATTGAGCCCAGGACCTCCCGCACTCAAATCAGTTGCTTTAACGCTAGGCTATCAGGGCGGTTGAAAATGTTACTACATGTACAGAAAAGTATAGTGTACTGCGCTTACCTATTTCGGGAAGAGTGATCTGTACCCTGTTACTATGATTCAACACAACATACATTCCTATCTTGCCAATATAGAACTCCACCCACTCTAATAAATCCAGTCCAGTCTCTGTCAGTTTCTCGTTACGAACTTGTACGAGTTTATCTGATTTTACACCAGAAAATGACACATAGGGACTGTTTGCCTGCAAAAAAAATAGGAAACATTATCATTAGGTTAATTAGAATGGGTTTTGACACAAAAAGATAATTATGTCTTCCACATAATGACCATAACTCTGGCATAATTCATCCAATTAGGAATTTGATAGAACAGTGTAGCAATACCACGTGACTTTTGACTACAGTTACAAGAAGAAATTTGTAAAAATTTGAAAATAAAATAGCCATTAGTATTTTATTTCTTCATCGATTTCTATGAAATATACGCCATGCTAAGGGGACAATTATTTGCTTTCCGTGAAATATAAAATCTTTTTCAGCGGCTGTGCCGTTTTGTCCATTACCTTGTGAAACCGTGGAACTTGTAACTGTAGCCAAAAACCATGTGGTATTGCTACCCTGAGAAGGTCAGCTAAGAAACGTTCATGTGGAATAATATTCAAATCGGGCAAGCAGTTTCTAAGAAGAATTAAGATTTTTTAAGTTTTCTATATAGCTATATAGTGGAAATTAGCCCCAACCCTGGCGGTCATGTTTTTAAGCAATCAAAATTAAAATTAGAAATTCTGTAGAAGGTCACCCAAGGAACATATCTACCTAATTATATTAAAATCGGGCCAGCAGTTTCAGAGAAGAAGATATTCAAAGTTTTTATATAGTCATATAGTGGAAATTAGCCCTGCCCCCGGCAGCCATGTTTTTTAGGCAATTAACATAAAAATTAGGAATTTGGTAAAGGGTCACCCAATAAACATATCTGTGAAATTATTTTGAGATCAGGCAGGCAGATTCTGAGGAGAAGATTTTCAAAGTTCTAAATGAGAAAACAAGCCCCACCCCCTGGCGGCCATGTTTTTTATCGAATCATGAAAAAGATTAGGAACCTGAATGAGAACTATCCTAGCATCATTCATGTAAAATATCTTCAAAATTGGCCAAGTAGTTTATAAGAAGAAGTAGTTTGAATGAATTGTTGATGACACACAAACAATCAGGGGCGGATCAAGGATTTAGTGTTAGGGGGGGGGGGGGGGCGTGAATTGAAAAATGAGCTGGGGCAGGGCACCCTGCTAGGTGGCCAGGGGGGCCAATCACCCCGGTAGCTCCTCAATTTTAGTAAGAGAATAAATGTGCAAAAAGAGCGATACATCAGAATCGCAAAGTTCGACCTGAATAATGGGGTGGCAGAGAGTCTATCGAAGTGTCTGTAGTTAGTGGAAAATGTTAATTGCGCGCTGTGCGCGCAGAAAGTAGAACAAAAATGACTTTAAATATGTGATTTAGTGTGATACAACTAATGAATTGACTTTACTTTGGCGATTTTAGGGGGGGCGTACGCCAGGTCCGCCCCCCTTGGATCCGCCTATGACAATCTACAACGGAAACAGACCGATCACAATAGCTCACACTGAGCACACCTGAGCTAATAATGGTTATGAAATCATGCGACTGCATTTGACTAAAAACACAAATGATCAGACAAAAAATGAGCTCAGGCAATTTGGTTAAACAGATAAACCTTGCGCGTCTCTAGTAAAAATCAAGGCCATAGCAAAAGATCTTACCACAATGTCTACTTGAGCTTTTATCTTGGTAGTAAACACATGCCACTGTACTTCTGATGAAGACTTGAGTACGAGACATAACTTCTTCTCAAAGTTCCGATGAGAGCGAGTGATCTCCACATTAACAGAATATTGCTTGATGTTTGGAGTGTCCACCAATTCAATGACATAGATCAACCTGTGAGAATATTTTTTTTTAATTTTGTTTTAAATTAAGTCAATCAGGTCAAACAGTATTTCAGTCATATGGAGACTTAGTGACCAAATCACATTATCCTGATATCAGACAAACCAGCAGTAATCTGGAACTAACTATCAGGCGCACCAGCAGTTATCTTGAACTAACTATCAGGCGAACCAGCAGTAATCTGGAACTAACTGTCAGGCGATTCAGCAGTAATCTGGAACTAACTATCAGGCGAACCAGCAGTAATCTGGAACTAACTATCAGGCGAACCAGCAGTAATCTTGAACTAACTATCAGGGAACCAGCAGTATCTGGAACTAACTATCAGGCGAACCAGCAGTAATCTGGAACTAACTATCAGGCGAACCAGCAGTAATCTGGAATTAATTATCAGACGAACCAGCAGTAACCTTGTACTAACTATCAGGCGAACCAGCAGTAATCTTGAACTAACTATCAGGCAAACCAGCAGTAATCTGGAACTATCAGGCGAACCAGCAGTAATCTGGAACTAACTATCAGGCGAACCAGCAGTAATCTGGAACTAACTATCAGACGAACCAGCAGTAACCTTGAACTACCTATCAGGTGAACCAGCAGTAATCTGGAACTAACTATCAGGCGAACCAGCAGTAATCTGGAACTAACTATCAGGCGAACCAGCAGTAATCTGGAACTAACTATCAGGCGAACCAGCAGTAACCTTAAACTAACTATCAGGCGAACCAGCAGTAATCTGGAACTAACTATCAGGCAAACCAGCAGTAATCTGGAACTAACTATCAGGCGAACCAGCAGTTACCTGGAACTAACCATCAGGCGAACCAGCAGTAACCTTGAACTAACTATCAGGCAAACCAGCAGTAATCTTGAACTAACTATCAGGCAAACCAGCAGTAATCTTGAAATAACTATCAGACGAACCAGCAGTAACCTGGAACTAACTATCAGGCGAACCAGCAGTAATCTTGAAATAACTATCAGACGAACCAGCAGTAACCTGGAACTAACTATCAGGCAAACCAGCAGTAATCTTGAAATAACTATCAGACGAACCAGCAGTAACATGGAACTAACTATCAGGCAAACCAGCAGTAATCTTGAAATAACTATCAGACGAACCAGCAGTTACCTGGAACTAACTATCAGGCAAACCAGCAGTAATCTTGAACTAACTATCAGACGAACCAGCAGTTACCTGGAACTAACTATCAGGCGAACCAGCAGTAATCTTGAAATAACTATCAGACGAACCAGCAGTAACCTGGAACTAACTATCAGGCAAACCAGCAGTTATCTTGAAATAACTATCAGACGAACCAGCAGTAACCTGGAACTAACTATCAGGCGAACCAGCAGTAATCTGGAACTAACTATCAGGCAAACCAGCAGTAATCTTAAAATAACTATCAGACGAACCAGCAGTTACCTGGAACTAACTATCAGGCGAACCAGCAGTAATCTGGAACTAACTATCAGGCGAACCAGCAGTAATCTGGAACTAACTATCAGGCGAACCAGCAGTAACCTTAAACTAACTATCAGGCGAACCAGCAGTAATCTGGAACTAACTATCAGGCAAACCAGCAGTAATCTGGAACTAACTATCAGGCGAACCAGCAGTTACCTGGAACTAACCATCAGGCGAACCAGCAGTAACCTTGAACTAACTATCAGGCAAACCAGCAGTAATCTTGAACTAACTATCAGGCAAACCAGCAGTAATCTTGAAATAACTATCAGACGAACCAGCAGTAACCTGGAACTAACTATCAGGCGAACCAGCAGTTATCTTGAAATAACTATCAGCCGAACCAGCAGTAACCTGGAACTAACTATCAGGCAAACCAGCAGTAATCTTGAAATAACTATCAGACGAACCAGCAGTAACCTGGAACTAACTATCAGGCAAACCAGCAGTAATCTTGAAATAACTATCAGACAAACCAGCAGTTACCTGGAACTAACTATCAGGCAAACCAGCAGTAATCTTGAACTAACTATCAGACGAACCAGCAGTTACCTGGAACTAACTATCAGGCGAACCAGCAGTAATCTTGAAATAACTATCAGACGAACCAGCAGTAACCTGGAACTAACTATCAGGCAAACCAGCAGTTATCTTGAAATAACTATCAGACGAACCAGCAGTAACCTGGAACTAACTATCAGGCGAACCAGCAGTAATCTTGAAATAACTATCAGGCAAACCAGCAGTAATCTTGAAATAACTATCAGGCGAACCAGCAGTTACCTGGAACTAACTATCAGGCGAACCAGCAGTAATCTGGAACTAACTATCAGGCAAACCAGCAGTAATCTTGAAATAACTATCAGACGAACCAGCAGTTACCTGGAACTAACTATCAGGCGAACCAGCAGTTACCTGGAACTAACTATCAGGCGAACCAACAGTAATCTTGAACTAACTATCAGGCGAACCAGCAGTAATCTTGAACTAACTATCAGACGAACCAGCAGTAATCTGGAACTAACTATCAGGCGAACCAGCAGTAATCTGGAACTAACTATCAGGCGAACCAGCAGTAATCTGGAACTAACTATCAGGCGAACCAGCAGTAATCTTGAACTAACTATCAGGCGAACCAGCAGTTTTCTAAAACTACTTTTGCTGAGCGTCATGCAAGGGAGATAAATACCAGTACAATTTTAATGACTTAAATAGTATGTTGCTGCCTAGGATTGAACCTGAGCCCTCTCACACTTAAAACAGCCACTCAACTACAGATAACATTAATTTTTTGTCCAATGCAAAGTTATCAAGTTATCTTTATCAGAATATAAAATTCTGCAGGTTAGGGTGGCATGGAGTGAAGGGAATAAACCAGGGCTGAGAGTTACAACCAATACATACACTCGGTATTCAACACTCAAATATTGAAAATGTAATATGAATAAGCTATTACTTGTCCTAGATTGCAAATCTAGATGAGGAAAATGTAGAAAATTGTTTTATTTTTTTTAAAATAACATTTAATACATTTTCTTTGCCATTGTGTACTATTTATGAAGTAAAGAACCAATGTAATTAATGAATCTGCATGCCACACTCAGCACTTAGACTGATAAATTACATGTATAGCTTACAAACACACTAAATTTCACTATGAAATAAGCCAATAATAATAGTTTACCTATTTAATATTATTACAATTTCTTGTTTGACAAAAATTGTTGCTCGATCTGAAACTCAAACAAGAGGGCCATTGGCCCTAAAGCGCTCACCTGATGACTAGCAGTTTAGGCAGAATCAGTATTTGTAATGATATGACCTTAATATTTGATTTAGATTTTACAGTGACAAACATTGTGGCCAAGTTTCATGAAGATTAGGTAAAAATTGTGACCTCTAGATTGTTAACAAGGTTTTTCTTTGATGTGACCTGGTGACCTATTTTTGGACCCCATATGACCAAGTTACGAACTTGACCTAGATTTCATAGAGACAAACATTGTGACTAAGTTTGAAAAAGATTAAGTGAAAATTATGACCTCTAGAGTGTTAACAGTCCAATTGTTGAAGGTGCACGGTGGACGGCGGACAAAGGACAAAAAGGTGATCACAATAGCTCACCTTGAGCACTGCTTGCTCAGGTGAGCTAAAAATTTATTTCAATATTTGAGTGCCGAGTGCATTGGTTGTGATTCAGGGCTCAGTACTTAAAGATATCAATGTGTTCTCCACACTTACTCTTCTAAGCTGTTGTAGCTGATTCTGTTTATACATCCTTCAACTGGTTTGATCTCCGTGGCAATGCCCTTGACATTGACAGTTCCATGTGGATCAGTATTAAGAACACACGTTGTTGTATTTGATGATGGTGATGAACTTTGTAATGACTGGGCTGTCAACAGAAAATAAAACAAGTCACTAAGAATTGCAAGCAATACAGAAGTCCCTCATACGTTTGAAGCCATGACTTTTAAATTATTTTCAATGCTCCTGTTGCCATGGCAACCACAATTTTTGTCAAAGTGAAGCATTAATTAGTAGGTGTCATGTCAACAATGACCGATGCATATTACCATAAATTGTCAACCTAGCACTGATACTTTTTGGGTTTATACAAAGATCCAGTTAAAGGGATGTAATTTAACTATTTCTGTATCCATAGCAACCACAATTTTTGTCAGAATAAAAATATTTAACTATACAGTCTCCATATGCCAAGTTGCATAGCCATAGCTTGTAAACTGTTTGAGTAATGTCTAATGGCAGGATCCCATATTTTGAAGTATTTCCGTATCTATAGCAACCATAATATTTGTCAGAATCAAAATAGTTTTAGACGTGCATAATCCCCTTGTTGTCCCCTATCCACATACCAAGTTTCATATACCTAGCTCGGAAACTGTTTGAGTTATGTCTGAATCTATATTTTTGACAGACAGACTGATGGAGGGCAAACCTATAGTCCCCTTCGATTGAAAACCGGTAGGGAGACTAATAAATAAATCATTAAGAATTGCAAGTAATACATGCCCATTTATTAAATTATTTTCAATGCTTCTGCTGCCATGGCAACGACAATCTTTGTCTGAATATAAAAGTTTTAGATGTACATATTTTAGATGAACTTATCTACTTATTGGCACCTACCGACATTGACATTTTGGATAAATTCTTTCATTCTGACCTTGACATTTGAGATGTTTATTCTGACCTTGACATTTCAGATGTTTATACTGGCCTTGACATTTCAGATAAATGTTTATGATTATCCAATATCAAATAATTTGAAACTGCTACACAAATAGTTTGAAGAAGGCTTTTAATAAGTACTAAATTCTGAAACATTCATGGAACATCTCATTTGTCATGGCAATGTCTATGTCTAAATAATTGTTATAGTATGCCCAGGATAACATGTTTGCAACATGAATTGGTTTGGTCAACTATTGCAAATTTGGTTTTACATATTACTAAGTTAAATAGATATAGACATCTAATTGATGCACCTTCTGCAATATACCAAATTTCCCGCCTTTCTCATTATCGCGGGCACACTTTATGTCAGGTCACTCTACTTACCCAGTAATAAATTTCAAAAGATTTCAATGGCCTTCCCATTGCTCTGAATCCTTAAGTATTGTGCCGAATCTGACAAATATATGCAATTTTTTTTTAAAAAATTGATTGATTGATTTTTGTTGGGGAACTGTTTTATCAAAGCACTTACCGAAATAGTAAATTTACATTGTACCGTATAGCGGGTTATTTCTGCGGGTAGAAAATTTTGCGATTTAGGCCTAAAATGGGTCGGTTTTATTTCTGCGGTTTTTATTTCTGCGACCTACCAGAAAATCGGGAATTAATTTCTGCGGATTTCAGAAACCGGGTATTGCTATATCGTTAATACAATTGTACACAAACTACAGCGTTGCAAATTGAACCAGTTGTCAAACTTACATCAACGTGTATTGAGGGTCAATACCGATATAACACATACCATTCATTAATTGTTAAACAAACAAGCAAACAAAGACAGTCGATCACTATACGTGTGAAAAATATGACAGTAACAAAACACTAGAAAGATATAGATTAAATGTGTATTACCAGTATATTGAAGCAAAATATGGAAGTTTAATTTTGCGAACCAAATATTTACGGATGTTTAATTTTGCGGAATTTAATTTTACGGGACAGCCTCAAACCGCAAAAAACGCAGAAATAAAAACCCGCAGAAATTACCCGCTATACGGTAATTTAAATTCTTTATTATTCTTTTAAACAACGGCAAGTTGGAGACAGATATCGATGGGTTGTAAAAGTTTATCAACCGAAACATTATAAGTATTGCAGATCCATTTACCCCACTTTGTAGCTGTAAAAGCTTTAGAAATAATTTGAATTTGAACGTTCAGCAAGGTTTAAGTTTTCCATAAGTGCTTTGATAAAACAGGACCCTGGAGATCAGCATCTTTAGATCAGAAATTATAGCTTTGTGACAAACCTTTGCCCACAGTGACTGTTAGTGGATCGCCTCCTTGTAGCGAGGTGAAGGTCGTAACAATGGAAAATCTCTTGGCGACCCAAGTCATAAGATCTTCGGGGGCATATGGGAGTAACTTAGGTTTAAGTATGGTTGGTCGTGATTCCAGTTTCTTGTAAGCGAATCGCAGACCTGATCCTTTAGATACCTGAAAATAGATAAAAGGAACATAAATGTGAATACCGACGTCAATCAGAACAAAGGGTCTGTCCCCTTAGTAAATACGGTTTAATTGCAAAATTTTAGGCCTCGGCCCATGAATCACATACAATCCCAAACAAGTTATATAAAACCATATCAAAATAATAAACCCGCCCCTCTTTGATAAACCTGTCCAATCTTTATTAACCCTGCCATTAGGTCAGTTCCTGACTTACAAATGTCAAGCCTTTATAAGCTTTCACAAAAAGTGACTAGAAATTCTTATGGCATGGCAAATTTAGACAGATCTGACAACAAGAGGGCCCTAGGTTGCTCACCTGTCATAGTAGTGCATGCAAGCCCTGTGGTTTGACCTAGGGACCTAGTTCTAGACCCAATATCGCACTTGACCTAGATTTTGTTGAGATGATCCTTGTGACAAAGGGATAAGGCCAAAATTGTGACCTCTAGAAACTTTACAAGGTTTTTCTATGATTTGACCTTGTGACCCAGTTTTTGACCCCGGATGACCCAATATAAAACTTGACCTTGATGAGATGATCATTGTTGTGGGTTACAAAAAGATTAACCCAAACTTGTAACCTATCGGGACTATACAAGGTTTATCTATGATTTGACCTTGTGACCTAGTTTTTGACCCCGAATGACACAATATCGAACTTGACCTAGATTTTGTTGATATGATCATTGTCAGAAAGTTAACTAAAGATTAGGTCAAAATTGTGACCACTAGTGACTATACAAGGTGTTTCTCTTATTTGACCTTGTGACCTAGTTTTTGACCCTAGATGACCCAATCTTGAACTTGACCTAGAATTGGTTGAAATAATCATTGTGACCAAGTTTCGTTAAGATCAGTTGAAATATGACCTCTACTGACTACACTATGTTTTTCTATAATTTGACCTAGTGACCTAGTTATTGATCCTAGATGACCCAATATCTTACTTGGCCTAGATTTTGTTGAGATGATCATTGTGACCAAGTTTCATAAAGTTTAGGTCAAAATTGTGACCTCTACTGACTACACAAGGTTTTTCTATGATTTGACCTATTGATCTAGTTTTTGACCCCAGATGATCTAATATCTAACTTGGCCTATATTTTGTTGCAATAATCATTGTGACCAAGTTTCATAAAGATTAAACCAAAATTATGACCTCTACTGACTAAACAAGGTTTTTTTTTATTTGAGCAAGTGACCTAGTTTTTGACCCCAAATGACCCAAAATAGAACTTATTGTGTTTAGATGATCATTCTGTCAGCAATAATGTCCAACTATTTGCAATTCTATGTATTAAAGTGTCAGGTACCCCTATTGTTGTAGCGTGATGTGTAGATGTGGCTCAGCTGGTACAAGTTGAACAGTTATTCAAGTGATGATGCTAATGTGTGCATTTTTATGTAACATAATACACAATTGCTTACTGATACAGAAAATTCTGCAACTTCAATAAACATAAATGCAGCTGTGTCTTAGCGCCAGTATAATGAAGCTGTCTGTGGTCACAATGTGGTGTGTTGTTGATTGTCTATGATGTGGCGCGTAATGCCACACTCACCGAATGCTGCTGCTGACGTTGGTTTAAGTTTCCAATTTAATGTTGTCAAGTGTTGATGTATGAGGGACGTTCAGAAATAACATAGACTTTTGCTGTAAAACGATCAATGTTGTAGACAGATTTATATATGAGCCAGTCTCCAGAAAACCTGCTATTTTGACAAAAATATTTATTTTGAGATTTTCCATAGCTTGAAAGAATAATCTTAATGAATCAAAATACAAAAGAAATTGTGTTAATATCTTGCTTTTTAAGGAAGTTACAGCTGTTTTTGTAGTGTCCCCTTTCGAAGCTTTTTTGTGTGACGTCGCAAACGTCATTCAAACGTTAATAGACGTAACTATAACACGTATTTCATAATTACACCATTTGATCAATTCTTGACATAAATTGTTCAAAATGGTATCACATTTTAGCAGTATCTTTTAATTTTTTAAATATTTACCAAAATCAAAATTGTTCGCATTCAGAGAAAGTCTACTATTGTTTTAAACAACTGACTCCTCGTTTTTCTCACTATGAGTACTTTTCCGAAATTGGTCACCATAGCAACGAAATATGTGATTTCGACTCAATTCATGGGAAAATTTAAAGCTAAGGTATAGTACTATATGAGTAAACTACATAAAATAGAATCAATGGATATGTATTTTTTTCTTATATTAGAGCTTTTACATACCTTGTTACATAATGGTAATTACATATTGTCATTATAGCAGGTTTTCCTGGAGACTGGCTCATATATGAACATTTTGATTTAAATCAGAATTAACTGTCTTCCCTGATCATCACTGTTGTCCGAACATCTAAAGAGCGTCCCCGATAAGGGGCGGGGCTAGACAATCAAGGACTGGTAGTCAGCTGATAACGTTTATAAGTGAGAAGAGGTAGATATACAGTACATTAAATTTAAACAGGTTCACCGCGTATAAACCAAATCACTGTACTCATTATTGCAGTCCTATACAATTCAACGTGTACTCATTATTGTGATTGAAACATCCGATAATTTTCCATCACTGTACTCATTATTGCAATCCTATACAATTCAACGTGTACTCATTATTGTGATTGAAACATCCAATAATTTTCCATCACTGTACTCATTATTACAATCCTATACAATTCAACATGTACTCATTATTGTGATTGAAACATCCGATAATTTTCCATCACTGTACTCATTATTGCAATCCTATACAATTCAACGTGTACTCATTATTGTGATTGAAACATCTGATGATTTTCCATCACTGTACTCATTATTGCAATCCTATACAATTCAACGTGTACTCATTATTGTGATTGAAACATCCAATAATTTTCCATCACTGTACTCATTATTACAATCCTATACAATTCAACATGTACTCATTATTGTGATTCAAACATCCGATGATTTTCATCACTGTACTCATTATTGCAATCCTATACAATTCAACGTGTACTCATTATTGTGATTGAAACATCTGATGATTTTCCATCACTGTACTCATTATTGCAGTCCTATACAATTCAACGTGTACTCATTATTGTGATTGAAACATCCGATGATTTTCCATCACTGTACTCATTATTGCAATCCTATACAATTCAACGTGTACTCATAATTGCGATTACCGGAAGTTGACTCGTTTATTCACTGTGAGGTTGGAATGTACTTAAGCAACACAGAAAATATCAGTACCAAGGAGTGAACAATAATAATATTGACTATAATCATTCCAGGGGTGGTATTCAATATTGATCTTACATGACTTAAGGATAAGGACAACCAATTAGATCACACTATATTAAACTCTTGGTCAGTAACAGGTGACATGATTGGCTATCCTTATTCTCCAACTAAATAAGATCAATATTGAATACCACCCCAGGCTTAAAGTACATCAAAGCAGCTTTGCTTTATTTTCATTTATATTTAGCCAAAAGTATATCAAAGCAGCTTTGCTTCACTTTCATTAAAAGCATAAAAGTACATCAAATATACAGGTATATTGTATTTGTACTTTTAATTAAATCTATGAAACACAATTACTGCCCTTCAACAGCACATTGATTCGTCATGGTGGGTAAAACAAATATTGACTCAAATTTATCAAATAAAATACCCCCAATACTTGATGTAAATAAACGGAAGTGCGATATTGTATTGTCAAGCAGGTATTGTAATGTTGACAATGAACGTGAAATATTTGACAGGAGATAGATAGAAACATTTCAATATAGCTTCAACATTCCACAACTTTTATCACTGTATCAGGTTTCATAAAAACATTTTTCAATAAAAGCTAATTTTAATATTCTATTTTATTGTGGTTATGTCAAGTTTGTTATAGGAAGTGTCAGATTACTTATGGGTTACTCGGGGAATGTCAACCAGAAGTTGACATACTGTCAAATTCAACATCACCCCCATGCTGTTCAGGCCATAATTTAAGCGGATTTAGCTCAGTGGTAACACACTGGGCTGTCAATCCAGAGGTCGTGGGTTCAATCCCTGGCATTGGAACTTGACATTTCTGGAATATTTATAATATTTCCCGCTATATCTGGCCATGTGGTCTGCAAAGTATCTGGAAGTGTCTGGAAGCTGTGTATTGGTGCTATACACCGGGCACATTGAAGAACCAGGCTGTCTATTCGAAATAAGAGCTAGAAGCACTTTTGCAGCACCGGACATGCCTGTATCTAATGTCTCTCTCTCCCTTTAGGGGCTTTCTCTCAGTCTGTCCCTCTGGTCAAATCATGCTGTATCTGCACTGATGGAGGATGCACTGCGCCCTTGTGGCTGCAACACAATCATGTAAAGTGCCTTTGAACGAGCGTTCGCATGAAAAGGGCGCTATATAAATCTGGTATATTTATTTATTTATTTAATGAAATAAATTGCTAGATTCCCATCCATTTTCTTGGGTTGACAATTTTGTGCATGAACTGGATTTCATTTTGTTAGTGAACAATTTTATTTTGTGGGTGAAGTGTTTAATTTTGTGGGAGTAGGATTTTTTTTTTTTTCGGGTGAAGGACTTAGTATATCATAAGATTTGCTAACAATTTCTTTTTTAAATCTAGTTACCAGGTGATACCAGATTTCTTTCCTAACAAACTTGATAGTACAATTGATCACACTAGGATAACACTGTAACAGATTTACTGAATACTTATTTACTGAAGGTCAAGGCAGCACAAAACATATTTATTATATAACTATTAATAAATCCTGTTCAAAGAGATCAAAACGATCCTCAAATTCACCCTCTTACTGTTGCGCCAGTCAATATTATGCCCGCCCAGGGGGGGATACAGGGGGAATCAGACAGACGAATCTTCCCGACAGGCGGGAATTAGACAACCTTATCATCTTGGAGTCCCGGAGAATAGACTTTCGTCAGGAAATTTCGACACCGCGAAAGATGACAGTGATACTTTTATTCGTGTTTTTATTAAAGTACCCGGATGAAAAACCATGCCCCACAGTGGGGATTTAGACAGTAAAAAAAGTCTCCTGGTAGGGGATTTAGACATAAAAAAATTGAAAATGTCTAATTCCCCTTTGATTGCCCACCCCCCCCCCCCCCCCCACGGCTGGCAAAATATTGATTGGTGCATGAAACCTAATAAACTCAGATCTGTTCATTGCAACTTTAAATTACCTGATTTTATTAATTGAAACAAGAGCAAATCAATATGCTCATCCCCCCCCCCTCAAAAATATTTGGCGGGAGGGGCATAAAAATGCATACATCATTGTTATTAAACATATCAATAGTTGTAACCTAAAATTCTAAAATTTTGCAATACAAGATAAGTAACTCTGTCTGTCTTTAAGTATTTAATTCAGTAAGAATTACTTCCCTTGTCAACTCTTCCAAGACTTAATATATTCTTGATGGCATCCAGCCAGGTTTTTCATGGGCCATAAAATCAATCAAGTAATTTACCAGCTAGAACTGATGTCAAATACAAAAAAAGCAGCCCTGTTTATAGTGGTATTGGGAAGAGAACATAGAAAATAAAGACTAAAACTTCGCTCTGTTAGGCCAAACATGGCCAACAATTGTGTAATCATTTTGGGGGAAAATGGAACTCTGAGTGCTAATAGGCCAATACAATCATTACATCCCTACACCAATTCTGTACAGCGTACAGGGGGAAATACATTTGTTTCTTTATTCTGGTTAAACACTGTTTCTTAACAATTTTTCAGTTACAGTCCAGTTAAAGATATTGTGACAGTGACGTTGCAGTTTATGTGTACGCAAAAGATTACAACCATTGTCTGAACAGGTAGAGCGAATATAGCATGTAAGTTTATGTAATTACAGTTGTTTGTACAGTATAAACGTTTATAATTGGTTTTACACCGTTATAGTGGACTCGACCGCTGCGTCACTGGATTATTATCCTGACTCGACAATACATATGGAGGTCACTTCATCTTGGAAAACCATGCAGTCTTCCTTGAATGTATTTTAACCAGTACATTGTACTAACTAACACTTCCACGAGGAACCAGCAACTTCTCCACATGTGGAGGAAAATCAACATTACTGTCAAATTTTCATGGAAGGGAAAGACCTGCCACAACGGGAATCAAACCCAGATTGCTGGGTTACAAATTCAGCATACTAACCAATAGACCACGACTCAGGCTCTACATGGTTCATACAGAACTTTCCTAAACAAATTCAAGTTCTTTTAAGGACAGCATGTTTTCCCAATTTTCAAGGACTTAAATTGTGCTCGTCACGGCTAAAATGAAATAATGACAGAAGCTGAGTAATCAGACTAACGATGTCACTTTGGTCATTTGAACCCAGTGATTTTTTTCCTTCTTTGTTTGCTACCGGTAAACGGTACCTTCCCAATTTGAAAAGGCTGTAATTTTTCCCAAATATGAAGGGAGAAATTCCCAATGAACATTTAAAAAAAAATTTCAAAATCGGACATAAAATGACAAAGTTATGAGCATTTTTGACAAGAGGTCAAACATAAAGTTTACAGAAACCAGTGAACAGTCACATGTAATGTCTTTTTCTGCTTTATTTGGCCTTTCTACTTCATGAAAATTCCCAATTACAAGTTGTCACGACGCGAAAATTCCCAATCTGAACAGACCACCGGACCCTTTCCCAAATAACGGAAAAAAAATCACTGGAACCAGTAACTGTTAAGAAAAACAATGAATCAATATGATGGTGTGTTGATTACAATTGACTTTCTATCATTTGTATGTCATCTTTTAACCTTTTTCATTATTTTTTCGTTTTTTTCCAAACAAATACCCTTTTTTCAAAAAATCAAGTACTTTTCAAGGACTTTTTGGCCATTTCAAATTCATATACTTTTCAAGTACTATATAGGCATCAAATTCAAGTGCTTTTCAAGTACTATAGGCATCAAATTCAAGCACTTTTCAAAACCTGTGCGTTACTAGCTTAGGAGCCAAGTGGCCAAAAAGTTAAAGGTTTTCAAGTTTAATGTCAGTGCCCTAAATTTCAGTTTGCCACGGTTTTGCCCATTCTATGCAATAATGTAAATGTTTCTTGATGTACTGATGATTAATAATTACCATTACACCAGAGCAGTGATCGGTCCACCTTATCGTTTGTCAAAGGTTTTGATCAAGCTAATCCATTTGATCATGTCACATGTGATTATAATATACTGTTAAAATGATTTAAATTTAATTGATTAACAACAGTTACTGAAGACTGTTATCATGGGCAATCGTTTTGTAGAGCTTTCCATGTGGGGGAATCCATGCCTTGTATATTTAATTGAACGGGAGGTAACTAAATAAATGTGTCGGACCCCTGGTTACTATAATAGTGTCAATTGTGTTTTCAAGTTTGACTGATTAATGGACACTGAACCAGTGACTAACCATAAAAAGCATAATAATTCTAGTACCTTACTATAAATAGCTGTCTGTTACTATTAATAGCACTTGTTTCTATAAATAGCATTTTAAGAAACATGCCCATATTGTACTGATTTCTATATTTCTGATATTTAAGAAACTTGTAAAGCATAATATTCATGTGAAACTACAAATAGCATTTTAAGAAACATGGTAGTATTACTCCTGTAACTTTAAAACACTGACATTTATGCAATCACAGGCACTCGAAATGTGATATTTATCTTTTACATCCTTACATAACAAGAGAAAAATGTTTCCTCCCACGTGTCACATGACTGTGTGAGCAACAGTAAAATCAACGGATTCTACAATTTATGAAACCCCCCTATTAAGGAGAAATGGTTAAATAATTATATAAACATGCCCTTGATACAGACTGAAGATAATTAGCAGTTTAAGGAAATTTCGAGACAATCCTTCAGTTGTAATAAGTAATTCTATCCTTCTAAAACATCAAACCTTAAGATAATCATCATGACAACATTTCTTGGAAAATATACAAAGACATATCAAACCCTGTCAATTATACTTCTTTTGGCACGTGTACGCAGCTGTAATTGCAGCTCATTATGACCAGTAAAATAAATGCAGAGCATAATATACAAGCCAAAACTAGGTCACACCAGTTGACATTACACAAGGCAAAACTAGGTCACACCAGTTGATATTACACAAGCCAAAACTAGGTCACAAGCCAAAACTAGGTCACACCAGTTAACATTACACAAGCCAAACCTAGGTCACACCAGTAGACATTACACAAGCCAAACCTAGGTCACACCAGTAGACATTACACAAGCCAATACTAGGTCACACCAGTAGACATTACACAAGCCAAAACTAGGTCACACAAGTTGACATTACACAAGTGCACCAAGATCAGAGACTGCCTTATTAATGTAAGTTGAAGGTCGTTTGACAACTTGAAGGTCGTTTGTCAAGTTGAAGGTGGTTTGTCAAGTTGAAAGTCGTTTGTCACGTTGAAGGTCGTTTGTCAAAGGTCTTCCAGTGAATTTATTGGACCATCAAATTTTTGCTATAACCATCGTTAAAATGGAATAATAAGTTCTAATGACTGGCAACTGACATAATGTCTATTTTCAACAGCACATTTTTGGTTACCTCATACTTAGGGTAATTAACTCTTAAAAATCATTCATGGGTATTTTGCTTATAAAATGGTAGATTGTAGTCAAAAATATCAAAATGTCCCTTTAGATTCAGAAGCTAGCGACACCATTCTAATGTAATATCTGCCTAAAATTATTCTGGGAAACTGAATAGTACAACCTCTGTTAAGAGCAACACCATTTGGGAGCTGCAAATATTGGTCATCTTTTAGAGGTTTTTGCTCTACAGAGGTTAAATGTATAGTAAATAGTGACTTAGGGAAATTTTGAAGGTGTTGTTTCACAGAGGATGTTGCTCTACAGAGGGCCGCTCTGGAGAGGTTGTACTGTATATATACTAAGCAGAGCATTACTTTGGAAGTATATGCAGTACATAATTTCTCTAGATCAAAACCCATTAGGAAACTTAAGGTTTGGTTGTTTAGAGGGTACCTCAGGGGTGTCAACAGGGCCAAATTCAAAATCCTGAAAATCATATTCAGCCGACCATTTATCCAAACAAGAGACCTTCAGTCACATTGTTACCATATTTAACTCAGCTTTCATTGAATAAAATCCTTCAGAGCAGATTAAATTGACCATAACTTGGCCATTTCTTGAGATATTTTCACCAAATTACTTTTATTTTGGTCAGAAATGATAGCTCTTACAGGAATGATAAATCTGGAATTCCGGATAAATCCGGAATATTGACACCCCTGGTACCCTAGAGAGGTAAATTGAAAGTAAATTGTTACTTCTGGAACAAAGTGATAATGTTGCTTAAGAGATGTTGTTCCTCTATAATTCTTTTACTCCATCCTACCCTAACATAAATGGCCTTAAATCCTCCATGTTTGAATCAGGGTTACACAGACTGACATCTTCACACAAATGCACCAATGTTTGAGGGTTTTTAAAGAAGCTAGGAGGGATGCCTCTTAATAAAGGCGTGTCTTCAACCAAACAACTATAACACAGGGATGCAGAAAACAGTGTCTTTGAGAATCCACTGAACATTAAATATCGGCCGCTATAAAGAAACAAGGTCAGGGGTGTGGAATTCCTGTGTCCGACTAAAATGCCCGACTTGGGCTTTTTTGCCTGCGGGCAAGTAGATTTTTCCATCCAGCTAACCGTTGGGCAAGTGCAAAATTATCACAAGAAAAATAAATTAGTGCCTTATTTTACCTTAACAATGATGAATCCCTAAATTACTGACCAAAAATGATTTACTCAACAAACTTTGAATTAAATCTTAGTATAGTACTCTAATCCTTCACATGATAAATAAATGAATGAAACTAAAATTTTGTTGCTTTTTTGTGTTTTCCTGGGCAAGTAAATTTAGTTTTCGTGCAAGTGAATTATTTTGGAATTACCACACCCCTGAAGGTTAAATCACTATATATATTCAGTAGATTTAGAACAAAATTATTTTTTAAGCTATTCCAAGTAACAACTTGATTTCCAAGCAAGATCTTATCCATCCAGTCGGTTAATATATGAGCCGCGTCATGCGATTTTAGGCCTTCAGACAAAATTTTCACATTTTCAGTTTTTGTTGTATACTTAAAATACAATCTTTTTTGTGTTGAATAGTCTTTATTTTGGCAATTTTTATCAAGTAGTTACAAAGTTATGCCAATTTTCGTCGCATAACTGCACATGAAAATGAAAACTTTTTGACGTCATTTTGACGTCATTTTAACGTTATATTTTGCCTAATTGTTGTGCGCTGCTTTGGGTGGTAAAATTGAACTGAACACGTAAGTTCAGTATAACATTCTGCCATATTTAGTTGACACCAGTCTGTAAATATGTATGAATTATTTGTTTCCATTAAATATCAAAATATAACACGCAGCATTTCAGACTGTCCAAACGTCTTTACATTATAGAACTAAAAGGTCCGGATGTACGAGAGATGATCAATATATAACGAGAAAACGCGCTTATATTTTTGTTATGATCAGTTCGATTTACTCAAACTATAGCTGGAAGTAATAATTTACATTAACACTGTTTCTCTGAATATTTATCATTACAGTGACAGCATGCTAAATTCTATGATTTGTAAGGTACCCCGGTATAACCCTCAAAATGCGGGGGTGGGGCATTTTGCAGAATTTTCACCGTTTTAACGCAAATTCAAACCCTAACAGTTTTCATGTTAGCAATAGCAATGTGACGAAAATTGGTACTAGGGGTCACCTAAGACTCGCCTTACTGATGGTTACGTCATGCACGGGTTGTGTTGTCATTCGTTAGGTCACGCACGTGTTATCGTTCCGTGATAGCAAAACTGACGGACGGCAAATGATTATAAATAAAATATTTAGTTTTAAAGAAAACAAGTAATAATAGAATTGCGCACGATATTCGGTAATCATTTCGTGATCATACCATGTGAAATGCTTCGATTTGTGAACATAAGAACATATTAAAAATGGACCGAAAGGCTAGTGATCTAACGCAAAGTAGGTGTGACGTGACGTCGACGTCAGAACTACGTACAGAAATGTTGGGTGTTTTGAACGATATTCCTAAGGATGACTATCGTGAGTCTATTTTCGACTTGGTATGACATTGGCGAAGACGTATAAACGTTGAAGGAGGATAATCTGAAAAGTTTTTAAAAAATTTAAAGTTAAATTCTGAATTACGGTAAATGGTGCAAAAATGACGTTGCCCCGCGGATCGGTTTCGTAGGTCAGCAAAAATGTTCCAAACTATTTATTTTTCGATATATTTGAAAACTATTTTGTCTGGTTTTTTTCTAATACACCAATGCATATGTATTAATTAACCACCACATTAAATATTATTAGAAAATAACACGTACTATTAGAGTTATAAGCATTTTCTCGATATATATTGATCACCCTTGTAGTTTGTTCTTATTTCAGTTCATTACACTTAAAAAAATATGAAAATACTTCAGGGCGTTCCCGATTTTCGACCATGAATGACGGACTGTTTGATACTGTAAAACAATAATCTTGACCACGTGACATACCAACACAATACAATTTCGTCTTAAAAATGATATGAGGTTATCCACTCGGTCCATTATAACTATTTTAAAGCTGGTTCATGTTGCATTGAGAAATGGGCAATGGTAGTAATGAGAGGCTTCGCCTCCCCAAAACGAAGCAACGTATACGACTATATGTATTGAAGACTTAATTATGATATGAGCAATTACTTTCACGGATGTTCTCTCATGTTACTTCACAACTGTTGATTTACCGACAAACTGTCCGTCTCCAAATGCTCGAACAAACCGGCGTGATTCTAAGTAGATCTGCAACATCATGTACGATATAGCATTCATATTCTCAAATAATTCATACATTGATGCCTTAATATGACTTATGGTTCTAGAACTAGCTACTTCAAAAGCGTTATGTCACAGCAGACAGTCAGTCAAACATAACAAGAATGAATCACAAGGACCACCCCATCTAACAAGGAAAACTAATGAAGCAACAACCAACATTACACGCCCTTATGAATCAAACAAAGCAGCCTCGTGGAAAAATTTCAAGAGCTGGAGTTCAAAGTCACAAAAGAGCTTACAACCACTAAAACGAATACAGTTGAACAAACCGATACAGAGAACTGCATATATGATTACTTTATGCAAGCAGCGAGTCAAGGTGACGCGCGATTTGAGTGGTTTAAATGACCGGTGTCGTTTGTTGTGGTGAAATATATAAGAGGCTGAGATCTGATCCTGACCGAGAATGTGTGTATTATTGTTCGACTATTCCACACTTTTTCCTAGGCCAGAGAAACATTACCTAACCGACTCTTTGAATTTACGAGTTGTTACACACCCATGTATACTTATCAAATTCGCTACTCAGCCTCGCTTTGTTGTGATCAATATTCTTTTAATTCTAGATCTAGGCCTATTTGCAATTAATTATGCCAATGGTATTTTTGAACATTCAATACGGCCATGTTTTTTCGATAATCTGAATGTATGTAGAGATATTCTTCTTTTAAAGGAAAATTACCGTAGCCAACAGTGTCCCAAATAGTTTTGCATGGAGCTATATAACTCCATGATTTTTGTCCCAAACCCCTTTACCCAGTGCGGTTAGTTTTTTGTTAGAACGGAACATATAATGGCTTAAATTATTGACTCTGTTCCCCCTCTGGACACGAACAGAAAAATATAAGAAGAATAAATAGTATCTGATTCCATGACACGAACACGACTTTGTTACGGTGGTTTTTAAAGTTCACGTGGTATGTCCGTACTGGCATTAATTTTAATAACTATTCTATATAGATCTATTCATATACAGAAATAATTTAATTTAATTGAAAAAATCTTAAATCCAATTAGCAAACATGGCATGGTCGTTTTTTTATCTTGATCGGTCAGCTAAAAAAATAAAAAAAGTTCTCCCGAGTGGAGAATTGAACCAGGACCTTCTAGATGGAAATCGGACGTACCATCCATTACACCAATGACGCTATTAACAAATTGCCTTTACATTTAATTATTTACAATAAGTTCCAAGGGAGACTAATCAAATTGACTAATAATCTAAGGGAGGCTATTCATAGTTTTTCGTTTTTATTGAATTAGGCCGAAATTTGAGGTAAGCCAATTCACAAATTCATTGCAAAATGACTAATAAAAATAGCTTTACCCATATATCGCATCTATAAATTTAAAACCTGCATCTGGACAAATTATTAATATAGATATTGTAAACAGCCGTGAACTTTCCTGGGGACGAAAAGTCGGCTCTGATTTCATTTTTTTTATCTCGAATAAAACGCTAAAAAGTTGGTAAAAATATTTAAATTTGGTATCAAAACTTCGGGAAAATAGTGTTTTATTTGAATTTCATCATTTCTGGCTCCACTTCTTTATTATTGTGCTAAAATAAACGATTTTGCGGTTGCCACACTGCGACCGGTTTGGTTACGAAATTGCTGGACTTTTCCCGTCTTTTCTGACGTTGTAACGTCATTGTCCGAAGGCCTAAAATCGCATGACGCGGCTCATATAATGTTTGTCATTCTAGTGTGTACAATACAAAAACGAATGGAATTCTTCAATGAATTTATATGTAAATCAAGAGCAGGTTTACCATATGTAAATTATAACCTAGATATTCTGATAAATCAATGAGGACATAAAAACATGGAAAACACCAGAATCTACGAAAGCTCGAATAAATTGGGAAACAGGTTTGGGTGGTATTAATTCAACAATCATGACAAAAAATCATCCGCGCCATTTTCAAAAATCTCATTTTTCATACACACCAGTTAACCCTCAACCAAACGTAACCATTTCATGACTATAAAATAAGAGAAGTAGGTGCATCAAATGTAATAATTTCATGGCCATAAAACATGTGAGAAACTTGCATCAAATATAACTATTTCTTGGCCAAAAAACAAGTGACAAAAGTTGCATCAAATATAACCATTTCATGGCCATAAAACAAGTGACAAAAGTTGCATAAAATATAACCATTTCATGGCCATAAAACAAGTGACAAAAGTTGCATCAAATCAGGGCTCGACACTAACACTGGTCCGCTGGTCCAAGACCAGTGAACATCCAGACGGACCAGTGAACATTCTGGAGGACCAGTAACTGTCCTATTTACAAATTGGGCGCTTTTGCCCTGGCGGACCTGAGTGGCCAAAATAGTTAGTGTCTAGGCCTGCAAATGTAACCATTTTTTGGCCATAAAACAAGTGACAAAAGTTGCATCAAATGTAACCATTGCTTGGCCATAAAACAAGAAAGGAAGTAAATGAATCAATTATATAACTGTTACATATTTTTTTTATATTTGTTCACTATCATCAAAGAACAAACCCTATTTCCAATGCCATATATCCCGCATTGATTTCAAATGACATTTTGCAAATTTAAGCAACAGCATTCACTATCCCAATGGCAAAATTTCAAAACGGAATATTTATATGTCAAGGCAATATGACCATTATGAAACTGTTTCTTTATATTGCTCAACCCTAGACAATGTTTTCAGAGAACAAGATTAATCACTAACAAGAAACGCAGAGCCAAAAAGGACTGAGATTAGGGATGATTCCAGTAGGTCAAATCACGATTTCGGGAGCATTTGTTTCTAATGGTATACCAATACTAATAGCATTTAATTGACTTTATTATCACTATAGATAACATCAAAGACCTAAATATACACAGATTGGACACTAAATTGAAAACGTGGAGAGAATGCAAAATGGCATGCAGCAGATGCTGATATTTTTCATCAGCGCTTTTGTTTGTCATCCTTTTTAATGACCAATATCTCATTTTGAAGAGCTAGGTTTCTTCTACTGCATGGTGTAACTTTTTTTTTCTATCTCTAATAGAATTCAGAAAATTATTGTTTGAATGAGGCAAATTGGGTATTTTAATTTCCATTAAAATGAGAGTAGGTCAGGCTCTTTGAGGTCTAATGTTTTATTTCTTGACTGATTTCAATAAATTAGGTTTCATTTTAAAGCAGAATAATAAATCTATTGCATAAACTTATTAGTTTTTTCCTATGTACACGAAAACAGGAGATATAAGGAATTAAAAACAAACATATGAGGTCGGACATATCATTGTTTTGTTTTTAGCAGGCTCTAAAGTAGATCCTAAAGCTGGCTCATCAGTGGTTTATAATAACAACAGTCTGGTCCTAACATTTTATTCGTGAGATTTTAGAAGACTGCCGCAAGATATTACGAGATTTGGTAGATTTTCCAATCTTTGTATATTTAGGTCTTTGATAACATGTATAGTCTCTGCTTTATAAGCTGTTTTCTTTACGAAAATTTAGTCAATAAATACATTACAGTGTATTATGTAGATTGTCAAATTAGCTTAGTATGGCAAGGACATAATGAAACATGCATACAAATTAAAAAGCAGTTCAAAACAGCACAAACATAGCATATACACAACTTATATAATACTGGATCTCCATCAAAAGCAAGGGGAAAACTACCGGATTTCAATTCAAAGAAATCATTTCGCTCCCTCACAAAATGTACAAAAACACATTATCCCAGTTTAAATCTAAAATCAATGACTGTAAGGTATGCTGCCACAACATAAAAATAGAGAACAAAGAAACAATAGCTTCAAACCATAATAGGGAATCAATACCCAGAAATTTCACTATCTGGAGCGAAAAAAACAACAACCAACATTTAGAGAATTTAAGCTTTTTGCTGAGGTCGGACATTATCATTGTTTTGTTTTTAGCAGGCGCTAAAGTAGATCCTAAAGCTGGCTCATCAGTGGTTTATAATAACAACAGTCTGGTCCTAACATTTTATTCAACAGAAAACTTTAAGTGAGAAATTGCACGAACTGGCGGTCATAGACATTGTCATAATCACTGAAATGGTGATTTTCACAGGAATTGTCAATTCACCCGGAAATGGTAAAATTTCATAGAAAATTTGGTCACATTATTTTATATGCATTCATGAAGGAATGGTCACAATTGTAGTAGGAATGATCACATTTGTTCAGGAATGGTCACATTTGTTCAGGAACGGTCACATTTGCTCTAGGAATTGTCACATTTGTTTTAGGAAATTGGTCACATTTGTTGTAGGAACGCAGTCACATTTGCTTCACATTTGTTCAGGAACAGACACTTTTGTTGTAGAAATAGTCACATTTGTTTAGGAACGGTCACATTTGTTTAGGAATGGTCACATTTGTTCAGGAACAGACACATTTGTTGTAGGAATGGTCACATTTGTTTTAGGAATTGTCACATTTGTTTAGGAACGGTCACAATTTTGTTTAAGGAATGGTCACATTTGCTTTAGGAATGGTCAAATTTGTTCAGGAACAGACAATTTGTTGTAGAAATGGTCACATTTGTTGTGAGAAATTCTGGAATGGTCACATTTGTAGTTGGAATGGTCAAACTAAAATTTTATTGTTGGAACAGTCACATCTATTAAGGAATGGTCACATTGTCGTAGAAACAGACACATTCATTAAGGAATGGTCACATTGTCTTAGGAACAGTCACATCTATTAAGGAATGGTCACATAGATGTAGGAACAGTCACACCCATTAAGGAATGGTCACATTGCCTTAGGAACAGTCACATCTATTAAGGAATGGTCACATTGATGTAGGAACAGTCACACCCATTAAGGAATGGTCACAATGTCTTAGGAACAGTCACATCTATTAAGGAAAGGTCACATTGATGTAGGAACAGTCGCATCCATTAAGGAAGAGTCTTAGAATTTGTTGTAGGAATAATCACATTTGCTTTAGAATTGGTCACTTTTATTTTAGGAATTAATGGTCTCATTTAAAGAATGGTCTGACTCGTTTTAGTAGGAATGGTGACACAATCCACACATTCAAAAAGTGTTGCTCATCTGTTTCCCTTTATTGACATCAAATGAATGTAAGGTAAGTTTTTATGGATCAATGTGGTTCTCTGATTAACGATGCTGCAAATTTGAGCTTTAAATCAGAAAGTAATATAAGACATTTTCAATTATCAACCTGTGAATTAAGTTGCCATGACAGCAAAATACAGAGATATATTAATTTTCAGTTGTCAGAAATCTGGAGCAAAACTGGAATATTTGTAAAATTGAGTAAAGCACATAGAATTTGACTTGATCCTGACCTTTATGCATGAATATATTACAAGGTTCTTGCGTTGAATATATAAATTTACGCGAGCAAATCGTGCAGCATCAGCATTATGTGTTGGTATAACACCTCAAGCTTCTTTGTGATACTTTCCGCTTATGAACACATTCAACCAGGATTATAGATATAGACTGTTAAATAATGCTAATAGAAGTTCAAGAGTCGTGTCAAATTCTCTGGACTATAACAGCAGTGTCACATGACTGAAATTGTGTATTAACACAAAAAGTCATGCAAAGTTACCAGCAATTTATAGCAGTCAGTAAATCGAGCTCTGTTTTGACATTTGAAATATGAGGAATTTCCTCTTCTTTGTGACAATATAGAAATGCTTTTTACACCCACACCAGATATGAATCAGCTATTGCTTGTTGTTATATCATTATTACACTTGTTGTAGGAACATATCCACCTAAACTGTATCAGTAATTTGTTCTATTTTAGGGCATTAAATTGAGAAAATGAGAACAAGAGTTTGGTTTATTATCTTTTGTCATTTATTTACTCTTGTTACATTATATATTATATTGAGTTCCACAAATAAAAGTTAATATGTCATCTTTGTGTACTCTATATTAAACTGCGATCTTCCACTACCTTCTGGCAACCTGTTAGAGCTATCATTGGAGTGATGAATCATACCCCCCCCCCCCCCACCAAGCACTGCCATATGACACAGGAATATAATGTAAAATTATCGTGTTTTTTTCTAACTTTTAAAATCCAGTAAGAAATGAAAAACTTTACAGAGGGGACATGATTTTGCCAACTGACCAACCAATGGTGAATCTAGTATACCCCCTTCAAGCTTTGTTTTGGGGGGAAGTATAATAAGGAATAGTGGTTAAGTAACCGTTCTATTACCTTAAGGGATCAACATATGGTCATGGTAATACATTGCTATAGCTTCTATACTGACTCAACCACTTTTCTAATTGGTCACTTTTCAAACCCGAAATACCTTTAACTGTGATTATAGTATAGTCTAGAGAATTTGACACAACTCTCGACCTTTAATTAGCATAATTTAACAGCTGATATATTATCTATATTTATAATCCCGGCTGTTTGTTTTCATAAGCGGTGAGTATCTCGAAGACGCTCGATGTGCAATACCAACACAAATCTAACGGACCGATATTGCACAATTTATATATTCAAACTCAAGTACCTTGTAATATATTCATGCATAAAGGTTAGGAGCATGTCAAATTCTCTGTGCTATATTTGATGGCGAAAATGCAAAATTGTTTGTGTGCAAAATATCATCAAACATTATGATCAAAGTTAAACGTATATGGGGTTTGAAAAGTGACCAATTAGAAATGTGTTTGAGTGTATTCTATATCAACAATACTTCCATATAGTACAAGAGGATCATAGATCCTGTGGTGCTCACCTGCTAAATATGGTCAAACTTTAAACTTGACTTTAAGGTCATCAAGATAAACATTTTGACTAATCTTGATAAAGGTTAAAGCAAAAATGTGGCCTCCAGAGTGTGTACAAGGTTTTTCTATTATTTGACCTATTGACTAGTTTTTGACCCCACATGAACCAACTTTGAACTTGACCTTAGGGTCATCAAGATAAACATTTTGACCAAACTTCATGAAGATTAAAGCAAAAATGTGGCCTCCAGAGTGTGTACAAGGTTATCCTATTATTTGACCTATTGACCTAGTTTTTGACCCCACATGAACCAATTTTAAACTTGGCCTTAGGGTCACCAAGATAAACATTTTGACCAAACTTCATGAAGATTAAAGCAGAAATGTGGCCACCAGAGTGTTAATATAAAAGTTTTTGCTATTATTTGACCCTTTGACCTAGTTTTTGACCCCACATGACCAAACTTCAAACTTGACCTAGCTTTTATTGAGATACAACTACTGACCAAGTTTGGTGAAGATCAAAGCAAAAATGTGACCTCCAGAGTGTTAACAAGGTTTTGCTATTATTTGACCTTTTGACCTAGTTTTTGACCCAACATGACCCAACTTCGAACTTGACCTTAAGGTCACCAAGATAAACATTTTGACAAAACTTCATGAAGATTAAAGCAAAAATGTGGCCACCAGAGTGTTAACAAGGTTTTGCTATTATTTGACCTTTTGACCTTGTTTTTGACCCCACATGACCCAACTACAAACTTGGCCTAGATTTTATATAGATACAACTACTGACCAAGTTTGGTGAAGATCAAAGCAAACTGAAAGTGCTAGTGTTAACGGTGAAATCTCTAACGGACTGACAGACGGACAACGGACAAAAATCAATCACAAAAGCTCACCTTGCCACTATGTGGCAGGTGAGCTAAAAACACACTGGGTTCAGGATCGGGTACAGAAACAAACTATTGTGACTGTCACAAAAAGCAGCCCTCAAATCTACTATATTATACACAAGCAGCTTTTTTATCATTAACACCTACATATTGTAAAACGACAATTTCTCTGTAAATCTGTAACTTTAAAGATAGAATTATATTTAGTCACGATCTCTCCAGAACATCGGGGGGGAAAAAAATCATTGACATTCCGAATATCGAAGTGACGTGATGGAACCTGAGTTTGTGTAAAAGAGAAATCTATATAAAGGATGTTTTTATATGTCTATTTTAATACACTAGGGATTCAAAACAGAGTGACGTGATACAGCATTTTTTGTTTGCATATGCGAATAAAAGCAACAATAATACAAAAATATCTTGCTCTAAAATGAAAGATGTATCAACCGTGAATTCAACTGACAAACAAGACAGTCGTCCATTAGAATGTTGTATAACAGGATTTAAATTCTTACTCAAATTTATAAATTCAAAATGAAAGGACAGCGCATACCATATTATACATGTACATTCATCCATTAGTATAATTGCCATAATACTAGCTAGTCAACTCTTCTTCTTCCGAGTATTGAGCAGGGATCTTGATAGATCGTAAATAGGGGCCATAATTCTGTAGAAATGTTGGATAGTGATACATGGTGTTACAAAAGTAAGGTATTTATGATGGTTAACAAGTACAGTCTAACTTGTACTAGCGACCATGCGTATTAAGCGACCTTTGTCTTAAACGACCGGTTTCAATTCCTCCCGACCATATTTGCTCTATTTGTCTATTGTATTAAGCGACTTTTGTCTTACGCGACCAGCGACCACTGTCTTAGCACTTTAATTGATTGGTAAAATTGCATTAAGCGACCAAAAATTTTAAATCACTGGTCGTCTGAAGTGACAAGTTGTTAATTACCTGATACCTCGTCATAAATCATAGTTTGTTCACACTTCAGAGTTTGCCTTTTGTTAACTGGGCCCCAATTAACAGCATTGATGATTACAATTGTGTCCGTAGGCCTGTCATTCAGATGATTTTAATCTCATTACACACATTATTACGGCTTAATTGTTGTATCTTTTGTTGCAATAAGCTTGTTGTCACCGTCTATTTAGATTGGGCTAAAACCCGATCTATTTCGGTTTTTTTCTTCGAATGCAAGCAAAACTGACTTACATTAATTGCATTGTGTAATATATCAGGAAATTTATTAAAATGATAAATTGAAATGCTTATGAAGACGATGCATACAAGTAATAATCATCATAAAACTTATTTACACACTAATGTTTATCAATTGAAGTTGAATAGTAGTCGGAGAGCCTAAAATTGGAAATTTGTTATTTACACCAGGATCTGTTCGATAAATATTATTGTGTTATCTATGCCCTATGATTACACTCAATGTTTCTTACATTTGTGTTAAACGACCATTCCGTTAAGCGACCGTTTTCAGACCTTCCACAGGGTGGTCGCTTAATACAAGTTAGACTGTATACCAAGTTTGAAAGCTAAGTATGTCTTGATTAAATATGAAAATATTTGGGTTTCAAGAACTTGAAAGTTTTGGTTAACATTTTCAATGGATGGACAAACAGACAGACAGTATTGAATCACTATATGCCTCCCATACCAGGGGAAAAATGGTTTATTTCTTCCAAATTCAATTATTTTAAGTAATGAACAAACTATCTGTGTATCTGTTGGAGAAGCAATTGTTATTCATAGGAAATCATTAAAAAATTATGGTTGGCCTGAAATATCATAAACCACATATTATGGTACATTCAGCCTTATTTTCCCAACAGATGTACAATTAGGGTCCTCTGTTGTGGCAGTGACCTTTAACAATGCTAGCATGTGTTACATTATTGAATTAAAACAGTACCCATAATGAACCAAATCTAAAAAATGTCTTCATGTCCCCCAGGAAATAAGCAAAACAGAAGACCAATAAACCGATCTAGGCAGTCATTTACACTTGTCAGTGTAGTTTGTTTGCTCCTATCAGGTCATTTCATAGTTTCTTGTGTATCCCATAGGTGACTGTATCATTGATAGAGTAAAACAATTTTTTTATAAAAATTATGTTATCTTAGAAAGGTGCATTTGTACTAAAGAGGTCAGATTTTCATGGTATCTAAAACAAAAATTGATTTTCGCTATCTTAATAAAGTAATGACATTCATAGAACTACCTCCATGCAAAATCCCATCTAAATTGATCAACTAGTTAAAAAGTTATACCATGGAATGTATACCATGGTGTCCAGTCAGTCACTAAGGTGCATTCAATAGAAACGGCAATGCTATTCTAAATAAGAAAATATAAAGTGATTTCACACACTATGGGTTTATTTTCTTATTAATGGACAGATTTTTCAAATATTGATATCAACTTAAAGATGAAACTCTCTAGTTTCTGATAATTTAAATATATTTAAAATAACACTAGTATTAATGAAATGTTTATTAAAAACAAACTGCACTTCAGTGACAGTGTGGTCAATTTCCTGTGTTAAATTATGAACCTTTTTAAGATATTATAAATTTTATAAAAAAAATATTTTTGTTTACACTTTATTAATGATAGTTACCTGTGGTGTATTCATATATATCAAACTCTTGGTCAGTAACAGGCGATATGATTGGCTATCCTAATTATTCTCCAATTAAATAAGATCAATTATAATTGAGTACCACCCCTCCTGGTCAGGAAGCCTTAAATTGTCCGTAATAACTCAGCTATTATTCAGGGGCCATAATTGTGAAGAAATGTCAGAGAGTATTATATGGCATTGACAATGAAAGGTGCTTATTATAGTAAACAAATATATAATTATATAACTCTAGCGCGATAAATTTCTACACAAAAACAAATACAAAATCTGCTATATTTATTATTTCTAAATATTTAGAAGCACGCAAACTTTATATGTTGTGCCAAATGTTTGGATGCTTTCATAGGCAAATGTTACGGTCCTTGCTTTTATTCCATAACAAATATAACAAATATAAACAGGCAATATATTGTGTTTGTTTTTGTACTGCAATTTATCCCATTGGAGTTATATATATATATGCCAAGTTTAAAATAAAGCATTACCGGATTATAAATCAATTAATCAGGTCAGTCACTTGTTTACACAACATTGTGTTCATAAGCATTGCAATTTCCCTTATTGATGTTTTATTTTCATAGACATGCATATTAGTATGGAACTAAGTGAATAAAGTATTGGTTTTCACTGCCTTTTTCTCCAATTAAAATGTTTAAAACAATAAAATTACGTTATGATATTACAATATTTGTATATAAGAGAGACAGACCTGAACAAACAGACTTTACAAGATTAAAAGTGCCCTTAATTACATGTATACAAGTTAACTAAAATTTGTTCAACATGTTGAATTCTTTCTGCAATAAAATCAGGCCGATTATTGTCCCCCTGTTAAAAGAGGAACACAGAACACCAAATTGCATGTCTCGTAGGTATAGTTACTGTAGAAATCAAAACATTACGCTGCCATTCACATCACCTGATAACATCTTAACAAATATGCATCACTGCAACAGCGTTTTTTGCGGGAAATTCCTGCAGTACCATAGATCTTCAAAATGAAGGTAAGAAAAGTAAGAGTTTTTTCCTCCTGTTGATTATAGAATGTAAAGTCAAAGCCTATAATGATTTATTGAAGCATTGTAATTAATTTATGAGCTTTTTAATTGTGCCATTTTTTTCACTATTATGTCCCTTTTGTATTATTTCTACATGCATATATAAAAATTATGTGTTTAAGTTTAATTGAGCACTTAACTGACATACTGACCTTGGTAATTACACCAAGCAGGCATACCTCCTCGATTATTAGGTAAGGGCTCTGCCCCCATGATGTGTGCTGACTTGGGTACCATGCAAGCAGGCATACTTCCCTATAATTAGGTAAGGGCTCTGCCCCCATGATGTGTGCTGACTTGGGTACCATGCAAGCAGGCATACTTCCCTATAATTAGGTAAGGGCTCTGCCCCCATGATGTGTGCTGACCTTGGTATAACTTCAACGCAATAAATTGCAATACAAAAACAAACACAAAATCTGCTATATTTATCGTTTCTGAATATTTAGGAGCATGCAAACTTTATATGTTGTGTCAAATGTTTGAATGCCTTCATAGGCAAATGTTACGGTCCTTGATTTTAATCCATAACAAACATATAGGCAATTTTGAGTTTGTTTTTGTACAGCAATTTATTGCGTTAGAGTTATACCATGCCTGCAGGCATACTTCCTCTATAACTAGGTAAGGGCTCAGCCCCCCCATGACCTGGATAGCTGAAGCAGCAAACTGCCCTAGTGTTACAACCCGAGTTAGGAACCCATGCACAACCCCCAGCATACCGATCTGGGAACCAACCACAGTATACACTAGATGTCCCTGACTGTTCTCATGACCCGGGTACTTGTTAAATCAACATACAGCCAAAGTATACATGTATAAAAACAAATTCTCAGCTTGTTTTGGCTGATTTAAAGCTGGCTTATATAAATACTTATGGTAAATGTTGGCCTATTCTAAACTGGTTATATGAATAATAACTGTAAAATTTGGCCTATTCTAAACTGGCTTATATGAATAATTACGGTAAAATTTGGCCTATTCTAAACTGGCTTATATGAATAATTACGGTAAAATTTGGCCTATTCTAAACTGGCTTATATGAATAATAACTGTAAAATTTGGCCTATTCTAAACTGGCTTATATGAATAATTACGGTAAAATTTGGCCTATTCTAAACTGGCTTATATGAATAATTACGGTAAAATTTGGCCTATTCTAAACTGGCTTATATGAATAATTCAGTAAAACTTGGCCTCTTCTAAACTGGCTAATATGAATAATTACGATAAAATTTGGCTTATTCTCAGCTTGCGTATATGAACAATTACGGTAGCATAACTCGGCCACAAACAATAATTATGGTAAACTTGGCCCATCACCAGACTAAGAAACACTTTTTAAGAGTACTAGACTCGAAACAAAGGAAATTGCGACATTTTTATGGGAGATTCATTACATCTCCTTTCTACCAATGAAGAGGTTTAGTCAGAACAGTGTAAATAATATGTGATAATATCGTTTGAAAATTCCTCATAGGTCAAACTGCTTTTTTATATGACCACACAGCAACAGTTTTTCCCTCCATTAAGATCCACTATTTATCTTCATAATTGTCACTTCAGCATAATTAAGGACCATGCTTATGCAAAATGTTTGTTTCATGTAACCCATACCAACCAAGGAAAACTTCGGTGGGCAGATATATAGGAATATTAAGACAGAATCGGACCTCGGAGCCCTAACATTTAGGTATTCACTTTATAAAATATATCGCTTGAAAGTGCAGATTTAAATATTTAAATCTGAATTCAATAGCACTGAAACTGAATATTACAGCTATTTTAAACACTGAAACTGAATATTACTGATATTCTAAACACTGAAACTGAATATTGCAGGTAACATACATGAATTGAACTACACAACAAACTTGAAGCTGCCAAAAGTAATAATGCTTATAAATAACCACAAGCAATTCCAACTGTAGCTTGACATAATATGGTAGGTATTTGTTATGTAGCAGCATACCAAACACTGTCAAATAAATCTCATTCTGTACAGAGGAGCATGTTTTACATACTCCTGTCATTGATTGACAAACTAATCAAGAACAATCTACAGTATAACCATGATTGCTGAGTGACCAGTACAAAATCTATAAATAACCATGACAGTGCCCAGTACAAAATCTATATAAATAACCATGACAGTGTTCAGTACAAAATCTATCAATAACCACAACAGTGCCGAGTACAAAATCTATCAATAACCACAACAGTGCCCAGTACAAAATCTATCAATAACCACAACAGTGCCCAGTACAAAATCTATCAATAACCACGACAGTGCCGAGTACAAAATCTATAAATAACCATGACAGGGTCCAGTACAAAATCTATAAATAACCATGAGAGTGCCCAGTACAAAATCTATATAAATAACCATGCCAATGTGCAGCACAAAATCTATAAATAATCATGACAGTGCCCAGTACAAAATCTATAAATAACCATGACAGTGCCCAGTACAAAATCTATAAATAACCATGACAGTGCCCAGTACAAAATCTATCAATAACCACGAGTGTCCAGTACAAAATCTATAAATAACCATGAAAGTGCCCAGTACAAAATCTATCAATAACCACAACAGTGTCCAGTACAAAATCTATCAATAACCATGACAGTGTCCAGCACAAAATCTATCAATAACTATGACAGTGTCCAGTACAAAATCTATCAATAACCATGACAGTGTCCAGCACAAAATCTATCAATAACCATGACAGTGTCCAGTACAAAATCTATAAATAACCATGAGAGTGCCCAGTACAAAATCTATAAATAACCATGAGAGTAACCAGTATAAAATCTATAAATAACCATGACAGTAACCAGTACAAAATCTATAAATAACCATGACAGTGCCCAGTACAAAATCTATAAATAACCATGACAGTAACCAGTACAAAATCTATAAATAACCATGACAGGGCCCAGTACAAAATCTATAAATAACCATTACAGTGCCCAGTAAAAAATCTATGAATAACCACGACATTGCCCAGTACAAAATCTATAAATAACCATGACAGTGTCCAGTACAAAATCTATAAGTAACCATGACAGTGCCCAGTACAAAATCTAAAAATAATAACCATGACAGTGCCCAGTACAATATCTATAAATAACCATGACAGTGCCCAGTACAAAATCTATAAATAACCATGAGAGTAACCAGTATAAAATCTATAAATAACCATGACAGTAACCAGTACAAAATCTATAAATAACCATGACAGTGCCCAGTACAAAATCTATAAATAACCATGACAGTAACCAGTACAAAATCTATAAATAACCATGACAGTGCCCAGTACAAAATCTATAAATAACCATGACAGTGCCCAGTACAAAATCTATAAATAACCAAGACATTGCCCAGTACAAAATCTATACCTAACCACAAGAGTGTCCAGTACAACATCTATATAAATAACCATGACAAAACAATTACAGTAAAACCTTGTTATCTCGAGGACCCATCAGGACAAGCCAAATGCTCGAGATAAGCCCTAAGTTTCATAATACCAGCACTGGAAAGCTCTCAAGTATGACCCTAAGTTTCATGATACCAGCACTGGAAAGCTCTCAAGTTTGACCCTAAGTTTCATAATACCAGCACTGGAATTTAGCTCTCAAGTTTGACCCAAAGTTTTATAACATCAGCACTGGAAAGCTCTCAAGTTTGACCCTAAGTTTCATAATACCAGCACTGGAATTTAGCTCTCAAGTTTGACCCAAAGTTTTATAACATCAGCACTGGAAAGCTCTCAAGTTTGACCCAAAGTTTTATAACATCAGCACTGGAAAGCTCTCAAGTTTGACCCTAAGTTTCATAATACCAGCACTGGAAAGCTCTCAAGTTTGACCCAAAGTTTTATAATATCAGCACTGGAAAGCTCTCATGTTTGACCATAAGTTTTATAACATCAGCACTGGAAAGCTCTCAAGTTTGACCCTAAGTTTCATAATACCAGCACTGGAATTTAGCTCTCAAGTTTGACCCAAAGTTTTATAACATCAGCACTGGAAAGCTCTCAAGTTTGACCCAAAGTTTTATAACATCAGCACTGGAAAGCTCTCAAGTTTGACCCTAAGTTTCATAATACCAGCACTGGAAAGCTCTCAAGTTTGACCCAAAGTTTTATAATATCAGCACTGGAAAGCTCTCATGTTTGACCATAAGTTTTACTACATATATGCCATGGTCTTAATATACATCAAATTAAAGTTTAATAGAACATGAAAATAAATAATTCAAACATCATACGGTATAGCAGGTTAATTCTGTGAGTTTTTAGTACTGCGTTTTTTCCGTTTGAGGCTGTTCCGCAGAATAAAATCCCACACAATTAAACTTTTGTAGATTATTTTTTGCCCACAGAAATAACCTGCTATATGGCACTTCAAAGAATCATCAATTTTTCAAGCATTAATTGTGATTTTCAAAAGCTAATTTTGTCAACCAAGCTTTTTAATAACTGTTGTTTTATGTCACCTGATCAAATAAGTTGTAAATGAGCCAATCCTTAAAGTAATAATCGCAAATAGGCCAATCCCTGTAGGGTATTTTTTCATTTTATGGAGCATCGATTTACCAGCATTTGGGGGAAGATAGTTTACTACTAGTATGCAGTTCTCAAAAACGGATATCTGAAAGTTTATGACATCATATCATTTTTCAAAAACAATTCCAGCAGTTACAAACATTATGGTCTAGCAGTGGATCTAGTTTTCCCTGAATCAAATATCAACCAGAACTGTATCTAAGCTTATCACCATAGAAAAGAACTTGGCAAATCTTAAATTAGATTAATAATGGCCAAATAAATATAATGGCCAAATGAATTTAATGGCTAAATGAATAATGGCTAAATGAACAAGTCATTAAGAATTGGAAGCAATAAGAAATCCCTTATATAATAAATGCTAAATGAATAATGGACAAAATGAACAAGAAATATCACTGAACTTGATGAATATCCCAGAAACTGCTTGACACAGTGAGATATGCACAACTAGACTTGGTACTCATCAGTCAGGGAAAGTTTGGTTGAAATCCGACCATTGGTTGCTGAGAAATAGCACATACAAAACTTGTAAGTGTAAAACAACAAACGGCTATAACTCCCTTAAAATTGATAAGACCAACGTGTGTTGACCATATGCACAACTAGACTTAGTACTGATCAGTCATGCAAAGTTTCGTTGAAATTCGTCCAATGGTTACAGAGAAATAACGTGGACAAAATTTATGTGTATAAAAAACAAAGGCGCCTAACTACCTTAAAATTGATCCGACCAATGTGTGCGGAGGATATGCACAAGTAAATTTGGTACTGATCATTTATACAAAGTTTCGTTAAAATCTGACCAATGCTTACAGAGAAATAGCGCGGACAAGTTTTACGCGGACCTTGAACCGACAGACCGTCCAACCTCAAGCAGGACTCCAATAAAGCCGCAATATACTATGAATCTGGGGGTATAATAATTTCTATAAAAGCTCCGCGAGTCGCATGTGTCGCCTGACGAAATGCACATTTGTCATGGAAAACTATCTAGTATTGGGCTACATATCAGACTCACAAGACTTCTCTAGTCATCTGAACTAAAAACGACAAAGCTTTGCTCTGGACAAAAAAATGTCCTGATAAAATCAACCTGAAGGGAATCATTCAAACACTACACAAGCTAGAGTTATGATTCTTGCGCACTGCACTTCATGTCACAGCAAAGAAACATGCATACCTATTTTTTAGTCATTACTACTTATGGTGACAAGTTGTGCCACGTACAAGGGAAAAAATTCAAAAATGGCACAAGGTAGAGTTACGGTTCTTGTGTACTGCACTTGGACTTTTGGTAAGAAACATGCATACCAAGTTTCAAGTCATTCAACGTCATGGTGACAAAGTTATCCTCCGGACAAGAAATGCTCAAATTAAATCAATCTAAGGGAAATAATTCAAAACGCAGAGTTATGGTTCTTGCGCACTGCATTTCGGCTTATTGCAAGAAACATACATACAAAATATTGAGTCATTTGAACAGAAGGTGACAAAGTTATGCTCCGGACAAGAAATACTCTAATTAAATCAATCAAAGGGAAATAATTCAAAAACTATGACAGGTAGAGTTATGGTTCTTGCACACTGCACTCCGGCTTATTGCAAGAAACATGCATACCAATTATTGAGTCATTTGAACATAAGGTGACAAAGTTATGCTCCGGACAAGCAATTTGTGACGCCGCAGCCGCCAAAGTAACACCTATATGTCGCCTTTTCAGGCGACACAAAAATGAACAATAGCTGAATGCATAATGGCTAAATAAATAATGACTATAGATGTAAAAGAATATACATGGCCAAATGAGTAATGACTCAATGAATAATGGCTATTAATGAATTAATGGCCATGCAAATGAATATTTTGGCTAAATGTATAATTACTGAATGCATAATGGCTGTATGAATATTAATGAATAAAATGGCCAAATGAATAATGGCTGAATGAATAATGGCTGAATGCATGATGGCTATATGAATATTAATGAATACAATGGCCAAATGAATAATAGCTGCATGAATAATGGCTGAATGCATATTGGCCAAATGAATAATGGCTGAATGAATAATGGCCAAATGAATAATGGCTGAATGTATAATGGCTGAATGCATAATTGCTGTATGAATATTAATGAATAAAATGGCCAAATGAACAATAGCTGAATGAATAATGGCTGAATGCATAAATGGCCAAATGAATAATGGCTGATTGCATAATGGCTAAATGAATAATGGTTATTTTGTGAGGTGTTTTATGGTAAATTGGTGTGCGGAGCTTATAACCTGCACATACTAAAGAACATTGTGGAGTCAACTACATAATATTAGAAGCGTTTTCACCACAAATGCATGGCCAATAAAATTATGAAGTTCACCAAAATCTTTTGGACAGAAAAAATTGCGGTCTTTATGAAAAATCTTGGCCATTATAAGATTTGGTCATTCCGATTGGCTGTCTTAAGCTCGGCCATTATTAATTCCAGCAGTTCTCATACAGAACAAGCAGTCCTCATCTTTTAACTTAGCCTTCAAAAACAAGATTCTGACATCTTACAGAAAACAATGTGCAATTTCAGCACATAAACCCAATGTAATTTTTCACTTAGCCTTTGCACATTATCTTGATACCTCGCAGAAATTTTTGGCACCGAGGCAGATATTCTTATATATATATATATATATATATATATATATATATATATACAAAAACTACACAGAGTGCACGAGAATTTTTGGCCAATATTTACCATATGTCAGTAACTGCATGGTTAACATAAGAACCTCAAGTGGCTCACAATTCTATAACAAGCGGACTAATTAGCATTAATTGCAAAACAAATATATGTTAGTTTTGAGTTAATTGGCTTTGAGGTTTATATGTTACCCTTTTTATCGTTCTGTGTGTATACAACAGTATGGTAGTTCGATAGTTTACCATGTAACAGTTCTAGAACAGTAACTATTTTAGCACAAACATACTACAATTGCAAACATACTACAACTGCGTAGAATCGTAGAAATTCGAGCACAATACAATTAATACTGCAAGACTACACATGTAACAAAATGAGATCAATTATAGTTCAGAGAATGGTTTTTCACACAAAAACGTATTTCTCCATATTGGGTCATTATAAATTCCATCCAACCTAAAATGCACAACTAGGCCTGGTACCGACTATCCATTGCCTGGTGCAGTGTAAATAGTTGCAGAGTTGTTGCCCTTGTCTGGTCCAGTGAAAATAGAGAGCAGAGTTGTTGCCCTTGTCTGGTGCAGTGTAAATAGTTGCTGAGTTGTTGCCCTTGTCTGGTGTAGTGTAAATAGAGAGTAGAGTTGTTGCCCTTGTCTGGTGCAGTGTAAAAAGTAAGAGTTGTTGCCCTTGTCTGGTGCAGTGTAAATAGTTGCTGAGTTGTTGCCCTTCTCAGGTGAGGTGTTAATAATTGCAAAGGTGTTGCCCTTGTCTAGTTAGGTGTAAATAGTAGGAGTAATTGCCCTTGTCTGGTGATATGTAAATAGTTGCAGAGTTGTTGCCCTTGTTTGGTGCAGTGTAAATAGTTACAGAGTTGTTGTCGTAGTCTGGTGAAGTGTAAATAGTTGCAGAGTTGTTGCCCCTGTCTGGTGATGTGTAAATTGTTTCAGAGTTGTTGCCCTTGTCTGGTGAAGTGTAAATAGTTGCAGAATTGTTGCCCTTGTCTGGTGAAGTGTAAATAGTTGCAGAGTTAATGTCCTTGTCTGGTGAGGTGTTAATAATTGCAGAGTTGTTGCCCTTGTCTGGTGCAGTGTAAAAAGTAAGAGTTGTTGCCCTTGTCTGGTGCAGTGTAAATTGTTTCAGAGTTGTTGCCCTGATGTTAGGTGCAGTGTAAATAGTTGCAGAGTTATTGCCCTTGTCTGGTGAAGTGTAAATTGTTTCAGAGTCGTTGCCCATGTTAGGTGCAGTGCAAATAGTTGCGGAGTTGTTGCCCTTTTCTGGTGAAGTGTAATTAGTTGCAGAGTTGTTACCCTTGTCTGGTGTAGTGTAAATAGTAAGCAGAGCTGTTACCCTTGTCTGGTGTAGTGTAAATAGTAAGCAGAGTTGTTACCCTTGTCTGGTGTAGTGTAAATAGTAAGCAGAGTTGTTACCCTTGTCTGGTGTAGTGTAAATAGTAAGCAGAGTTGTTACCCTTGTCTGGTGTAGTGTAAATAGTAAGCAGAGTTGTTACGCTTGTCTGGTGTAGTGTAAATAGTAAGCAGAGCTGTTACCCTTGTCTGGTGTAGTGTAAATAGTAAGCAAAGTTGTTACCCTTGTCTGGTGTAGTGTAAATAGTAAGCAGAGTTGTTACCCTTGTCTGGTGTAGTGTAAATAGTAAGCAGAGTTGTTACCCTTGTCTGGTGTAGTGTAAATAGTAAGCAGAGCTGTTACCCTTGTCTGGTGTAGTGTAAATAGTAAGCAGAGTTGTTACCCTTGTCTGGTGTAGTGTAAATAGTCGCAGAGTTGTTACCCTTGTCTGGTGTAGTGTAAATAGTAAGCAGAGTTGTTACCCTTGTCTGGTGTAGTGTAAATAGTAAGCAGAGTTGTTACGCTTGTCTGGTGTAGTGTAAATAGTAAGCAGAGCTGTTACCCTTGTCTGGTGTAGTGTAAATAGTAAGCAGAGTTGTTACCCTTGTCTGGTGTAGTGTAAATAGTAAGCAGAGTTGTTGCCCTTGTCTGGTGTAGTGTAAATAGTAAGCAGAGTTGTTGCCCTTGTCTGTTGCAGAGTAAATAGTTGCAGAGTTGTTACCCTTGTCTGGTGTAGTGTAAATAGTAAGCAGAGTTGTTGCCCTTGTCTGGTGTAGTGTAAATAGTAAGCAGAGTTGTTGCCCTTGTCTGTTGCAGAGTAAATAGTCGCAGAGTTGTTACCCTTGTCTGGTGTAGTGTAAATAGTCGCAGAGTTGTTGCCCTTGTCTGTTGCAGAGTAAATAGTCGCAGAGTTGTTGCCCTTGTCTGGTACAGTGTTAATAGTTGCAGAGTGATTATCTTTATAATGTGCAAGGTGGCTATGTTATAATGACTCCATGTCTTAGACAATTAACCGTAGTACATACGCACTCACAGTTCATAATTTGTAAATATATTTAACCCCTGTTGATACTATAAAATAGCAAAATGAAATTCTTCAAAGTAATCATTTCTCCAGTTCATTAGTTTATGGAAAGTTTGGGACAGACATGCTGGTTTGTTACTCCAGTCGTGCTGTTTAGAACCATCAATCACAGGAAAATGTTCAGCAGGCATGGGTATAGATCATAACCCCAGCCATTATTTAGGTGATTTTAATGCATGTAAAATCTACCATTTAAAAAAGTTAATTAAAATTTTTTTTTAACATATTGAACACATTCTAAATTTCTTCAAATTTTAAGTTTACATTTTTTAAAAATAACAATTAAGAGTTGAATTATTCAAACTACATGAATTATTCCTGCAAAATGTGCATGGCCTAAGGGAACATTGGCAAGAAATGTTTTATTTCAAGACTTAAAAGTTGAAATTTGAAGCTTAAATTCACTGAGCAAATTCAAATTTTCCGGACCATGAAAAGAAATTTTCCTAGCTGACTTTGGTTCCAAAGTTGGCCTGTACCCGTCATTCTAATTTTGGTTTTTCCACACTAACATCAGCTTCATTCGATTAGAGATGAGAAATGAAAGATAACGGTATGCAGGATTTTTTGTTTGCAACCTAAAAATAATACCCATTCCAGCATTCTACCTTTTTGTCACATTTCAACTACTGGAATCACGGATGACTGACACTGCATGTTCTTACACACAGAAATTCTCCTTTAGTAACCTTCCCGCTCAATATAGAAACTCTTTGATGTGCGGAGTTTAGTTAAAATACAAATTGCTAAACCATATGCACTCTTCAAAATAGAAGAGTTAGTTCTTGTTCAATGGTATCTATCCAGGGTGTTTTTAATATGTGTTGTAGTATAGAACAGATCGGTGAAATATATTATTCTCAATAGAATTCATACTAGGAATGCTTACACAGATATACATAACAGAAACATACAATATTTCATACCGGGGAACCACTAGGGCTACAAAATAGGCTAACCTAAAATATTTTGTTTTCTGTTTATATTGTCAATATATATATATATATAGTGGCCTCCGTAGCTCAATGGTTAGTGCGCTTGCCGTCTAATCTGGCGACCCGGTGTAACGGGTTCAAATCCTGCCATATTTCAGCATATAGCTGACTGGCAAATAAAGGCTATAATGCTCGGCATATATATAAACTTTCTAAGAGCAAACAAAAAATCTTGATTTTCAAAAACAACCCAAAATTGAGGAAAAACAAACACGATGTGTGTGATACATTGCCCCCATTGCAGCTAAATTATCATTAATGATAAAGGTCACAGTGACCTTGACCTTTGACCTACAGACTTCAAAATCATTAGGGGTCATCTACTGTTGCTAGCCAACCTCCATGCTAAGTTTGAAGATCCTAGGGCAAAGTGTTTGTGAGTTAATGAACGGAAACCATTCGGTCTAACGACAGACCGACTGACATGTGCAAAGCAATATACCCCCTCATCAAACATGGGGGGCTTACTAATTTTAAAATTATCAACAACAACCTAATTTCATTTTTTTTCTGTCATCAACTACAGAAAATGAAATAATGGTAGCATTTACTGCATTATCTCATTATAAGTTAATTACTGTAATGGGTTTTTTTCTCCTATAAAATCATAGCACTCTGATGGATAGCTAATCCTCGTAGTAACTTTTTATACCGCATTTAGATTCCTGGATGCTGAGTAAAAGTACGGTTCAACGCTGCAAGGTTAAAGGAACTTTTAACACATTTCGTGAAATAAAAGCTTGTGGAAGGTTTTTTTACAGAGACAACAACGTGGAGAAAAAATCCATGAGGACAGCCATCTTGTCTGGAGCCCCTATATCATCACCATCATCAATTACACACCACTAGCACTCTAACAGAGGACAATGTGCAGTCAATTTAACTTAATCCCTGAGTGATATAACTACATGAGCTACATAACAACAGGTATTACTGTAACCAAGTATAGAACATTCAACCCCGTACAATGTGGTAAGAGCCAAATATAACAATTTGTTTCTAGATGGTCACACAATTTGGTATTTTAAGCATGAAGAATTTAACCTGATCCTCCATCTTCTATTTATAGTATTATAAGTTTAACATCATGAAACCTTAGGAGTGGTCGTATGAGATCGGATAACATTAACAGGTCTTCTTCTTTTCACAGGGTGCTGGAAAAAAACAGCCAATCTGTTGTTAGGGAATTCCTACATTTCGTGGAAAGCTTCCTTTTTTTCCCTTAGACTGTTTGACAGAAATCGGCATAGATATAAATACTTAAGACTGTTTTTGTATTCCAAAGATGACAGATTTCGTCTTGGATTTGTAGCCTTTAGTGATATCGAAGTCACATGGTATTGCTACACAGTATATGGGTGCCTTATTTTCTAAAAATCTGTACGGAGACATTGTTTACAATACAACTAAAGAAGCTACATATCTATAGAGAACTTACCACAAATGTATGCTTCCCCAAGCTTTTAGGGTTCTTGCTCAGCCTGACTTGCCAGAATACTTTAATATCTGCTGCCAGCACAATTATAAATGGTTTATCAAATCCTGCAAGTAAGTAAACAACAACAATAAACAACTACTATTAGGCCAAAATAAATTAATTCCTAGACTGTCATCCTGTTGCTCCCAGACAGACTCCCAGATGAAATCTCTTCACCTATGAATTTTCAAATTGATATCTCTAATACTGTACGAGTTATATGGCCCGGACAGGAAATTGCTAACGAGAGACAGGCGGACAGACACACAGGCCATAACATAATACGGCCCTTTGAACGTAAAAAAGTATTACAGTAGCCGTAAATATATCACAATGAGAGCTGTCTAACTACTGATTTTTAAATTTCGTGGAATTGGATAAAAAATGTAATTTTGTGCGGTAGTAAAATTAAGGATTACAGAAAATGGTACAAAATCCATCGTTATGTATTCCAGAAGTCAGATTAATCGACCTGTCAGATTCCAATTTTCCCGAGTGTACATAGGGTCAATCATCATCAATGAAAATGTGTGCCTCCGTAGCTCTATGATTCAGGGGTGTCAACAGAGCCAAATTAAAAATCCTGAAAATCATATGCGGCTGACCATTTTTGACGAACTAGAGGCCGTCAACCATATAACTCAGTTTTTCAAACTTTTTATTGAAAAAAATCCTTCAGAGCAGATATAATTGACCATAACTTTGCCATTTCTTGAGATATTTTCATCAAATAACTTTTATTTTGGTCAGAAAGCATAGCTTTTCAAGGATAGACAAATCCGCAATTCCTGATAAATCCGGAAAATTGACACCCCTGACATTGATTAGCGCGGGTCCAAATACCGGTGGAGAAACTCATATGCCAGCCATATTTCAGCAGAAAAGTGAATGGCAAATAAAGATTATGCTCGGCAATTTAAAACAAAATCATCAAAAAATTAATTCTCCACAAATAATATAGACTGTACATTACCATTGTAAACGAAGTGTGCCCTAAAAGCCAACATGGTATATATATATAGTGTAGAATCTGAACACAGTACATTGATCAATGGTAATGCACTGTGCAAGAGCCTAAGGTACGCACACAGCACACATCAATTTCCTATTAGCAAGTAAGTAATACATTAAACTTACGTATTATAGCAGAAATAAAACAAGTTTAGGGACGAAGCTGTAATTCGTCCCTTTGGCGCAACAAGGTTGTATCTCCCTGTATATAAACATGAATCAAGCGTTCTGTAAAGTATTATACCAAGCGTGGTTGCTGGGATAGGTTGAGACACGTAGTTGTAAGTATGTTAATTGGCATTTGACTTTCTCCCCCCCCCCCCGGCCAAATTGGCCAATGACCTTCGAGGAAAAAGGCAGTAACTGTTGTGTGATACACGGAATTCTATTGGACTGTAATGAATAATTAGTCAATGAGGGTACCACAACTTACCACGTTTCTCATAATCTTGAATGAACAACTCCACATTTCTTTCTTTCTCTGTTCCGCCGGCATTGTAACGTATTACGTGAACCTCCGCTCCATTCTTCCGCGATGTAATATTAGAGACACAGCCTGTAGACAACACGTCCTTTTCTAAGACTGCGGTCACTATATCAGGATCATTTAAAGGTGAAATTCGGCATCGTACATCTGAAAAAATAAAATAAGATGAATGTAAAACATGTCTTTGTGTGTCTTTTACGTGCAGCTAAATAGTCAATAGTTTTTACATTTCAAGGTCATTAAAACAAGAGTAATGCAAGACCTAAAGTTAAACCTTTATACAATAGATTCCAAGTCACAAAGAGTTACTGATCAACATCTTAACTTTACTACGCCATATTGGTACCATGGATCATGGTGCTAAAGGCGCTAGCTATGAGATTAGCTATGAGACAACCAATCAAAAGCCCTGATAGTCAGACAACTATAGTATCAGCCACAGACAGAGCTACTGGTAAATCTTACCAAACCAACCCTATTTATAACCTGTATGTAACAGTTTAAGTATAGTGGGACGGGGTGTTATAACTTTTCCGCGTACCGCTTGCCGAGGAGAAGATTGGTTATGCAATGGAGCCCTGGTCTCGTTAGGCTATTTCTAGTAACTGATGAACTAGCTGTTACAATGTGATCAACACAGAAAAAAAACTGATGTTATCTGCATAATTATAACCACTTTTACTATTTTTAGATCGAGGTATCGAAGAACTTTCAAAACTGGAAAATGCTATAACAGTGTTTTCCAAGCAAATCCTTTAAGTAACTTTTAACGTAATATTTGTAGAAAATCTTTGACCAGGCTCTAATTTAATTCCCGCTTATATTTTGACAATGTTTTAAAATAACAAATCTGACTACAGTAAAGCGCAAATACTCATGGGCGTCACATGTATAAAGATTTCAACAATAATAAAAATTGCTTTTTTTTAATAGTTTACTTATCATAGACAAAGCACATAGTATTTGACCAGACCCTGACCTTTATGCATGAATATATTACAAGGTCCTTGGGTTGAATATAAATTCGAGCAAATTGTGCAAAATCAGTCCTTTAGATTTGTGTTGGTATTGTAACACTTTGAGTGTCTTCGTGATACTCCCTTCTAATGAAAATATAAAGATGGACAATGTTCCAGCTGTGAAATTAGGGTAATAGAAGGTTGAGATTCGAGTCAAATTCTCTGTACCATACATCACTTCACAACCCCTATCCCATGTCACGAGGGGAGACAATCTAATTATGGAAAAAACACTTAACAAAAGATCAATTCAAGGGAGATTAATCAGGCAAATACTGTTCCAGATATAGAACTGTATATATACAGCAATGGGTTGTTTTTTATAAAAAATGTTACAGTATATATATATACATGTATATTGGCCATTATACAAAGGATTGAGGCCAAAAACTAATATTATGGTTCGGGTAACATACAGAAATAAAATAGGGTAGGTAGGTAAAAAAAACATTTATATTTTTAAAAATAATTTTATTGGTTTTATGCACTGGAAAATCAAAGATCGGCAGTGACAGTTTCCAGCAAAATGCCAAAAAAATTTTAGGGTAGGGGGTGGTCGGATTACTACAACTGCATAATTAATTTCTTTTGGCCTTAATATGTATGCAGGAACTGTGTCACAGCAGACCTAAATACCAGGCAGTCAATCAGAAATACTGTATCATTCTCAGTCATCCAACCTGACATGGAACAGACAACATTAATGTTGTCACAAATGCTGAATTCTGCACACATTAAATGCCAACTGCAAATAAATGCCACATTGTGTGGATTCTAAAACCAGGATAGAATTACTGTCACCATCCTATCTTATCAGTGCTGTGTAGTTTGATATGCCTTGCTCCAACCAACAATTGTGGCATGATAACCCCCAACCCTTTACCCAATTTAGTCAAACCTAATCACAAGGGTACTGTTTTATCAATGCACTTACAGAATTCTTAAACTCATGTTCAAGTTTAAATTCTTAATTATTCTTTAAAACATGGATCATACAAAATTCTCGCACCAAAATTCAAGGACTATTCAAGGACTTTTCAAGGTAGAATAGGTATTTTCAAGGCATTTTCGCACACGTTAACGGAGGTTAAATTGTATGAAAATAAATTATTTGCTGCCATTTTATACACTTTTTCTAATGACATCATATTTATAATTACACAAGAATACCCGATTGCGCTCAATTCATTACATACTCGCACATACACATTTATGTAATTTTAATTTTCTGAGAAAGTGTTTGTTTCATTTTTTTACTTTTTACGAAGATATTACGTGCCATTTTGACAACGTTCATACACTTTTATGAATATTCAAGACTGTTTCCTCTAAATTCAAGGATTTTCAGTTAAATTCAAGCATTATTTTGGCATTTTTTCAAGGTAGCACTAAATTAAAGAACTTTTCAAGGTTGAACCAAAATCAAGAACTTTCAAGGCCTGTGCCACACTAATACCTACATATTGTTGACATACTGTTTATGGTGTGTTAAATGAAGCATAATTCATATTGAACAACATTTCATCACAATTAACCAATGTTAAACCAATATATTTTTCCTGAAGACTGGCTCATATACAGTGCCCACCAAAAATAAGTATACATTAAATAATTATTGCAAAATTAAGTTTAGTAAAATTATTCAAAATCTGTTTATGAGACAGTCACAATTATACTAGTTTCTGAAACTAAAGTAACTAAAGGAGTCAAAAAGAGTAAGAAATAAAGATGAAGGTGTTTTGAATTAAAATATCATGTGATTCAAAAGGCTGAATTTTCCATCTTTTTATGACAAAGTTTCCATTCAAGAGGGACAAAGAAACTTAATGTTTTGCACCTAGGGTACCAATCAATGCAATGTCTATACATTTAATCAACAAACATATTCATTTTCTCCAAAAATATTGTTGCTTCACTGTTTTGAAAATGGTGTTATTACAGACAAGTAAATGGGGGAAATAACATCTGTATACTTATTTTTGGTGGGCACTGTATGTAATGAGTAGTTTGTGATCAATGGATCCATCTAATACTAATTTATAATTCCAGATATTTTATTCATGTATATATGCAAATGTGCAATATGTTACACTTCTTCACTGTCGACAGATGACAATCATACAATCTTGTTTATGCAGAAACATAAAATAATGCAACAAATTACAAGTACAGTTCAATCTATAACCTATGTAGAGCAACACCTTTTGGTGCTACAAATATTGGCCGTTGTTTAGAGGGTGTTGCTCATCAGAGGTTGAATTTAGAGTAAATATTGGCTTAGGGAAATTTGAAGGTGGTGCTATATGTAAGTTTGTATAGTTTTCAAGCTGCTGATTGACATTAAGTAATTATAACTTAGATTAATTCCAAGCAAGCATAGCGAGCGAGGATTTTTGTCAGTCTTAGATACTTTCTTCATAGGAAATGACAGCTTCAATGAAATATTCCCAGACTTTTGCTCAATTTCTAGATTTCCCTGACTAATTCCAAAATTCCCTGACTTTTCCCTGACATTCTGTTTTTCCTGACAGTGGGAACCCTTGTAAGGTCCATGATTGCACTGGCCCCATCATGACCAGAATCTCCTTACCTTGAGTTTAAAGTTCCAATAAACTAAGAGCATTCCCCTAAACTTAATAATATTGAGTTATCAAGCAGAAATTATTTGGTTTAAACAAGATCACTTTGCCTATGAGTGCTGGACGCTCGACTTTCTCGTAATTGATAGTAACCTGGCTCATCTTTGAGCCAAAATTCTAAGAATAACAAGGGCAGATAACTCATAAATATAGGTCACATGGTTACCAGCCTTGTATGTACGAACTCCCTCAGTGAAAGTGAATAACTATGTAGAATTTCAAGTTGAAACATTTGATAGTCTTTGAGTAATTGACATTTTCGTGTAAAGATTCAAAGTCAGAAAAGGGGAAAAACTCTCACAAAATGCTGGATAGATTTGTTTCCTCTTGTCAGTAAATGTAGGTCATCTCATTCCACAAGTGTATTGACTTTCAAGGTGAAAGCTTAGATAGTGTTTGAGAAAATGTAGTTTAATGTGTAAACTGTGCCCATATTTCTATGTACCAAGTCCAAACAAGGGCAGATAACTCCATAACTATAGGTCACATAGTTACTAGCCTTGTATGTATGAACTCCCTTAGTGATAGTGAATAACTTTGTAGAATTTCAAGTGGATACGTTTGATAGTATTTGAGTAATTGACATGACATTTTTGAGTAATTCAAATTCAGATAAGGGGAACAACTCTCACAAAATGCTGGATAGATTTGTTTCCTCATGTCAGTAGATGTTACTAAGGTCATCACATTCCACATGTGTATTGACATTCAAATTGAAAGCTTAGATAGTGTTTGAGAAAATTCAGTTCATGTGTAAAATGTGCCAGTTTCTCTGTACTAAAACCTAACAAGGGCAGATAACTCCATAAATATAGGTCACAAAGTTATCAGCCTTGTCAGTGTGAACTCCCCTTGTGATGATGAATATGTATGTTGAATTTCAAGTTGATACCTTTAATAGCCTTTGAGAAAATCACTCTGACAATAAACTTAACCAACGCACACACACACGCAGATGCACCCTATCCTATCCCGTCACGACAATAGCTCTACTTATTTACTTAGAAAAAAACGAGCTAAAAATAAATAATAAAAATAAATTGACTATTATAACGGGCAATTACCCCCACAGTTTTGTTGGGAGGGGGGCATAGTAAGTATCAATAAGTCAGCTTTCAGCATGGTATAACAATTTTATTGCTAATTGTTGTCATCAAATCCAAAGGTCCATGCCGATTGGTCGATTTGTCCAAAAACATTTTGTTACAATTATTTCTATTGGCTTGTTTGTTAAGTGCATATAATTACAAGTGTCAACCTTGTAAAATTGGTTTGATACGACAAAGATTGCATTTTTTGCCCAATCACATTGCCAAATTGGGTTAAAAGCTTTTACGAACCTCTGATATTTATTGAATCGATTCAAAGGTAAGACCACCAAAGATGCCATACTTTTTTATCAATTAAGTGTCGTTTCTTATGAGGTACTATAAATGAGTAAAAAGCTAATGATTAAAAGGGTTTTATGTTATGACATTAATTCAGATTTTGTATTATAACTTTCTGTATTTTGATGACCTGTTTTTATACACTGACATCCGCTTTACATAGAAAAGATGGGGTTTAATGCTCAATGAATAGTTAACCCATTTCCCCCTAATTACCCCTTTTAACGCCTCTATCTATGGCTCCCTAATTACCCCTTTTAACGCCCCTATCTAAGGCTCCCTAATTACGATAATCTACGCCTGTAGCTAATGCCGTATGAATACGCGTTTTTTAGACTCTAATAGTTAAATTATAAATTTATTAATTTAAACCCAAAATCAGGTCCCAACTTTAATTTATATGTAAAGTTTAAACACTTCTAATATATTTTAACCCAAAAAATAATAGTATGCTACTTTATAAAATGTCACAAAATACGATTAAACTTCATCAGTTTCAATAATATTTACATCTAAACTCCAGGTCACACATGTTGCTAAATTAATCAATAATGTCCGAGAATTTGTGGTTTTTACTGCATTGAACTGGAAATTTACCTGTCAAGGTCAGTTTGAAGAATAAATAACAACCAATGAAATTCCACGCATTCATTGATCACGCAGGGTTTTCCCATATAACACATGTTGATTTGAAGAGAATTCCCTCTCGAGTGTTCAATCAAAACAATGATTGTATCAAGCTGTGTCTATTGTGCCATAAAATCTTTACACCCTGATTGGGGTAATAAAACCAAACTGACCCAGACAGTGATGACATGTTACGTAAGATTATGTAATTGTTAATTGAAATTGAAGTTGTTCATTACAAATTAAAACAATACCGTACTTAAAACGCCACGACCCGGCCGCTGTGAAAAATTGCTAGATTTCAATCAGTTTGTGTTAGAACTTTGACAGCTTCTGTATTCACAATTTTAATTACATCTATAAATTTAATTTGTGTATGAGGTTGATGTTCCCCTGGTTCATTGATAGGTCAAATGATCTATGGACACAGACTTAAAGCTACAAGTATGATTCACTAAAATCATTAGCTCAAATAGTTTTTCATTGAGAATAATAATGTGTGTCTTCAATCTACTTACTAAATAAGATGGCAATATGTAAGCAATTAATATTAGGATCCTTTATTGTTTTCACGGAGAGTCCAATATTTCATTGTGTACTTTGTTGTGAAACCAGGCCCTTACTTGCCAGTAGTTTCATGGCAATATTTTTTTGCATTTATGTTATAAATCTAAAGGATTATTACTGAAACAGGTGTTGTTGTGTTTAAAACTCTAAATTATTTTTATTTAATCAAGAATATGTACATATTTGGTACCATTAGGAAGAAAATTTAATTTTCTACATACTTAACATTGGTCAAAAAGTAATTAATTAATGATTTCTTACTGTAAATCTAGTTTAAACCATGTATGTATAGTGATTATCAAGTTTTCCAATAAACCCATATAAGGACAGTGTGTTAAACTGATGGTTTATCTATAGGTTACTGATAAGCCATCTACTGATAACACTATATGAATGAACTACCATATATGGCTATATGTCTGTGGGGGAATGGGTTAAGAAAAAATAAACATTTTTTCAGCATCTTTTGCAGAAAAGAGACAATTTGTCCGACATAATAAATTCCAAAGTGTCACTAATAATTGTACTTCAAAAGGAACTATAATTGTTCGAAAAAAAACCTGGCAGGGAAATCTTGTTCAGTGCTGTACAATAAATACAGGGATATATATATATATATATACTATTAATATATATTATTATATTTATTAAACCCCATCTTTTCTATGTAAAGCGGATGTCAGTGTATAAAAACATGTCATCAAAATACAGAAAGTTATAATTTGTTATATATATTTTGTGAAGTTAAAAGGAGAACTTATAAGGGTCCCTAACAAAGGTTCTAGGGGTCAGAAGATCCATGAGTGTCAAGGCTAAATTGTGATCATCACAGGGTTTTTTGGCTTTTTTGGGGGTTACATTTCAAAAGCATGTTCCAGTTACAAAATATAGACTTTCAGTATCATAAACTATCTATTAGTCATTTATTCATGTACAATATTTAACCCACATATAAAGAGGCTCATAAACCTCCATTATAAACCAGGTAAACGGTTTTAGCTTAATTTTTCATTGAGTTCATCACGGACAAACTAATACTTTAATGGAGTCGTTTAACCTAATTAGATAAATGGGAGTAGAAATTTGTAATCGAAAGATACAAATGGTTTGATAAAGACCTCAAAATATACAATTTTTATTGCTTGAAAACAAGACATAACAAATATTTCAGATAGTTTTTTTACTGGTGGGGGGACACAATGAGGTTTCAAATAAATTTATGAAAACAATCTTCAGTGAGCCAAAAATAATAAACAATAGAATTTGAGAACACAGATTTGACAGTTTTACCATACAAGAAGAACACAGATTTGACTGTTTTACTATACAAGAAGAACACAGATTTGACAGTTTTACCATACAAGAAGAATACAGATTTGACAGTTTTATACCATACAGGAAGAACACAGATTTGACAGTTTTATACCATACAGGAAGAACACAGATTTAACAGTTTTACCATACAGGAAGCACACAGATTTGACAGTTTTACCATACAGGAAGAACACAGATTTAACAGTTTTACCATACAGGAAGAACACAGATTTGACAGTTTTATACTATACAGGAAGAACAGTAGATTTGATAGTTTTACCATACAGGAAGAACACAGATTTGACAGTTTTACCATACAGGAAGAACACAGATTTGACAGTTTAGCCATACAGGAAGAACACAGATTTGACAGTTTTATCATATAGAAAAAAACACAGATTTGACAGTTTTACCATATAGAAAGAACACAGATTTGACAGTTTTACCACATAGGAAGAACACAGATTTGACAGTTTTACCATACAGGAAGAACACAGATTTAACAGTTTTACCATACAAGAAGAACACAGATTTGACAGTTTTACCATACAAGAAGAACACAGATTTGACAGTTTTACCAAACAGGAAGAACACAGATTTGACAGTTTTACCATACAGGAAGAACACAGATTTAACAGTTTTACCATACAAGAAGAACACAGATTTGACAGGAAGAACACAGATTTGACAGTTTTATCATACAGGAAGAACACAGATTTGACAGTTTTTCTATACAGGAAGAACACAGATTTAACAGGAAGAACACAGATTTGACAGTTTTATCATACAAGAAGAGCATTGACCATATACATTAGTTTATATCAGATGCATCTACATAAACACAATAGAAAGATGTTCTGTAGTATAGAATCAATATAGATGTAGAATAACAATTCCTATTGGTTATCGGACATTTGTCGCTACTATGAATTCCAAACACTGCGCTTGCAGAGTGTACATAGGTTAAACATACAATGCCAATTACCAGCAAATATATCTGGAAGATGATTGGTAGATCATTGACTATTTTTAAAGCATCTAGGTCATGTCTAATTAATCTTGCAAAATCTGGTAAACAAAGTAAATGTTGCCATATATATATATATATACAGTCAGGTCTCGATACAACGACATCCTATATACCCACAATTTTGTTTTAACAACATCAATTGATGGGGACAAATTCTATACATTGTCATTTGTATCTGTTACAATGGAATATTCACTAAGGACTCCGACACCAAACAATTAGGAAGAAATTGAAAGTTTATACACAGTAATTAATATTTATACTGACACTGACCGGGGACTATTTTTCCCACCTGAAATATTTAACGGCTTTACACAAAGCCAACACCTAAGAATGGAGCCTTATTAAGAAATAATATGCCTGAAAAACATCTTAATTGCTTTCATTATACTCGTGGAACCTTACAAGTTAAAGATCACAGACAAGTTACATTTTTTGTACTACAGCTCGCGCATTTGTAATCAAGGGAGATAAGCGAAGTCATCGCATATATTTGTATTCCTCGCTTTAAAAAATTCACCATGATGATTTTACAGCAAATATACTTAGTCCATATACATTTCATAGCTTACAAAGAAAGAATATAAACATGCACCCACAAAATAACACTATTTTACATTAAATTATGCTGTTAAACTGAGTAGGCGTTACTTTTTCATCCAGGTTTTGTCACTGATTGTGGGTTATACTATTACGAGAGCTTCATAGGACCATTATATTTCGCTCCAAACAAAACAAACACAATGTATGAATCAACACAGGAAATTCAATGCCCTTCCTCACCTCAAGCAGTTTTCGGTAATCAGGTAATCAGCGTGGAAATTTCAAAATTGTTCAAATTGACCTTCAAAATGAATCAAGTTTTTACACTCGAAATACTTGTTTAGGATCAAGTGTCAATCATGTAGCTGAGAACGAAATTCTCCAAATCTCCGGTCATGAAATTTCTGATGCATTGACTTTAGGACAAATTTTTATCAAAGTGAAGACTAGTTAATTTGGGTTATCTCATTGAGAAGACCCGGTAACAGTTGTTGCAGATTTTAAAGATTATTTTACCTTAACGTTCTGATAAAATCTCAAAATCTCGAGAGTTATTTTTTGCACAATGCGCTGAAAGGAAGCTTTCTATTGCTGCATTCCAGGGTTCCTAATCAGGGATGAGATGTTGTATTCTTTTCGAGATGATAATGATCCTTATAATGATTCCCTCAATCCGTCTTAGGCCACAGTAAAATAATTGCTAGATAATCCCATCTAATTGTCTATAAGAATTTGGCCCTTCAAAAGGTCTAACCCATCAATGCTAGTATGAAAGCTTTGTAGCAAGCCATATTAATGCTAGAAGAAACGGTTAATTTGGGCTTACCTAGAATTTGGCCCTTAAAAAGGTCTAAGTCCAAAATTATGTCAAGGCAAAGGTCAAAATGGGGTCAGGTGATACAGGTTTGTGGAGAGTGTTCATATATAACATCAATCAAAGTATAAAAGCTTTGTACCAAGCCATATTAATGCTAGAAGAAATGGTCAATTTAGGTTAACCAAGAATTTGGCCCTTCAATAAGTCTAAGTCCAAAATTAGGTGTTCATATACACAGGGGTGTCAACAGAGCCAAATTAAAAATCCTGAAAATCATATGCGGCTGACCATTTTTGACAAACTAGAGGCCGTCAACCATACATAACTCAGTTTTTCAAACTTTTTATTGAAGAAAATCCTTCAGAGCAGATATAATTGACCATATTGCTTTGCCATTTCTTGAGATATTTTCATCAAGTAACTTTTATTTTTGTCAGAAAGCATAGCTCTTCGAGGATAGACAAATCCGGAATTCAGGATAAATCCGGAAAATTGACACCTGTATACAACATCCATGCAAAAATGAAAGCTAATTGTAGCAAGCCATAATAAGGCTACAAGAAACTATCAATTTGGGTTAACAAGGGATGGACGGACAGGTGAATCACAATTTGCCTCACGATCTATCAATACGGGGGCATAATAAAAAAGTTTTTTCCAGCATCTTACCAGAACCACAACATAAATTTGTTTGGGCCTTATTGGGGCCTTATTGGGGTTTAACATTTTTCAGTTACCTACAGAGGCAGATTCCACCTAACCAGTTTTCCAATAGACTTCAGGGGGTGAGTTACTTGTACTCCTACTCGAGAATAATATGAACTAATGCACAGCCTATTTTTAGCGGACTATGTCAGTTGTCCTACATTATTTGTAACATGCTCATCTAGTACTGGATTTTTTGATGATGCATAACTTTACAATAAATTGTTCGGTTACGAAGTTACGAACCTGGAGCCCGTTACCTAACCAAGCCGTTTCTAAAAGGCGCTACCGAGCGCTTTCCTACGTCTATGCAACCTACCGAAGTGATTATTAGAATTATATTCTTTTCTAGAAATATTTCCATTTTCACACTTTTAAATTTTTTTATGAATTTTCTAGAAAATATTCAAAACAAATAATTCTAGCACATAGAAGTTAAGCAGCGCCACAGACGGGCATCGAACCCTGGACCTTGTGATCCCGAAACGGGTGTCATACCTCAAGGCCACCGCTTCCAACAAATGTGACTTATAATTAACACACGATAAAACATGTATAGATATATAAGGATCTGTGTAGTAAAGGGTTATATGGCAAACATTAGAAAAAATATGTTAAGCAAACAATTTACACAATTACAAAAATAAACGAGAAACGCCATTAAACACATTAAATACTTATCTAAAACAATAAGAATTTTTCTTATACAAAAAATTCAAAATTAATTTCCTCTGAGTTATAACAAAGAGAGCAAAAAAACAACAGAGACTGGAAAACCCTAATTAACCACCACTTGACATACATAAAATTAAATAGGGTCATGTATATCAAATCTACTTTGTTTCCCCTCAGGGATTATTTTCAGTCACAAAAAATTAAGTGGAATGTAAAAAGTAACATATTTATAAACAGTGACTTTTTAAATTTGCTGCGATGTTTTTTTTTTAATAGCAGCTTTTTGGGTTGTAAGATTAAAAGTACGTAAGCAATTCAAACTTTTGTATGAAAATCAAACCAAAACATTCAGCAATTTCCTCATCAATAATATACAGTCAAACCCTACAGCCATAAATGAGCACAATTTACCTTAAATTAGCAGTCTTCTTGTGTTTTTAATGTGACGCCCTTTTTGTTCTTGTATGGCGTCCGACTGAATTGTGCTTTAAATTGAATCATAACCTTATTTTACTAAACACTTTCATCAATTTTAAATACCTAAGGGCACAATAGCAATTTAAAGTCTGTGGAAATTTAAACATGCCTAAAAACAATTTCCCATCATAACGCTAGAAAAAAACAATTTCCCATCAAAATAGAGAATTTAATTAAGTACACTAAGGGTGATGCCGTACTGGAGAACCAAGCATTATCTCCGGATTCCCATATTGGATGCTGTTGAGAGATGGTTACATATAAGTTTAGTAAAGAACACTCTTTTCAGGATTCAAGTATTGGCCACTGTCGAGAGATGGTTTCATATAAGTATAGTAAAGAACATTCTTTCCAGGATATCAATATTGGCCACTGTCGAGAGACAGTTTCATATAAGTATAGTAAAGAACACGCTTTTCAGGATTCAAGTATTGGCCACTGTCGAGAGACAGTTTCATATAAGTATAGTAAAGAACATTCTTTCAGGATTCAAGTATTGGCCGCTGTCGAGAGATGGTTACATATAAGTATAGTAAAGAACACTCTTTTCAGGATTAAAATATTGGCCGCCGTTGAGAGATGGCTCCATATAAGAAGAGTAAAGAACAATCTTTTCAGGATTAAAATATTGGCCGCTGTTGAGAGATGGTTCCATATAAGAAGAGTAAAGAACACTCTTTTCAGGATTAAAATATTGGCCGCTGTCGAGAGATGGTTCCATATAAGAAGAGTAAAGAACACTCTTTTCAGGATTAAAATATTGGCCGCCGTTGAGAGATGGCTCCATATAAGAAGAGTAAAGAACAATCTTTTCAGGATTAAAATATTGGCCGCTGTTGAGAGATGGTTCCATATAAGAAGAGTAAAGAACACTCTTTTCAGGATTCAAGTATTGGCCACTGTCAAGAGATGGTTTCATATAAGTATAGTAAGAACACTCTTTCAGGATTCAAATATTGGCCACTGTCGAGAGATGGTTTCATATAAGTATAGTAAAGAACACTCTTTCAGGATTCAAGTATGGCCACTGTCGAGAGATGGTTTCATATAAGTTTAGTAAAGAACTCTCTTTCAGGATTCAAATATTGGCCACTGTCGAGAGATGGTTTCATATAAGTATAGTAAAGAACACTCTTTTCAGGATTAAAATATTGGCCGCCGTTGAGAGATGGCTCCATATAAGAAGAGTAAAGAACAATCTTTTCAGGATTAAAATATTGGCCGCTGTTGAGAGATGGTTCCATATAAGAAGAGTAAAGAACACTCTTTTCAGGATTAAAATATTGGCCGCTGTCGAGAGATGGTTCCATATAAGAAGAGTAAAGAACACTCTTTTCAGGATTAAAATATTGGCCGCCGTTGAGAGATGGCTCCATATAAGAAGAGTAAAGAACAATCTTTTCAGGATTAAAATATTGGCCGCTGTTGAGAGATGGTTCCATATAAGAAGAGTAAAGAACACTCTTTTCAGGATTCAAGTATTGGCCACTGTCAAGAGATGGTTTCATATAAGTATAGTAAGAACACTCTTTCAGGATTCAAATATTGGCCACTGTCGAGAGATGGTTTCATATAAGTATAGTAAAGAACACTCTTTCAGGATTCAAGTATGGCCACTGTCGAGAGATGGTTTCATATAAGTTTAGTAAAGAACTCTCTTTCAGGATTCAAATATTGGCCACTGTCGAGAGATGGTTTCATATAAGTATAGTAAAGAACACTCTTTCAGGATTCAAATATTGGCCACTGTCGAGAGGTGGTTTTATATAAGTATAGTAAAGAACACTCTTTCAGGATTCAAATATTGGCCACTGTCGAGAGATGGTTTCATATAAGTATAGTAAAGAACACTCTTTCAGGATTCAAATATTGGCCACTGTCGAGAGATGGTTTCATATAAGTATAGTAAAGAACACTCTTTTCAGGATTCAAGTATTGGCCGCTGTCGAGAGATGGTTCCATATAAGTATAGTAAAGAACACTCTTTCAGGATTCAAATATTGGCCACTGTCGAGAGACGGTTTCATATAAGTATAGTAAAGAACACTCTTTTCAGGATTCAAGTATTGGCCGCTGTCGAGAGATGGTTTCATATAAGTATAGTAAAGAACACTCTTTTCAGGATATCAATATCGGCTGCTATCGAGAGGTTTTTACATATAAGTAGAGCAAAGCACAATATTTTCAGGAAGCCATTACCAACCACTGTAGAGAGATTGTTACTTAGTAAGAACAGGTTAACAAACTGATCTATGGTAAAACACACAACAATTCACATCAAAGAGCATGATTTATGACTTTCAAGTTATTTACATGGTCTACTGCCACATACAATACACATATTAATCATAATAAAAAATATCTGGTCACAGCTAGACTTTAGTGGGTTTTTTTCCATTAAGAAATTCAGACTTGTACTTGAAATAAATGGCTATGTACTTTGATGTGAGATAGACCAATCAGCAAGCTGTAAAGATTTGTAAGAAGCTGAGTGCTTGGTTATATAAGTATACTGGCTTCCAAAAGTTATTAACACCTTTTTTAAAATGGAAGAAATATTGTTGTTGTTTTTCAGCGTTAGCTGTCTAGCTTGATATTTGACCTGCTTTTGACCACTTTGAAAACCAATGAAATGTTCGCCCAAAAAATTGGAGAAAATAAATATTAAGGTCAGGTTGGTCAGAATATGCTATACTCATCACAAAAGATACCGCGAAAAAAATCCATTTCTGTTAAACTTGTAAACAAATGTACCGTAGATACACACAGAGATCTGTTATTCAGGTTTCTCTTGGTGCTTAGTGTATTCCTTATTAATTCTATTATTAACTGTTTGACCTTAATGTGACCCGGGTCAAGTATGGAGTGGCTTTATAACAGTAATAATATGTGCATGAAAATTTAGTATCGAAATTAGCAACATTGGTAGTGCGTTGTCTACAATGAACTGTTTTGAGAGCATAGGGCCTCGAGTTCAAATCCCACATCAGCCTAGTTTTTATTCTGATTTTCTTTTTTCCCATTTTGTTTTTGTCTATAATTTTGATGTTAATTTAAGGTAATTTAAGTCCTGTCTACAGTTTTTTCAGACATAATGCATGCTAAATATTAAAGTCTGAGTTAAGTTTGGAATCACTATTGCTATAATTGCCGGATATAACAGACCGCAGAATCTAGACTAATACACATACCTACATTACTATTCTTTTTTTATTTACTGACAAAAATTCACATGGATAAATGCATAAATTCTAGTTTTCAATTTCAACGATATGAAATAACGTCCGCATCTTCATTCAAAACAAGTACATGTATCTGCTATCTTAACGCTGTTTATCTTTTTTAAAGATAGTTCTTGTTCAATTTTGTTACAACAATTGGTCAACAGTATTTCAGGCATTATTAAAAGAGACTGAATAAATGCATCCTTAAGTCATATAATCCTGACACAGGGCGAACCAGCAGTTAGCCAGGTACCCAAGCTTAGATGAACTAGCTAACTATAACTGTCAGCGTCAAGCATGGAGGGAGATGACACAGGGCGAACCAGCAGTTAGCCAGTTACCCAAGCTTAGATGAACTAGCTAACTATAACTGTCAGCGTCAAGCATGGAGGGAGATGACACAGGGCGAACCAGCAGTTAGCCAGGTACCCAAGCTTAGATGAACTAGCTAACTATAACTGTTAGCGTCAAGCATGAAGGGAGATGACACAGTCCAGTGCCATGCAATTTTTAACAACTTGGGTAATTAGCAGCCGGGCACACAAACCCAAAACAGGGGATGCATCTTATACTCGAAGCTACGTAAAAGCAAAGTTTTTTACCCCCATAAGAAGTTGTGAAATTGACGTTTCATAAAGATTAGTTCAACACTGTGACATCAAAGTCAGTATGACTGAGTTTAATTAATATGATTTTTCTATGATCAAAACAAAGTCTGCATTTGCAGGTCCAACTGTAAAATATATAGCAATAACAATTAATATATTTATAATTCAACACCAATATTGTTACCCACTTCTGCTCTGGCAAGGCGAGATTTATGGCTTAAGAAAAATCTCAAATCAAGAAATTCTGCAAAAACAGCAGTTTACTGTGTATTATATAATCATAAAAAAACACAAACAAAAAAGCTACTTTAATTAACAACCATAGAAAACAATTCTATACCAGAAACACAGTTCAGACACAAACAAAAATTCCAGTAAACACAGCGATACTCAGAATACTTTGAAGTACGTACAAAGGAAAATTGTGAGTGTTTGTATTTAACAAGGCTCGTATGCATTGCCTATTAGTAGGACATAAATTGGGGAAATGAAGAAACCATATGACCACACACAGTGTGATCGTGTATATAACTGTTGAATGACAAGTCGCAACAATACGATTCAATATTTCAGAGAGACGTCTCAAAAAGTGTCGGAAAGGCTCATTACGTTTAGTTAAACTTATGATTTCTTTCACATCAGTCGATGGGTATAACATGCTGTAACTTTAGTCGCCGGGTGAAACACGCTCTAACTTTAGTCGCCGGGTGAAACACGCTCTAACTGCATGATTTCAATGTTAACGATCATTACCTTTCCCAGGATAGGCAATTATCAAATATTTTGTGCTACTTTTTTATCTCGTGGAATTAACCCTTTATTCCATCATCAGCACAGTCTGTTTACACCATATTAATTCCCAGTCAGTGTACACGGTCTCCATACTAGTTTATCAAATATATATGTATTCAATATTGATCTTACTTAACTTAAGGATAAGGACAACTGTATTCAATATTGATCTTACTCAACTTAAGGATAAGGACAACTGTATTCAATATTGATCTTACTTAACTTAAGGATAAAGGACAACTGTATTCAATATCGATCTTACTTAACTTAAGGATAAAGACAACTGTATTCAACATTGATCTTACTTAACTTAATGATAAACAACTGTATTCAATATTGATCTTACTTAACTAAATGATAGACAACTGTATTCAATATTGATCTTACTTAACTTAATGATAGACAACTGTATTCAACATTGATCTTACTTAACTTAAGGATAAACAACTGTATTCAATATTGATCTTACTGAACTTAAGGATAAAGACAACTGCATTCAATGTTGATTCAATATTGATCTTACTTAACTTAAGGATAAAGGACAACTGTATTCAATATTGATCTTACTTAACTTAAGGATAAAGACAACTGTATTTAACATTGATCTTACTTAACTTAAGGATAAAGACAACTGTATTCAACATTGATCTTACTTAACTTAAGGATAAAGACAACTGTATTCAACATTGATCTTACTTAACTTAAGGATAAGGACAACTGTATTCAACATTGATCTTACTTAACTTAATGATAAGGACAACTGTATTCAATATTGATCTTACTTAACTTAAGGATAAAGGACAACTGTATTTAACATTGATCTTACTTAATTTAAGGATAAGGACAACTGTATTCAATATTGATCTTACTTAACTTACGGATAAGGACAACTGTATTCAATATTGATCTTACTTAACTTACGGATAAGGACAACTGTATTCAATATTGATCTTACTTAACTTAAGGATAAGGACAACTGTATTCAATATTGATCTTACTTAACTTAAGGATAAAGACAACTATATTCAATATTGATCTTACTTAACTTAAGGATAAAGACAACTATATTCAATATTGATCTTACTTAACTTAAGGATAAAGACAACTGAATTCAATTTTGATTTAATATTTATCTTACTTAACTTAAGGATAAAGGACAACTGTATTCAACATTGATCTTACTAAACTTAAGGATAAAGACAACTGCAATCAATATTGATCTTACTTAACTTAAGGATAAAGACAACTGAATTCAATTTTGATTCAATATTGATCTTACTTTAAAGGACAACTGTATTTAACATTGATCTTACTTAATTTAAGGATAAGGACAACTGTATTCAATATTGATCTTACTTAACTTACGGATAAGGACAACTGTATTCAATATTGATCTTACTTAACTTAAAGATAAGGACAACCTGAATCAGATCACACCATATGAAACTCTTGGTCAGTAACAGGCGATATGATTGGATATCCTTATTCTCCAATTAAATAAGATCAATAATCAGAATACCACCCCTGGTAAATCGATGAGTATTTCTTAAAGTTTTTGTGAATTGTGGCAGGGCTGAGAATTTAAGGCCCATAGGCCGAATGGAGGGGAAATATACGCATAATGGGCGGTTAAACAACTTTCTATGAATAGTGGAAAATGTGTTGTGATGGGTGTTCTTCATAAATGTGATACTAAAAAGTTAATTATTAGAGATAATGCATGTATACATGCAATAATTTATTGTCTAACAGAAACAATTAACCTACTAACAGCAAGAACCTACTTAACGGCAGAGAGCTTATACTGACTTGGAGAATCTACTATCTGAGTCATTGTGTTGTTTAATTTAAGCGAAACCTATTAACGGCCTTCCATTTCCCGGTATTAAAAAAGATTGGAGAAATAAGCACATTACCTAACATCCACAGCGTGAGATGTACTTTACTCCCAGCAGATACCGAAACCGAAGTAAAGTACACTTCAAAGTTAAAAGGCCAAAAGTAATACAAATGTAATATGTGTTTATTATAGGTCTCCGTTCATCAGAATTAATTCTAAGTTTTCTAGAAAATAACATAGATGTAATGAGAATAAAGTTGAAATTTGAAAAATGTTACATGTTTTTATTCCTATTTATTTCAGCTTGATTTTATAATGAATTTCTAAGGTTACATCCCACAGGTAACTGTATCATTTATTAAGAGTTTAAAAAAATATTTTTTTTGCTTAATTTATCAATCCAATATTGGATTTTTTTTACTCTAAATCAATGATACAGTTACCTGTGGTAAATCCTACGGTATATTTTAAGAGCACTCATTATGAAGACAGCTAGGAAATGCCAGGACTTTCGTTCGACATCAACTTTTTACAGATTATACAAACTGTAGTCTGTACATTATGCTTTCAGTGAACAATGAAAATCAAGTGAATAACACATAGTTACTAGTTGATTGAATATGTGCTAACAAATTTACATGGGCTTCGAACCTTCTGTTAGCATAAGTTGACCTTTGATTTCATGTTTATAATTCAACTAAGGCATTTGTTTTTAAAAGCATAGAGTATAGTATGAATAACTATATACACTGATCTAAGTCTCCGCCAAGACACGACTCTCGTGGAAATTGATATATTCTACACAAGAAGCTTAAGTGTAAAAGGTCAAGGACAATGTTAATGTGTTTGTACTTTACAGATGAGATAGAATTAAAGCATGTAAGGTACAAAAAAAACATAGAATAATTAATCGGATAATTGCAAACAAATCCATTAATATTGTCTAGTTTAGAGCATTGTGTCAACAATTCAAACATAAACAGGCAAAGGTAATTACCGGTACACAGTATGTACATGTCATCCTGTGCAAATTAGGTCTGGTTTCCTGGAGGGGTGATGCAATACACTGTATGGGACTTCTGGTACGATACATGTTGAAATATCTGGTTTAACATTTAGAGCCTTCAGTGCTTATAATAGTACAACGATTTAACCTGATCCTCAACCTAATCTATTAGAATAATTTACCGGACTTCTGGTATATTACATGTTGAAATATCTGGTTCAGTGCTTATAATAGTACAACGATTTAACCTGATCCTCAACCTAATCTATTAGCATAATTTACCGGACTTGTAGCCCCGATCTCCCGAAGCATCTCAAGTAGAAATCTCATCTCAAATTGAGATTTTGCTCAGAATTTACGTAAAAATGATGGTTCGAGCTCTTTAAATTTTACTGTAATAAACTAAGAATAAGGTTTTCTTTTTGTGATGCAAATTTTGAGTCCAGCCTCCCATGGATATTATCTTAAAGACGCATGGCATTATTTGAGATGAGATTTAACTCAGAGTGAGATGTTTCGGGAGATCTGGGCCTGGTACATTACATGTTGAAATATCTGGTTTAACCTATAGGGCCTTCAGTGCTAATAATAGTGTGGCCATTTTAACGTGATCCTCGACCTAATCTTTAGGCGCAATTTAGTGTCACATCAATATCTCCACACTTTATAATACACGGTATGAATCCAGATATACAGCTTTTCAGTTCCGTCAGTGAATTGTTCTGTTTTCATGTGGCTCTGACGAAACTGAAAACCGATGTAACGCTCTGACGGAACTCAGGATACTGAGAAGCTGTGTATCGGAATTCATACCGTGTAATAGAGACTATACAATTAACTACACTGTAAAGGACATCCGTCTTCTCTTAATCTTATAGTAAATGTGGAAAGGCCATTCTCAACACGATATTGACATAGACAACAGGGTACTGTTTTATCAAAGCACTTACGGAAATCATAAATTTATGTTCAAATTTAAATTCTTTATAATTATTAAATAACTGAAAATTGGCGGTAGATGTTGTTTGTACAAGTGGATCTTTATTAGTATTGCAGATCCTTTTATTCCACTTTGTAGTTTTGAAAGAATTATAAATAATTCAAATTTGAACGTAAGCTTAAGATTTTCGTAAGTGCTTTGATAAAACAGTACCAAGATGATCAAAGCTGATGCTGGACAGACACTGACCAGTCAATTATTTTGTGCTATTAGGTGAGCAATATTTATTATAATCATTTAAAAGGCAAATTACTAACGGTACAATCACTACCTTTTCATAGGAATAAAATTATGAAACAAGAGAGCACAAAGGGCTCTTAGACTGAGCTTTTGTTGAGATGATCATTGCGGCCAAGTTTCATAAAGATTAGGCAAACACTGTGACCTCTTAAAAGTGTCTACACAAGTAAATTGTTGATGGAGGAAAGACTGACGGACTGACAACGGACAAAGAGTGATCACAAACGCTCACACTGTCACTTAGTGAAAGGTGAGCTTAAATTCTAAGAAATAAATATTTTACACACAGCCTTTAATACTATGCTCCTTGCCGATTCTACAAGATATTTACACTGGTTGAACCGAATCTTATCCTCAAATAAATCTGAATCTCGCTAAAGAAATAAACAAACATTTGAAAACCCAGATAAAATAATGAAATAATTGCATGAGTATTTTTTTGTGTGAATCAATTTCCACTATGCATTAAAATCTCTACAAGCCATGTAGCTGAAATTGCTTGAGAAAATCAGTATCATCAAGAAGAAGGCCAACAGTTTGGAATTTTGAGAAATTTTACACCAGGAGACCTTTAGTTCATTTTATTCTATCACCAGTCGTTTGTAAAACGTTTGTAAAACATGCATGCTCCACGGCAGCTGATCAGTCAAAATAATGTTAAAGGTCATGGCCACCTTGACATTTGACCTACTGACCACAAAATCGTAAAAGGGTCATTTTCTAGTATATTATACAGGGGCGTAGCTTAGTCGGAATGAATGTGTAGGCCACGTTAATTTAGGGGGGTTCGGGGCATGCTCCCCCGGAAATGTTTTAATTTCTATATCGTCACAGGTGCATTCTTAGCCGTTTTCTAAATCATTAATATTAATGAAAAATCACACAAATAGGACTCTACAGTGTCGATATTCCATGTGAACATAGATTTCCTTATTGTATAAGGGTCCGGGGACACATGCTCCCCCGAATGTTTTGAAATTATATTCAGTCGTATGTTTTCTCTGGGCTGTTTTTAGACAAAATATCAATGGCAATCCAAGTGAGTTTGACACTCCTATATATCCCATACCCTCATTGAATTTTGTTGCATTTTTGGTATTTTTATTTGTTCGACTGTCTGTGAAAAAGTGTTGGCCGCGGCCTATATGGCCTATAGGAAGTTACCCCCCTGTTATACATGTATATACTAGTAAATGGCGACCAACTTTCCTGTAATGATTGAAGGTCCTCTGAGAGCCCATTTTACTGTTCTCCAGTTTAAATGATTGTAAACAATATGGGTCTATTCATTTCATGTTAAAGGTCACAGTAACCTTGACCTTCTGACCTTACAATCTATAGGGGTCATCTACTGTTGCTGTATAGTTTGAGAATATCTGGAACATTTTTAACAAATTCTATGAATTATGGGAATCATTTGAAATTAAGTGCAAGAAAAGGTCCGTCCTTTGGGAATATCAGACTCATCATAAGAGAACAATGAACAACTCTTCTGTTTCCATAGAAACAAATTGTAAAACAGACCCTTTTTATTCTTAAGTTTACTGTATGCCTAGTAATGATCGTGAATGATCCTACAGTGTATATGATATAAGAATTAAGAACATAGATTTTAAGAAATTTAATATCTATACTAGGTTTGTACCGCAAATTTCCCATACACATATTAAAATAACGTACATTTTAAAAGTACATTTGTATCTATAAAAACCTCCTAAAACTTTGAGCTAAATTGTTACCCGTTATACCACTATAGGTGTATTTCTAGGTTATGCATGTTTATGTACTTTAATCATAGAGTTTGTACAGTAACCCCCCCCCCCCCCCCCCATTTAGCTACCCAAGTTGAAAATTTACCTCTATGTATAACAGTGTGGCAATGACCACGTGGTTTTTGGCTACAGTTCCAAGTAGAAATGTGTAAACATTGGAACACAAATGTAGCAATTAAGTATTTTATTTCTTCATCGATTTCTATAAAATATACGCCACACTAAGGGAAACATTATTTGCTTTCCATAAAATATTCAGAAAAATTCAGTGACCATGTCATTTTGTCCATTACCCTGTGGAACGTGTAGGTTTCATAGGGTAATGGAAAAATCGGTAAAGATGCTGAAAAATATCTTATATTTCCTGGAAAGCAAATAATTTCCTCCTTAGCGTGGCGTATATTTTATTGAAATTGATGAGGAAATAAAATAGTTATGGCTATTTTATTTCTTAAAGTTTACAAAATGTTTCTTGTAACTGTAGCCAAAAGTCACGTGGTATTGCTACACTGTATAATATAGGAATGACTATTCTTTTATATCTCAAACAATAGGTTAACTGTTAGTTCAAATAGGTTGATCGTGTGACCGTGACCTCCAGCATATGACTGCTATATAATAAACTCCGGTATACACACATACAATGAAATGTAGACAATGATGATATCAAGTTACGCTCGAGACCCAATTTAAGGACATAAAATACTAATTTGATAATCATCCTTAAAAGTCTATCATGCATTTTAACACATTTTAAAACATTCTAATCCTAATTCAAGTCTATATTTAATCCAGTGTAGTAATACCACAGTCTTTTATATCACTACAGGCTACAAATACAAGTATGCCTGTATACTTTCAACTTTGTATTGTTTCCCACACACGTTTTTATACATGTATGCAAAAAGGTTAAAAATATCATCATTTTGTGCACTATCGTTATTTATTATTTGCTTTCAATAGATCATGAAGATTTTTCAGTGAAAATAACAGTGAAATTACCACTTTGTTATATTCACTGTTTTTAAGAAGGTGGTTCCAGTATCGTTCAGAAAAAGAAGCGTAATGTCAACGATGCTGGGCTTTAAAATATGCGTTACGTCATCACAACGTCATAATTCTCACGTTGTGATGTTCGAATTTCGACGTGATTTTCCAATTAAGCCAATTACGGCACAGTCATTTAAGGGGAATTGAGGCATACAATAAACAGAAAACTTGTTGATTTTGGAGTAAGATCGAATTTTATTTCCCTCGTGATTACAGAAAATAAATTTTCACTCGTGGCTACACCACTCGTGAAAATATCGATTTTCTGTGATCACTCGGTGAAATAAAATTCGATCTTACACCAAAATCAACAAATGTTCTCTATTTATTTTGTTTGTCATCATATATTTATGTTTACATTGCATTATTGGAGCTAAATTGCATGTAAGTTCTTATTAAATATCACTGGAAAATCGAATTTAGAATGTCTGCACATGTGTGCTTAAGGTAGCGCGGTCCTCCTTAAATCTACAGTTAGAATCGAGTTATCACACCATATCATTATTCAAATTGAAACAATTACAAACAGTTAAACAGATACAATCATTTTCATTCAGTTTTAATACACACAGCAGCTGATATCTTTGAGATAAATAATTAATGGTCAAACAGGACTATTTGATACTAATTATCTTATTAATCAACTAGAATAAACACCAAAATAAAACACAAAAACCATACAAATTTGGGGGGGGGGGGGTATCTAAGGGTTCACTCATTTATAACCAAAACAAAGATTCACAGCATAGATAAAGAAAATCTAAAACCCGCTATTTGTAGAACATATCAGTTTCAACAACTATAACGGCAGCTAGACAGCTAAGCCGTTAATTTATACAACCTTTTTGTACAAAATCGAGAATCGTTCTGCAGAAAAATAACCGAACATCTATTTTCATTTGAGGAAACTTAAACAAACATCTTTGCGCAGTGCAAACTCTGCTTAAAACTGTAACAGCAATGAATGGTATCCAAGAAAATCAATACTATTTATGGGTTATGTTCGCCGGGAAAGAAAAGCCGCATTTCCATTTCATTTCTATGTCATTCACAGAATTTAGTCGGAGGCAGCATTCGGATGATACTGTACAATCATGCAATTGAATCAATGGGACAAAATTTCGTGATTTGGTGAAAAAAAAGACCAGTTGGTTGGAATATAATTTCAAGGAATTTGGATGTCATGAAATTAAATAGCAAGGTCAAAATTCACACAATTTATCAGAAATCATTCTAAAAATAAAACAGACACATGATAATTATTTTAATAACATGTTGATATATATGCAAGTGAACTTCCTAGAAACCCAGTCTTAAACCTGACTGATCTTGAAAGCAAGTATATGGCAGCCACTGTAAACTCAAGATGAAATTCATTGGTATATTATTATTCTTCAATTGGGGTTTTAATTTTGTGGCTGAAGACATCCACGAAAACAAATCCCCCACAAATGTTTAATGATTTTACAGTACCCAGCATTTCTTCAGTAAGCCCGTATTGTCAGCAATTACAAGTATTTAAAGACTGCTCAGAGCTAAATCGTTCCCTTGGTAACGATTATGAATTGTCACAATGCAGCAATTCCCACAAGCCCCTGTTTTTATTCTAATTTTGTAAGATGAAATTGCGCAACCAGGGAAAAAACAACAGAATCATGATAAAATGCTCTCAAAGACTCTTAATTCCAAAAAAAGAATTGTTAAAAAAAATCTGGCTTATTTTCTATTTTCCACCCCATTTTAATACTTCCTCACCATATAATAATCTTTAAGTATGACAAAGAATCATTAAACAATTTCAGATGAATTGAAGAATTTTTTGTAACAAAGACACAAAGCGAAATTAGAACGTTAATATTGGCAGAAGAATTTGCAGAGAAAAGCGAACATTTTAAATTAGAAAATGTACCAGAAATATATTAGATTTATAATTCACGAAATCATTAACCAAAAGTTATCTAAATGTCACCAGGAACACATGATATTGTCAGCAGTAAAAGCAACACCATCCCAATGTCCCCAGGAACACATGATATTGTCAGCAGTAAAAGCAACACCATCCCAAAGTCCCCAGGAACACATGATATTGTCAGCAGTAAAAGCAACACCATCCCAATGTCCCCAGGAACACATGATATTGTCAGCAGTAAATGCAACACCATCCCAATGTCCCCAGGAACACATGATATTGTCAGCAGTAAATGCAACACCATCCCAATGTCCCCAGGAACACATGATATTGTCAGCAGTAAAAGCAACACCATCCCAATGTCCCCAGGAACACATGATATTGTCAGCAGTAAATGCAACACCATCCCAATGTCCCCAGAAACACATGATATTGTCAGCAGTAAAAGCAACACCATTCTTATGTCCCCAGAAACACATGATATTGTCAGCAGTAAAAGCAACACCATCCTAATGTCACCAGAAACACATGATATTGTCAGCAGTAAAAGCAACACCATCCTAATGTCACCAGAAACACATGATATTGTCAGCAGTAAATGCAACACCATCCCAATGTCCCCAGAAACACATGATATTGTCAGCAGTAAAAGCAACACCATCACAATGTCCCCAGGAACACATGATATTGTCAGCAGTAAATGCAACACCATCCCAATGTCCCCAGGAACACATGACATTGTCAGCAGTAAAAGCAACACCATCCCAATGTCCCCAGAAACACATGATATTGTCAGCAGTAAAAGCAACACCATCCCAATGTCCCCAGGAACACATGACATTGTCAGCAGTAAAAGCAACACCATCCCAATGTCCCCAGGAACACATGATATTGTCAGCAGTAAATGCAACACCATCCCAATGTCCCCAGGAACACATGACATTGTCAGCAGTAAAAGCAACACCATCCCAATGTCCCCAGGAACACATGATATTGTCAGCAGTAAATGCAACACCATCCCAATGTCCCCAGGAACACATGATATTGTCAGCAGTAAAAGCAACACCATCCCAATGTCCCCAGAAACACATGATATTGTCAGCAGTAAAAGCAACACCATGCTAATGTCCCCAGAAACACATGATATTGTCAGCAGTAAAAGCAACACCATCACAATGTCACCAGAAACACATGATATTGTCAGCAGTAAATGCAACACCATCCCAATGTCCCCAGAAACACATGATATTGTCAGCAGTAAAAGCAACACCATCCCAATGTCCCCAGAAACACATGATATTGTCAGCAGTAAAAGCAACACCATCCCAATGTCCCCAGGAACACATGACATTGTCAGCAGTAAAAGCAACACCATCCCAATGTCCCCAGGAACACATGATATTGTCAGCAGTAAAAGCAACACCATCCCAATGTCCCCAGAAACACATGATATTGTCAGCAGTAAAAGCAACACCATCCTAATGTCACCAGAAACACATGATATTGTCAGCAGTAAATGCAACACCATCCCAGTGTCCCCAGGAACACATGATATAGTCAGCAGTAAAAGCAACACCATCCCAATGTCCCCAGAAACACAATGTCATGATATTGTCAGCAGTAAAAGCAACACCACCTAAAGGTCACCAGGAACACATGATGTTGTCAGCAGTAAAAGCAACACCATCAGTAATGACAGCAGTATCAAGAATTATAGATTTATAAGAACTATCATTATAATGATCAAATACAGAATTGTAGAATCATTATTATCATAATCATCTACAGCACCATCTTTATTTATCTGAATTGGATCATAATCAACAACAGCACCATCTTTATTTATCTGAATTAGATCATCATAATCAACAACAGCACCATCTTTATTTATCTGAATTGGATCATAATCAACAACAGCACCATCTTTATTTATCTGAATTATATCATAATCATCAACAACAGCACCATCTTTATTTATCTGAATTTGATCATAATCATCAACAGCACAATCTTTATTTATCTGAATTAGATCATCATAATCAACAACAGCACCATCTTTATTCATCTGAATTAGATCATCATAATCAACAACAGCACCATCTTTATTTACCTAAACTAGATTATCATAATCAACAACTGCACCATCTTTATTTATCTGAATTAGATCATAGTCAACAACAGCACCATCTTTATTTATCTGAATTATATCATAATCAACAACAGCACCATCTTTATTTATCTGAATTGGATCATAATCAACAACAGCACCATCTTTATTTATCTGAATTAGATCATAATCAACAACAGCACTATCTTTATTTATCTGAATTGGATCATAATCAACAACTGTTACAGCACCATCTTTATTTATCTGAATTATATCATAATCATCAACAACAGCACCATCTTTATTTATCTGAATTTGATCATAATCATCAACAGCACAATCTTTATTTATCTGAATTAGATCATCATAATAAACAACAGCACCATCTTTATTTATCTGAATTTCGTAGATCATCATAATCAATAACAGCACCATCTTTATTTATCTGAATTGGATTATCATCAACAACAGCACCATCTTTATTTATCTCAATAAGTTTATCATAATCAACCACAGCACCATCTTTATTTATCTCAATTAGATCATCATAATAAACAACAGCACCATCTTTATTTATCTGAATTACGTAGATCATCATAATCAACAACAGCACCATCTTTATTTATCTGAATTAGATCATCATAATCAACAACAGCACCATCTTTATTTATCTGAATTGGACCATCATCAACAACAGCACTATCTTTATTTGTCTGAATTAGATTATCACCAACAACAGCACCATCTTTATTTATCTGAATTAAATCATCGTCAACAACAGCACCATCTTTATTTATCTGAATTGAATCATCATCAACAACAGCACAATCTTTAGCCCTGAATTAATGCGACTTATCATCAACAACAGCATCATCTTTATTTATCTGAATTGAATCATCATCAACAACAGCACCATCTTTATTTATCTGAATTGAATCATCATCAACAACAGCACCATCTTTATTTATCTGAATTGAATCATCATCAACAACAGCACCATCTTTATTTATCTGAATTGAATCATCATCAACAACAGCACCATCTTTAGCTCTGAATTGATGCGACTTATCATCAACAACAGCACCATCTTTAGCTCTGAATTAATGCGACTTATCATCAACAACAGCACCATCTTTAGCTCTGAATTGATGCGACTTATCATCAACAACAGCACCATCTTTAGCTCTGAATTGATGCGACTTATCATCAACAACAGCACCATCTTTAGCTCTGAATTGATGCAACTTATCATTATCATTAGCAACTGTAACATATTCTTCTCTAAAGACAGCAACAACAGCAGGGATCATATGACCATAATATATTTAAGATCCACAGATTGGATTTCATGAAATGAAGGACCTTAGGACTAGTACACACAACCAAATTCAACCCAAATTTATTTTTTCTTGTCAAATTACAGTTGATCAATTTGTACAACAGTTTTAAGAGTCTATATAGTTTGGTATGAAACACAATGAAATTTGACCCAAATTTGTTCAAAAAGTACTTGAATGTTTCTATCAAGTGCAATTTGAACAAAAAAGTACAGCGTAGAAGTTTAAACTTACTATGCTAAACAATTGTGTAATTTGACATCAAGAAACAAAAAACTGAAAACATATTCATTTTTTTGTTCTTTTTAAACAGGAGAATTTGATAACATGAGTTGTTCAATTCTGGCAACATTCAATAGCCTAGCATTACAATATATGTAACAATATCTATGTATATTTGTATGTGAAGTGGTGTTATCAACAAACAGGTATTGTAGCTGAGGTCAGGTACATCAGGCTAAAGGTATATAAGATTTTTGTGTACAAAGGCAGTTTTACACTACATCGATACCAAGTTTTGTGCCAATTACAGGTCGGAGTTTTTTAACTTTTTGTTACTCAGACTTTGGGTTAGCCAGAAGACAGCAGGAGGAGGGGAAGAAAAACTCCAAAATATAGATACAACACTGTTGGCGGGATGGACTATAAGTCAATGACGGTCCAATTTAAAGCATCAACAACAGTGTTAATTTTCAAGAAATCAGCCAATTTATCTGAAGCCTTGGACTTCGGCGGATCTTTACTTGTTTAGTTAGGCATTGTGCCTTGTATGTGTTTTATGTTTCCTGTGCTTGGTTGGTTCAGTTGGGCATTGTGCTTTGTGTGATTTTAATGTTTGCTGTGCTCGGTTGGTTAAGTTGCCTTAAAATTCCTTCCATGCTAACTTTATATACATTTTTTAGTACACTGTACTGAAGCTCTTATCATTAGCAAGATAATGAAATGATAAAACGAGGCAGTACATTACCATTAAAAATTATATGCAATTTTGTTTTTTGTATGTTTTTCAATTTTTTTTTTTTTTGAAAATGACAAAATACTGGACAGGAGGGAAAATTTTGACATAAAGGTGCAATTTAGATTTAAGAGAAGAGTCTGCAGTATTGAGTAAACTCAGGTATCTGTCACATAAATGTAATTAAGAATTAATTTGTCATCAAAGGTGAATATTTTTCCAATAATTGTCAAACTTTTTTCTTTAATTATTCGCAATATATATTTTGTACTAAAATTTGCCTAGTTTTCCCTCTCATACCAGATACCATCAGAACTGAGGTGTCAAACATGATTAATATAACCTTTTAACAACTTGTTTGTACATACAATAAATACGTGGTAAGCATCAATAAAAATTTAATAGAAATTGCCTGAAAAATCCTACTAGTGTAAACCTGGCTTTACACTTCAAATTTAAGACAGGTTAAGCACAAATTTCATACTGAGTGAATACCCAGATAACCCTATTTGATCTTTATACAAGACCTCCCATTCAGAAATTTAAGAGAATATCAAGATTTAAATCTGTGTGAGCATGAATAGTAGTCGTTTTCAAACAAGATTGGTTCAACAAAATATAATACGAGGGATTTGACAGGGTAGGATTGAAGAGTGGTAACTTATTTTTTCATTCACATTTACAATAATTTGTTTATAACATTGAGGTCACTTTTTCTAATAATAGCTTCAGAGTTTTTCATCAATATTTATTCTGACATTCATAGACAAGCTCAACATAAAGCATTTACCTAGTTTATACTAATTTATTTATGGTCGATTGTGAAACAAGTTTTTCGATCTTATATTAATCACTCTCGACACCTCATTCCTGATGTTATCCATCGCCACGAGGGTATGAGAGAAGAGAAGCCAGTTTCCCTTTTTTTATGCCGAGCGTCTAGCAAGGGAATGTCTGGTACCATTTTTATTTTGTCTTTGGTATGACGCGGCCAGGTATCGAACCCGAGACCTCCCGCACTCGAAGCGAACGCTCAACCACTAGGCTATCGAGGAGGCGGTGGGCTATCGAGGAGGATATTTACCTACAAACTTGACCATTCTGACACATGTAATAGGCTGAATAGTCAAACCTACACCAAAGGCAGAAAGCAGAAGATGGAGAGATGGTCCTGATGGGAGATAAAATTAATGGTAGTCTTTTCAGAAAACTTTCTTGTGGTCCCTTATTGCAGGTTGTCTTTAACACTGGACTGACAGACAGTATGTACACTCTCCATGTTAAGCATATAATTATAAACAATGATATACACCCAAAAAGAATCAACAAGGACCATATGGGACAGCTAGGAACATATTGGACAACTATGACCAAATAGGATAATTAAGGACCATATAGGAGTTATTAGGACAACTAGGACCATAAATTAATAGACAACAGGGACCATAATTATAAGATAACTTGATCAGGACTATACAGGACAATAAGAACCCATACATGACAACTAGGATCATATAAGACAACTAGGACCATACAGGATAACTAGGACAACTAGGACCATATAGGACAACTAGGATCATATAGGACAACTAGGATCATATAGGATAACTAGGACAACATAGGACAATTAGGACCATATAGGACAACTAGGATCATATAGGATAACTAGGAGAACATAGGACAATAAGGACCATATAGGACAACTAGGATCATATACGATAACTAGGACAACATAGGACAATTAGGACCATATAGGACAACTAGGATAATAAATTGATGACAGATCATAAAACTTGTCCTAACTCACTGAACCGAAAGCAAAAGATACGGCATTGTTTCATTTAACCCCTCCAAGTATATACATGAATATATCAGACAACAAATCCCAAACAGTAAGCATGTAACTTAACGCAATATAAAGGTAAGTGCTTCAAAGTGAAAAAATGAATACAGCCAGCTCTTCATCCAGAAGTTGGGTTATACACTGAATCAACCTCCTTTTGAAGAGTGAGAGACCTGTATGAATAACTTAACATACTCAACCTAGCAGATAAAAGGCATCTCAATGACAGATTTAGAGTAAAACCACTTGAGCAAAACTCTTTGTCTTAACCAGTTAAGAAGCTTCTATTACCTCCATCCCTACCTAACTGTTTAAAGATAAAAGCTCTCATCATACACTGTTAATTTACCAACAAATATTTGAAAATCTATGCCAGTCAAGAGCATTTTCAATCAAAGTAATTAACACAAAGGAAATCATTGTTACACAAAGGATACACTCATTGTAGCACTAAGGGAAACATGTGAAGCAATGTTACATTATCCTGATTATTTGGGACAGACACCACTAAATAATTTATAATTTGGTATATAAACAGTTTGATGGCTTAGAATAAGAAGGTCGCAAGTGCTACTTACAACCTTCTTTATATGACTCAGGCATATTTGAAATCTGCATCACGAGGCGCTTCTTATGAGCCTATTTACATGGAAATCGGAACTGGTCATGGTGACCAAACTGAAGTTAAAAAAGCTTGTTTTTCCTGATAAGTAAAGACTAGTTTTTAGACAGTTTTTTCTTGTTTTCTCAAAATATTGAATTTGTACTTGTTACTACCTTCTAATTCTAAGCCAGATCCACAGATCCAAGCATGCTTAACTTAAGAAACAAACATCTTTTAGACAGAGGCCAATACAAATTAATATTGTGGTTTAACGGAAGTAACACAAATGTGTATGTAGGTAGGTAGGTAGGCAAACATTTTATATTTTAAAATTAATTTATTGATTTTATGTTTTAAGCATTAGAAAATCAACATTCAGCCGTGAATAATCCAGCAAATTGTTAATAAAATGTTTATGGTAATGGCAAAAAATAGGGTAAATTTTTAGGGTTACCAGAACTAATAATCACTTGTTTTGGCCTAATTTCTTTCAGGTGTATTGTGAAACACAATGTATTAATCACAGTAAGTGACAACACCGACAGGAGAGAAGCCAGTTTCCCTTTCTGTACTAAGTCAGACAGTACTATAAATAGAGCAATTTGCAGTGTTGCAATAGAAGAGATCATGTTTGTATACAAAGGGATAAGTACCACCAGCTACATTTTTTTTGTAGCTATTGGTGAATAGCAGGTTTTTATTGTTCATTCATCCAATAGATTGCTGGTGGGCATTTTGCATATGAATACGGTGATCTCTCCTATACCACTTGAATTTTAGCTACAGGGGTCCAAGACAAATTTGCTTCACTTCGAAAATAAACACCAGAAGTATTTTATTTCTTGTATTTCATGGAAAGAAACAATAATTTTCCCATTATTGTGGCGTATATTGCATAGAATTTGATGAAGAAAAAAAATACTTAAAGCTTTTTTTGATGTCGAAGTTGTAGCCAGAAGTCATGTGTTGAAAACTAATTAATATTATATATAAATTTATCAGATGAGTTTATTCCTTGTAAGATGCTTAGTATTTATTTATTTATTTATAGTATGTATTTCTTATATACACTTAGTAACACTTGTGTGTCATTTAACGTTTAAATGACACCACTTTATCTCCTAAATGACGTCTTGATATTCTGTATATGACGTCATTTTTGGCGTTGTTCATATGACAGTCTGTATTTCAGAAGGATGTGTATTATCTTATCATTTAGTATCATGATAAACAGAATCTACCACTTGTTTTAAATTGATACAAAAATATATTAAGCTTGTTCAGGAAATATTATTCAGCTTGTATTCCCAGAATTAACTGTTAAATTTATGTTATAGTTAGAACATATTAAGTAAATTTTAATGATTAAAAAGGGTGGAGCGAGCGAGCGAAGCGAAGCGAGGCCTTTTTAGTCATTAAAATTTACTTAATAATTATTATGTTCTAACTAACTTAGAATATAACATTCTACATTCTGATTGGCTGATAGGAATTAGCGCCATCGCAAGACGTCAAGTCTGTTAAGAGAAAATTTTAATTATTAAATTTTCATTTAACCGCGAAAATGCGACGTTTTCATTGGCTCATAATGTAGGTTATATTCTAAATAAGTTTATAATTCGAGATCCATAGATCCTCTATATATTTTTACGTTATGTGTTGTTTTCATAGTTAGTCATTTGCCATTTTTTTATGTTTGATACATATGTTTCTTGGTAACAGTTTACTTGTTATCTCCTCTATTTTTTTAAAATATTGATTTTCACAAGTGGTGCGCAGAAACGCAGTAAACACCTTGTAACACAGTACATAAAATGTTTCATACAGGTTTCAAGTAGAGTTGGTTAGGTTAAAAAGTTGGTAATACTGGTCGGTAAATTATCTGAGCCGCAGAAAACTATTTGACTTGTTATATACTTACATGTCTGTGGAGTGGCAGCCAGTCCGGAATGAAGCCAGTTGACAAACAGTAGAATGATCATCAATGATTCCATGATTAGAACATTAGTCAGGCCAGCTTATATAGTGGTCATCTAACAGCATAAACGCAGGGTGTAGTTTCAATAAAAATCCACTAGAATAGAACGCAAAATCACTAAAATTACACTGAGACACTTGATTGTCTGAATATTCACTATATGCGATGTACAGCAACTTCTGATGTTTGAGAATGTTCTATGTTGCTATAATATTATCAAATTGCACTGAAGTCAACTATATACTTTCTTCTGCGGTTTAAAGCGCCAAATATGGTCATTCAACAATAAATTAGTCACAACATTTTACATAAGCAGTATACATCAAAGATCGACAACACTGACCAGTCCCTATTCAACAGTTTACTGGTAAAGTTGAATCAATATATACCAAATGCACACCTTCACTGTAAATTGCTGTATCATTTGGTTGTCATCGTGAAGTGCTAATTCTAAAATTGTTTCTGTACATATCGCATCGCCAAACCGGCATATTTTTATGTCAATGTCCTTGGAATGGCAATTCCATCAAGTCGAATACAATCAATAACAAGCCAGTCCCCTCAAGATCTCAAATAGATATGAATATAATAAAAGTTATCAAAATATCCAAACTAACCACAATTTTTTGCTACATTATTCACTTTTTAATAATATCATCAAAAATTTACAGTTGACTGACTTCTCACATTAATTTGTTGTCTTAAAATCTAGCATAATTCAATTGATGTATCTTTTCACGAAACACAAAGATTACAACACCATAGGTCACCTAAATTCCCACGATTTTGATAAACAGTACATGGAATTACAGTACTCTTAGTCCATAACCTATAACAATGTTTCTCAAACATAACCTCCTGTATTCTATTTTCGATTAAGAATTTTCACTTTTTATACCGATAAGTAAATCTTTAATCACTTTCATGAAATTTGTTATTTATGTCCCTGATGTATAATTATCTATATTCCGAATCGTCGTACTACAGTGATCGAGCGTTCCCCAAAGCAACACGTCTTTGATGGGATGTCCTCGTTTTATAAGCAGTTCGCCCTGAAATTGAAAGAACAATAATTTTAACCACTTATGAACTAGCTTCTAATAACAATGCATAAATATTCACACGAGAAAATGGTGACAAAATATCCAACCAGATCCACTTGCAACCAGCTGACGCAGGCTTTTGATCTTTTTCTTCATTTGTTAAATATATAATATCAAAGTTTCCTAGAAACATATGTTGAACTCAATATATAATTAAAACTATAGATATGTACATGAACAAGAAATGTAAAATATGTGAGTGAAAAATATTTAATCAAAGCGCCGAAAGCATTAGTTGTTCGAAAGTATGCAGGGGAAGTATAAATTATAGAATGATGATGTAGCCGTATTTTTCTTATGAATTATTTGTATATTTATTACTAGCGTATACTCTTTGATAATACATGCTTGAATGTATTCATGTAAACTCCTATCGGTATTTACATGTACTAGTACTGGAAGATATACGTAGCTTTCTGGCATGATTTAAATTAATATTGATCTACAAGTTTTAAAGCTTAAAATCATCTAAATATGCCACAAATAATAGTAACTTTCACATACGAAGTACACAGATATAATGGTCAATGTTTTGCCCTAAGCAGAGTTAATGATATGCGTGGTCTATAAATAGTAAATAGAAAATCGGTCCATTTATTGACCGGGAGGTAGACACATGCTGTTCATACAGAAGTATGGTATGGTCTCAATTATCTTGCGCTCACCGTGAAACTTTAAAGACCGGTGCCACATAAAATAACAAGAAATCAGTAAAACCGAATGCTCCCCGAAGCGTTGGTGCTTGTCCCAATATGGGAAATAATGTATTACAGATACACAGAAACAGGTAAAACAAGACTGCGTTCAATAAACGCTTATGCCCCCTGTGGAAGCCTTGTCCATAAATAAGTCTAAGTCCAAAATTAGGTCAAGGTGAAGGTCAAAATGGGGTCAGGTGATACAGGCATGTGGAGAGTGTTCATATACAACATCCATGCAAGTATGAAAGCTTTGTAGCTAGCCATAATGATGCTAGAAGAAACGGTCAATTTGGGTTAACCTGGACTGACGGAGGGACGAACGGACAGGTGAATCACTATATGCCTCCCCATCTATCGATAGGGGGGCATAAAAAGAAAATAATGTAGAGTTATGGTTCTTTGACACTGCACTGCACCTTGAAGGTCTCTATCAATTACATGAAGTTTCAATCAAATAGCATCAATACTGTTTAAATTATGGGCGGGACACGCATTAATTTATATACAAAGGGAGATAATTCAAAAACTAAGTAAGGTAGAGTTATGGTTATTGGCACTGCACTTCTTCTCAATGAGATCTATTCACCTATGAAGTTTCAAATTTATATCTCTTATACTGTATGAGTTATGGCCAGGGGTGGTATTCAATATTGATCTTTCTTGACTTAAGGATAAGGACAACCAATCAGATCACACCATATTAAACTCTTGGTCAGTAACAGGCGATATGATTGGCTATCCTTATTCTCAAATTAAATAAGATCAATATTGAATACCACCCCTGGACAAGAACTGAGTATGAAAAATTACGAAGGGGAAAAACTAAAAAAAAATGCAATGAAGAGTTATGGTTATGGTGACCTTGACCCCACCAGCCCCACTTTCAATCCCAGGTGACATATTTCAACAAAATATTTCATTCCTAACATAAGTTATTCAGGGTTTTCATTAATTAACCATTTGCAGATTGAAAACATCGTTAAAAATCAGGTTTGCAAATTGAGTGGAAACTTTATTTTGAGGGGGTATAATGAAAGATTAATTAAACTAGTGATACAGCTATGACATCACGATCTAAATGGAGCCGATACATGATAAAGCGATCTCGTAGGCACCGATACAGGACATCCCGAATCTCGGTGGCTGCATTCAGATACAGGATATATATGCTCAACTTAACTCTATTTGCTACTTTAAAGTCTGCCGACAGCAACAAATGTATCATGTCAGGAAAATGTAACCACGGCTTCCTTATTATGTCCATTTAACCCCATTGATTGCAAACATTCAGTATTAATACACAAACCCATGATTTTTTTGGCTATTTTTGCCGAATACTGGCACTTTCCCCAGCAAAATAACCTCCATTTTCCCCAAAAAAGAATGCATACATTCCCCTTTAATTCCTGGTGGAATAAAAGAAACTAATTATTGGTATAGCTGTTTTTAAGCCAAAACAATCGATTTTTAAACTGGTTAAAGTCTATGCTAATAATAATCAGTAGAAAAGGCAAAATATGAACAATTAATACTCAAAACAACCTTTTTTAACAATTCCCAATTTTGTAATTTGTCTCCCTAAATTTTCCCAACTTTGTACAATATGTATTCATTTAACATTATACCAGTATATATATTGAGCAGAGCATGAAAAAACCTTCAAAATTAGGGGGACCATAATAACAAATGATTACCACAATTAATGTTAAATGTACACAAGTTTTATCCTAGCTATTAATTCAGAACATCTACATCTTAACTTTTATCTCCTCTTTGACTCATTTAGTACTAGTAACTGTGGTTTCAGAAACTCAAGTATACGTACCCAGTAATGTAATTGTGTTCGTCTGATAAACAGGTATAGTTCAATTTCGAACCCTGAGCCATGACCTTTGGACTAGTCTATTTTGGCGGGTAGACTATGATTTATAACGTTAGGTGGTCATTAATGAATGATATATTGATTCTTACAGATATCGGTTTGTAAATGAATGACAGTTTAGTGCAGTCAGCAACTTTAAGAATTCCTAAGCCAATAAATCGGTGTTTCGAATCCCCAATTCGCTCGGTTTTTTAAAATTCTTTGTTTTATGTTATTTAAAGAGATTATTACTTATCTCACTGGTTAAACCTTTACGAACCTTTACCATTTAATGGTTGAAACCTTTAAAGTGCAGTCATGGCTCAATGCTCGAAATCAATCTATATAGAAATATTCTAACCAAGTTTAATTTTGCAACAGTGAGTGTATAGTTATTTTGGGTGGGCAGTATATATATATTGAGCAGTGCATGAAAAAACCTTCAAAATCAGGGCACCATGTTAACAACCTTAGTCCTATATAATGTACACAAAATTTATCCTAGCTATTTCCTTATTATTTTTCTCAGACACGTTTTTCCGTTCATGTTTTTTGCCTCACTGTTCCGCCATTATTTACAAAACAAATACATCATTTTACTGTTGGTTATCAGTTTGTAAGTAACAACAATATATGACAGATAGTCGGACTGAGAGCGATATGACTCTATCTGCTTAGTGATTTATACACAGATAGTTCATGCTTAGGTGTGGTGGGGAACGGTTTTTTATGTCCTACATATAAATGTACCAGTTAATGTAGGCAAAACTTTTTATGGACACATCAAAACAAAAGAACATCAATGTAAGTTGTTTACTCATAACATTTGGGGGGGGGGGGGGGGTTATATCTTATTGAGGTGTTGGCCTGGTCCTGACCTTAACGCATGAATTTATTACAAGATTCTTGCATTGAATATATAAATTTCCATAAGCAAATCATGCAATTATCTGTCTTTTAGAACAAAATGTTGTGTTTGTGCTAGACTTCAATGTTGCGTCTTTGTGATACTTCCCGCTTATGAAAACATACAACCGGGGTTATTACATCCTAAACAATACAACTAAACCATCTGCCCACAGAAAACTACATGTATTTGACTTGTACATGACTGTAAACATTTATTTTACTTGTAGATGGCGAGTTTTTTGGCTTTTGCGACAATACTGTATCGTGCACGGACGAATCTGTGTGTGACCTTGAACTCAACCTATGTGTCGAATGTGATATTAATGTACAATATAGAAATATCAACGGATTTTGTGAGAGAGGTACAAAACTAATGTACATTGTAGATTTGAATTTTTAATATTGCAAGTCGGCTGTTAACAGCGTAATAATAGAGAGTAGATGTTACTGTATATAAACTGACATGTATATAGGGAAGTACACCTTATTCATCTGCTAAGTACCCACCAGCAGTCTAATGAATGAATGAATTATAAAAAGTCTTGCCATTCACCATGCAATAGCTAGCTGCCCTGCGTTCAGGGAAAAATAATGTGACGCACGTATCGTACCTGGTACGCACCAGGTACGAAACGTTTCGTACCGTTTGCGTCACGTGATTTTTCCTTGAACGCAGGGCTGATGGGTTAATTTTTTCATCTCCTTGGTAAAAGGTGACTCATGGTTCATACACAATTTTCAGACCAAAATTCAAGGACTTTTCAAGATAGAATCAAAATTTGTATTTTCAAGGCCTTTTTCCAAAGATTTACCAAGATAAATCGTACAATTTCGACTCTTTGTGCTGGATTATTTTTGATCACGACTGCTGCTTAGTAATAGCACTTCATGTCTCACACTCGCAACAATACATTTACATACTTTTAATATTAAAAAAAAAGATTGTTTCTGCATCATTTTTAATGCAGATAAATGTATCATTCTGACAACATCCATACACTTCTAAGCTAATATTTGTATATTCAAGGCTGCTTGCCTGCGTGCAAGTACCATTTCAGCATTTTGTCAAGGCAGCACTTAATTCAAGTACTTTTCAAGGTTGAAACCAAATTCAAGGACTTTTCGAGGCCTGTGCGAACCTTGTAACTGTGCCAGGGTGACCTTCAAGAGGGGAAATGCATCAAGTTCAATCTTTTATTTCTGAAATATGTGGAAAAGATAGATATTATAATTTCGTCCACAAATCTGAGGCCAAAAACTAGTTCACGTTGGACAAAGTGCGATTACATATTGCAATTCAGTCCAATTTGTTCATAATGATTGAACACATTAAAAGAAAGATTTCAGTCACAAATTGGAAATTAATTGTCATGACAAGTTGCAGCTTAAGGTACTTGATAATAGCAATAAATTATGAGTGTTCATGAGAGTTCACATATTTTTGTCATCAAGTAATAAATAACTAGAACATGTTTTAAATTCCTTACTCTTTAACCCTATAACCAACAGGTTCTGCACTTGAACACATATTATACATCATATCATTATTTGTATAGTACATGTATAAAAATGAGTTTTAGTGAACAATTATCATGACATGGTTTCATCTATTAAAAATGTTAATGTTAAACAAATGACACACTACTTTTTTCAACGACTAACTGCTGTGACGGTATGACCGGCTTTTAACTGAACAGAAAAAGAAGCTCCATGGCAAAAAGAAAAAGCATTCCAATAGTAGCCTCCACTTCAGTGGAGGCGACGATAAGACAGAATTTCACTTGCATGTGTATCAGATTCCATAGGGTCCTGGGACCAAACTTTGATCCAAACGCATTGGCGATATGGTATATAGTGAGCAATGGCCAACATGTTGATAAGATTAAATAAATAAATGCTAATGTTGATCACAAACACAACAGTTGATAATTATGTTCAATAATTTTAATTCAAAGGGAGATAATTTGAAACATACCAAGGTAATGCATGAATCAATGTTTATAGTTCGAAAAACGGTCCAACTACCCTTACACAGATTGTTTCAATAAGCATAACTGGTCGAACAAAATCAGTTATTCCCCTTCAGTCTTGTTGCGTTTCCTTCCCTGAAATTCTTCAACAGTGTCGACAAATCAATAGCTACAAATATTTCTGCTTAAGCATTTTTTCTTTAAGCATTGTCATATTTATAAACGCATGAAAAATGGATCCACAACGATTTAAATGTAATTCCCGCGCAAACTGTTGGGCACATCAAAGTTTTGATAAAGGGTTACATGTTTTATTTAATTGACTTGACAGTAATAAAACGCTTTATATTTCTCCAACCGATCAGATGCCCCAATAGCTCAATGTGCTATTAAGCAGAATGCACCTGACATTCAACTTTAGTTCACTTTGTAGGTTCTGAGTTCGAATAACATTAGCAATACAATTTTTTTAAATAAAATTTTGTTTTCATTTAAACATGTTTATGAAACATATTGGTAATGCTTTTTATATTATAAATTTATTGCTTTTATTTAGAATATAACCTACATTAAGAGCCAATGAAAACGCCGAATTTTGGCGGTTAAATGAAAATTTAATCATTAAAATTTTCTCTTCACATACTTGACGTCATGCGTTGGCGCTAATTTCTATCGGCCAATCAGAATGCAGAATGTTATATTCGCTCGCTCCGCCCTTTTTAATCATTAAAATTTACTTAATATGTTCTAACTATTAACTTTATAAAGGGTTTTATTTCACTGTCCATCTTAATATACTCTATTCCACATGTATTATTACATTTTTAAATTCAGTTTAGTGCCCATACTATCAAATAATGCACACGTTTAATAATATGTTCAATTGAACAATAAAATGCCATTGGCTTTATCATGTACATTATACTATCATACTTGTAATTTAGAAAATCTAGATAAAAAAAGACAAAAATAGACGCCGCTTTTCGGATTCGAACCCATATTAAAAGGACAAAAATTCAAATACGAGTAAATGCCGAGTGTTTTACCACTGAGCCACCACAGAAGCATACCTTTATGACGAATATATATAAAGTTTTATTCATTTAGTGTACCCCAAGTTTTGATGTGGAAAATTCTAATGCTATATAATGTTTGTATAATAACACATTACCGTTGCTGGACTATACTTTTCTTATTTTGCCGAGTATATATATATATATAATTATAATTAACATGCAACATATGGTGACGTGATGATGTTTACGTGGCTTCAACAGATGGCTTAAACTATCAATACTTAAATAATATTATATTGTAATATATACATTCTTGTTAAGGTAACTAAGGCCAGAGTTCTTTTATTTTTCGTAACTCTGACCCTCCTGTCCATTTTTTTGGCATTTCAAAAAAAAAATTCATATAATGTTTTGATGATAAATGGCCCAGCCTTGTATTATTATTTCATTAATTTGTTAATAATAAGTTTTATTGTATTAGTGTTTCACTACAGTGTCCTAGCCTTAAGATAAATTGGCTGTTTTCTTAATTGAACACAACACTGTTGTTGAGTGTTGATTGCTTTCAATCGGACCGTCATTGACTATTCTACGGCCACCAGCAGCTTGTGGAAGCTATATTTTGGGAGTTTTTATTTTTATTTTTTTCCCTCCTCCTGTGGACTTTTTTTTTAAAAATGTCCGAGTAACAAAAAATTAAAAAACATAGGAGCAAAGATAAAGACTTCATCTATTTGTGAAGTAACTCTGGTTGTTGAAAATAGCGAAAACAATATGACATGAAATTGATGAATGTCAAGTAATTTGCAGTATTAACACTGACTTCTATAATTTCCACCAAAAATTGAACATTTTTTTAATGAGTTAGTTTTAAAATATTTCATTTTTGACAATAAATATCTTTAATAATTAATGTACTTATTTGATAATAACCTACATTGACCAGGCCCTGATCTCCCAAAACATCTCAATCTGAGCTCAAACTTAAACTCAAATTTTGTCACCTATCGTTTGAGATAGTTTCTATGCGAAATTGTACTCTAAATTGGTATAACAAAACAGGAACATTATTCTTAAAATTTCGAGAGCTCGACCTTCATAGTTATTTCAAATTCAGACTCTGATTTGAGCAAAATCTCAATTTGACTTGAGATTTCTACTTGAGATGCTTTGGGAGATCGGGGCCAGTTTGATATTGTAGTTCTCAATCTCATTTAAATCAAATCCACATAACGCTTCACTACTTTACACTGATACAAATGTATATAGCTTAGCTAAATGTTAGGATCTGATTTTAATGAGATTGTGTAGTACTTAACAATGTTTTGCAAGTCAAAGCCATGAAAAATCCAAAATAAACCTAGTAACAATTTTATAAGGGAAGTCACCCAATAATGCAAATGACTGAATCATAAATATGGCCAAAAAGAAAATATTGTTTGTTTTCCTCTAAGGACCCTCCCAGGCCAATTTAGGGTTCAGTAGGCAGTGAGGCAAAATATTGTTTGTTTTCCCCTCTGGGCCCTCCCTGGCCAATTAGTGTTCGGTAGGCAGTGAGGCAAAATAATTTTTGTTTTTAAAAAAAATCTTTTTTATTTAAATTATTTTATGGCCAAAAATGTTTGCTTTGCCCATGCCACCGTGTGGCCTGACATTATTAAGTTCTGCCGTTCGGATTGATATTAATTTTGAATATATTGTGGTTTTGTGTATGGTGACCTGTGAGGGTCATCGATAATCGATTGCTTGTCTGAATGGATTAACAGACATTATATGCCTTTTATAAGCATCCTCTGTTGCCTACTCAACATTATTTGCACTTCATACTTCCATACCTGACTTTTTTATGTTCAAAATAAAATTATTCTTTTCGGAGGGTTTATAAATATATTGGGTAAAGGCTTTTTGCTAGTTTACAGGGAACAGGAAACAAACAATATTTATATAAATTATATTTTGCCCTAATGCCATATAAAATTGTGTAATAAATGGTACGTATATAATGAAATAAAATAATGCATTCCCGTTGATAGTACCTTTTAATAAGAGCAAATATTAAATTAATGGAAAAATTGAAAGCTCGAAATTGTTTATCAACATATTATTCAATAAATAATAAATTAAATGGTTTTTTTATGTCCTAACAAACAATGCAATTTTAATAAAGATAGCGTGTGGGGATTTCATCAAACATGTCTAGTACAAAGCAATAAAACATTAACTCACAAATCACTTGATGCATAAAAAATATAAACAATCCCTATAGATTTGTTATGTATGAATATAAACAGGGCTCATGTAATATTGAAGGAAATAAAGAACAATACGTAAAATTCGGACAAAGCAAACAGAACAATCCCAATACATAGTTATAGCCATAATGGCATAAATAACGCTATATCAAAGACACAGAAAATCATTGGTACTCTTTCATATAGAAACAAAACATCAGGAATTTATAGCTTTTTTTCAATAAAGACTTTGGAACCACTGGATGGCACAGAGAAAACACATAAAGAAGCATCATTCCTTGTTTCTATTATCATAGTGAACATTAACCTACCTAGATATATTTCATAAAAAAACTACTTATTTTTTACTTATGCATACCATTTTTTTGTTATTAAGCGTTCATGTACATGTACTTTGTTCTATATATAGGTTCCATAAAAAAACCACTTAATTATTTATATTTATTCATTCGTACTTTATCATTGTTATAAAGCATACAGTATAAACTCTGTAGAGCAACATCCTTTGTAAATATTGGCCATTATGTAGAGGTTCTTGCTCTACAGAGGTTGAATTTAGAGTAAATATTACCAGTATCTATGGGAAATTTTGAAGGTGTTGTTGTCGAGGGGCAGTTATCGAGAACGAAAAAAAATTAAGCCTTAGTTCAATGTATTCAAGTCAAATCAACCATACACACTTTCACCCAGCATTCATGAACTGGCATACAAAGTCTTCTCTTCCAATTGAATGAAAAAAATGCATATTTATAGCTTTTCACATAGAACAAAAGAAAAAAAATCCCATGGTTGAGCCATTTTAAGGGGGTGGGGCGCCATCCTATGCGCCCCCTTAAAATCTGCCCTTGAAATTAAATTTAACATATCATCGTCCAGGTTATGTGCCTACACCTTCAAATTTTTATATTATTATAGTTAACTACAGTCTACAGCAGAACTTACTTGTGACAGTAATTTTGATAATTTTGGCAATTAAGTCGTTTTCAACAGTAATTTTGTCATCAGTTGCAGTCATTCAACTCACAGTAGACATTTCTCCATAACTTAACAAATAACAGAGCTTATTTTGCCATGAAGATAGGGCCTACTTGATCACTTATTTTAGGTGAAATTGTGAAACATTTTAGTACAACTAAATTACTTATATTAATCACTCTAGACTAGAGTATTGACACCTAATTCCTAATGGTATACATCTCAATATATGGGAGAAGAAAATAGAGCCTGGTCCGAGTTTCCTTAAATACTGAATCAATTGCTGCCTTGGGGCAAGGTAAGGGAAAAACAGACACCATTTTAAGCTTTTTCGTGATATTGCAAAAGTTCAACCCAATCCTGTCAGACAAAATGTGTCCCATGAAAAAAACAATAAACATAAATGATAAATGCGTTATTAGTTTTTATACAAGATATATATTTTCAATTAATTTGCAGAACACTCAATTGTACAGGCAAGGCAATCAATTATAGTAAATATTGTCTTGGGTGTGTCTAAGGCATTTTTCTTTCTTCAAAAGACATGCTTTTTGTTGCTGCCTCAGCGTGGGTACGGGCCTGAATGAATTGGGGACGTCACTGTCAAATATCGCAGTCACAAGTCATCAGTGACCTGTATCTTGGACATATAGTGTACAGATATATATCCAACATTCCAATGAACAAATCAACCACACGGCTTGCAGGACCTACTGCTGATGAACTGTAGCATCGCTGCTGCTAGGCCAATTGAGCCTGGGCGTACACATCACTTTGTTAAGTTTTATTAAGCACAGGCCATTAATTATTATAAAATTGAAAAACAATTTTGTTACTTTTGATATGTGACCAAATACAAATGTATTAATATATGCCAAAACACACACAAGTTGGTTTATAGAAGGTTTTTAAAAAGTTATGGGGGGAGCAAGTTGCTCCCATAGTAGTCAGGCCTACACATCCTACAGTTGGCCTCGGAGTGACCATTTTGCACATCCCAAAAATGTTTACATCTTTAAAATATTACCAATCAATCTGGCTATGGACCAATATTTTGTAATAAAAGCCTACAGAACGGAAGCGAGTGCAATAAAATGTGCCCCCTGTTGTTTATCCAGGCCCTAATTACACCCGATCTGTATCATTCAGATGCTTAAAAAATGATTTTTAATCATCTGAATGATCATGATTTAGGGGATCACTGGTGTTTGATACACTTATCTACATGTATGTTACTATACAATGTGTGAACTGATCGATTTAATAATAGTGACACGATAGAGCTTATATTACAAATTTTCTTATAGATGTATTACTGATTATGTAACAATGCAATTTTAATATAATAATAATTTCACGCAAGTTTTTAGAACATAAAAGCGGCAAAAAACGATTTAAATGCAAAATTGACAAAAATCTTCGCAAGGGGGAGGCACATTTTTAAAGTTCACGTGTCTAGCGTTGAATTTTTTTTTTTTTTTTTTGAAAGTTACAGAGAGGAAAATTCATGGTTTTTTATTAATAGTTACAAAATATCGATTTGAACCTGTGGAAACTTTCAGTTATATATCTTATATTGTTTATTTCATGGGTAATGTATTTTGATTTGTAGCAGTAAACATACACTTTCAATAATTTAATGTCTAACTAAAAAAATTAAAGTTCTTATTTAAAAAAATCTTCAAATGGGGTAAACATTTGTTTAAATAATTGCATAAAAAATTTCCGATGTCTGATTATTGTGCGTGAATTTTAATAATTTGACGCCTGGTTTGTAAATTTTAGGGAATTGAAAGAAATTATTTTTAAATAATTGTTAAACTCCTAGTATTTTCTGTTGATGTAGCAGTACAATTTTGGTATCTTCACTTCAAGCCTAAAGTGCAGGAAATTACATGATTTTAAGTCGAAAAGTGAAAAAATTGTCGTTCATTTGGGAATTTCTCCCTTCAAATTTGGGAAAATTATAGCCTTTATCAAATTGGGAAGGTACTGTTTACTGGTAGCAAACAAAGGAGGAAAACAATTACTGAATGCCCCTAGGTACATGTAGGCCCCTGATGAAGGTTTACGTAAAAATGTATGTTAGTTCCTGTTGTCTTAATGTCAGATTGAAGATAAGACAGTTAGAGATTATGTACATCATGACACCATTTAACCCTATGAACTTAAATTTACTAATTTAGAGCATCATCATTGCGCAAATAAGAAAACAAAGTTTGACTTAAGAAATTATACTAATAAAAGTTTTTTGTAGCAATTACATGTAATTATCACAAAAAACATTTTAAATAAAAAAAATAGTTCAATGTACATTTGTATTTACAAAATAAATTTCAATGACTTTATCATTAGATCTAAAGTCTTGAATGGATTAGCTTTTTTAATGTTCCTCAAAATATAGATTAATGAATTAAACTAAGAGGCATTATTTTGATAATTTTAATATATGTCTCATAATTTAAAATTTATAAATACAAGAAACTGCACCATTTCAATTAAAAATTAGAAAACTCTAGAATACCCCTCTCGCACCCACCCCATTTAGACCTCTGGCTACAGCCCTGCTACCCACCCCTAAATATTTACCTCAACTTTTTTTCCTAAATCTAAATGCTAATCAATAAATGCTTTATCAACAAAGCTGGAACCACTAGTTTATATTCAACATTTATTTTCGCCAAAAATTAAATAAACAACACGCAATTTTCATTCATAATTTTTTATCCGATAAATACCAAACTTATAAAAGTTATCAGATTTCAGTTAAGTACATAAACCATGTATTACGCTTCATCGAAAAAAAATTCCAGTTTAGAAGCCAATTAATAAATACGAACCATGTAAAAGTATAATCCGGAGTTAATTTATACAATATGGTTAAATCCAGAACCAAATAATGAATACCACATTCACGAAACACTAATGTCAATACTGAATTATACAATATGTTGGATATTAACTCAAAGATAAGAATTTTTACTACATAAATCTCGTAAATTTTATAACATAAACTACTCAAAATCAACGCAGTCGTCTTAAATCCGATTTAACTTTGAAAACAAACATTCACAAACCCATAAATCTGGTCATATACTAACTAATCTACACATCTCAATGATCACACACACTAAACTACAAGAATAAAGGCCGGTGTCAGCCCAGGTCACTGAAGTCAATACACAAATTTACGTCGCTCTAATATTAGTGAGCTGATCAATATCGCAGATAATGGGGTCGATATACATTGCAATACACAATAGTTAAACATCACGCGTTAATAAATCGTAACAAATTGCAAAGGCATTACTTGACCCCGTAGTACTAGTAGGGCAATATTCGCTGGCAGTTCGTACATTTTCTCGTGCCCTACAAAACTCTTTGACCCAATCAGGTCACGAAAAAAATGGCCGACAACATACAAGTCTTCATAGTGGGAAATTCCACAAATAAGTTCGATTTTAATCTCAGAGAAGAATTGACAGTCCTAGAAATAATATTTGCATCATATATTTAACCTATTTCTACAATAATACGCAATGTAAACATTGCGACAATAACGTTTTAACCTCAATACAGATGGTATCAAAACTCGCAAAATAAACAATATATACCGATTTTTTTGGGTCAATTCCAAAACTGCGCGATCACAACTTAACACGATCTGTGTAGAAATTATCCATTTATATAATCCACTGACGATTTAGTTCACGAAATTACAACTGTTAATAAATGTTATTGTCATTACGTACACAAATTGAAAACAAAGTACATGTTTAACCCTCTGCTTGCATGTGTTATGTTCAGTAATTGACACTTTTCCAAATTAGGATTAGTGACGTCAGGGCACCTGTTATGAAGCGTGCCGCATCAGTTTGTGAATATGACTGATAGAGTTACTTCCCTTTAACATGTTAAAAGAGGGGGGGGGGGGGGGGGATTTAATTGTGTGTCTAAGACTCTACATTACAGTAATGTATCTATAGGTCTTTGTTGTAAGAGAATAAAAGTAAAGATAGAGTTTAGTGTCTTGTGTATTATTTTATTAAGACAGAGTGATAAAGAGATGTGTGACTTTATACCATGAATTTATTAAATCTAATTAATATAGATTAGATATAATAATTATGTTGCTAACTTGATGACAATTCAAATAAACCACTCAAAATTTGATATGGGTCAATAAACTTTCCTTTTGAATATTTTGCAAAATTGAATAAGATGGACTGATAGAATTTTTAGAAACATGTTTCATCAGCAACACTGTATATGAATCTAAATTGCTTCCCAATGTGATGGCTAAGTGCTTATAAGCCAAGCCTCTCTAAAATGTTTGTGGTACGTTCAAACCTCTGTAACTCAGAGGTTCTTCTAAGGCGTAATGCCAAATCCTGAAAATAAGATGCTAGTCTGATTCGGATGCTATTAGCTCACATCCCTACACCAAAACCCTTGTTTCAAACATTGATCTATTGGCAAAATTTAGCATATGAAATTACAAATGACCATAACTTAGTCAATTTTTGGTATTTTTACATCAAATAACTTTTATTTTCTGCAGAAAAGTTCATTCTTTCTAATGCAGCAAATCCGGATTTCCGGATTAATCCGGAATTATAGAACCCCTGCTCTGTTTTGAAGGAATGCTATGTTTTTTGGAGTTTTTGGGTTTAACATAATATGAGCACAAAAGAAACAAACATTTCCCTGTTACTCTTGCAACTTTTGGTTTCTGCAAATAGGGCTTATCAGTTACCTGGAAAAAGACAACATTATGTCAATGCATCTCAAATGCATCACATGCATTTAGCAGCAGATTAGATGATATTTCAACAAATAAACGTTTTCTTAATCAGTTTTGTTTATTTAACTTGAATCGGACATGGTTCTTTTGATTTTTTTACCCTTATCAAAGTTTGAGTTGAGTAGTATAATTAGGTATGAAATTGTACAGGTTTAGATTGTCAGTAACAAATTACAGCAAACAAAGCAGATAAATGTTTTAGCAAGAAAACCTCAATTATATCTTTGGCGTAACCACACATCAATGGTGTAACATTTAATTTTGTTGATCTTTTTTGTTGATTTTACTTTTCCTTCGCAGAGTTCTGTTTTAGTCAGGGGTGTCAATAGGGCCAAATTAAAATCAGGCCAACAATTTTTGCTAAACAAGAGGCCTTCAATGACATCGTTTTCATAATTAACTCAGTTTTGTTAAAGAAAAGCCTTCATATCAGATTTAATTTACCATAATTTTGCCATTTCTTGAGATAATTTCATCAAATAACTTTTACTTTGGTCAGAAGCAATTGCACTTTCAGGAATGATAAATCAGGAATTCCTGATAAATCAGGAAAATTGACACCCCTGTTTAGTAGCAATCTTTGTATACCTATGTACATCTAGCAGTTATATTGACAAACACATTTTCTCTGTCCTTCAGCCAGTTACCGTAGCAAGCCACAGCTATGGCCCAGTGGTTAGTGTCATAGGCATATGGTTTCAACTTACCATACATTATTTGCCCTAAATGTCACTGATAGCCCCAGGAAATGAAAAAAGAATATTTTCCTCCATAATTACTTGGAGTCGTTGCTGGTTCCTTGTGGAAGGGCAAGCTAGTATTGAACCCATACGGATGAAGTCCAAGAAAATTAGTTATATGAATCTGCCACTCTATGTAACAGAAAAATGTTTTGAGAAACAAGATTACTGTTTTATGTGCAAGATTACGGTTTCACATGCAATATTATTGCGTTACATTTATGTGCAAGATTAATGTGTTATGCACAAGATTATTGTGTTATGCGCAAGATTATTGTGTTATGTGCAAGTCTATCGTGTTTCATGCAATATTATTGTGTTATGTGCAAGACTATTGTGTTATGTGCAACATGTTTGTGTTATGTGCAAGACTATTGTGTTATGTGCAAGATAACTGTGTTATGTGCAACATGTTTGTGTTATGTGCAACATGTTTGTGTTATGTGCAACATGTTTGTGTTATATGCAATATTATTGTCATGTGCAACATGTTGTGTTATGTGCAACATGTTTGTGCTATGTGTAACATGATTGGGTTATGTGCACCATGTTTGTGTTATGTGCACGACTATTGTGTTATGTGCAAGATAACTGTGTTATGTGCAACATGTTTGTGTTATGTGCAATATTATTGTCATGTGCAACATGTTTGTGTTATGTGCAACATGTTTGTGTTATGTGTAACATGATTGGGTTATGTGCAACATGATTGGGTTATGTGAAACATGTTTGTGTTATGTTCAACATGATTGGGTTATGTGAAACATGTTTGTGTTATGTGCAACATGTTATGCAACATCATTATAGTATGGTGGTAGTAAAATAGCTCTAACTATTCGATAAGACAATTTAGCAAAGAATGGGAGGGATTTAATCAAATAAAGAACAAGGCATACATTAATACTGGTTTAATGTCACAGAGAGGAATACTCAACAACAATTGCTATAATAATAAAGTTTATCTATAAACATACTCTATATAAATACTGAAATCTGCACAAACATAACAAATACATATTTACATTATATTATTTATACATCAACAACTCAATATTAGGAGTGATAAAAAAATGTTTGTTTCAGTAACATACCAACGTATAATGTATAGGGTAGGTAGGTTGAAAAAATATTTTATAATTTTTTTTTCATATAGAAATTACGAGCAACTTCAATTTTCAAAGTATAAAAAGCTACAAAAACATTTAGATTCTCAGCAAATGTTACGGTAGGTGGGGTACTTGAAACAAACACATTTTTTAGACCTAAGATTCATCAATTTAACTAGTGCTGCAAAAAACAAGACTGCGTTCAATAAACGCTTATGCCCCCATGGAAGCCTTGCCCATAAAAAGCTAAGTCAATCAGGGGCCATAATTCTGTAATAATGTTGGATAGTGTTACATGGCTTTGATAAGGTAAGGGGCTAATGATAGTAAACAAGTATGCCAAGTTTTAAGGCATCGCCATGATGGACATGATGTAAAACGAAACTGTCAATTTGGGTTAACCAAGAATTAGACGCTTAATAAGTCGAAGTCCAAAATTAGGTCAATGTGACGGTCAAAATGCGTTTAGGTGATATAGGTGTGTGGAGAATGTTCAAATACAACAACCATGCAAGTATGAAAGCTTTGTAGCAAGCCATATTAATGCTAGAAGAAACGGTCAATTTGGGTTAACCAAGAATTTGGCCCTCCAATAAGTTTAAGTCCAAATTAGGTCAAGGTGAAGGTCGAAATGGCGTCAAATGATACATGTGTGTGGAGAGTGTTCATATACAACATCCTTGCAAATATGGAAGCTTTGTAGCAAGCCATAATATTGCTAGAGGAAACGGTCAATTTGGGTTAACCAGGAATTTGACCCTTCAATTAGTCTAAGTCCAAAATTAAGTCAAGATGAAGGTCAAAATAGGTTAGGTGATACAGGTGTGTAGAGAGTGTTCATATACAACACCCATGCAAGTATGAAAGCTTTGTAGCAAGCCATAATGATGCTAGAAGAAACGGTCAATTTGGGTTAACCAAGAATTTGGCCCTTCAATAAGTCTAAGTCCAAAATTAGGTCAAGGTGAAAGTCAAAATGAGGTTAGGTGATACAGGCATGTGGAGAGTGTTCATATACAACATCCATGCAAGTATGGAAGCTTTGTAGCAAGCCATAATAATGCTAGAAGAAACTGTCAATTTGGGTTAACCAGGACGGACAGACGAACGGACGGACGGACAGGTGAATCACTATATGCCTCCCCATCTATCGATAGGGGGGCATAAAAACCTAAAAAAACATAATAATTATATATCATACCGGTGAAGCGGTCCTTTTTTTCCCCCGGCCAGTTTTTTCCTGGGGGAAAAAATGGACAAGGGAAAAATTTGGCCTGTTACTGTAGCAGTCCTTTTTTTCCCCCGGCCAATTTTTATATGTATTTGAGGAGGTCTGTCAGGCGACCACAGGGTTTTGACACAGTGAAGACATCAAACATTATCATACTTCCAAATGTTCCAATTTTTGTGTCAAAGTCCTATGCGTTTAATTCAATATTTTCAGCAGTAAAATGGTATACATATAGTGAACAACTTTCAGCAGATATAGATGTATATTATTCAATATTTTGAGCAGTAAATTTGTAGTTAAAACAACTTTCAGCAGATATAGATGTATATAATTCAATATTTTCAGCAGTAAAATGGTAGAGAACAACTTTCGGCACATACAGATCGATGGCTTAGAATAAGAAGGTCGTAAGGTCCTTATAAGACTCATGCATATTTGAAAAATCTGCATCTCAAGGGGCTTCTTAAGAGCCTATTTTCATGAAAATAGAAGTGATCTTGTTGACCAAACTGAAGTTTAAAATGTTTATTTTTTCCAAACGTTACGAGTATTTTTCAGGCAGCTTTTTTTGTTTTCTCAAAATATTGATTTTGTACTTACGACCTTCTAATTCTAAGCCAGCAAGTTACTGTTTTCTGGTTTCCGGATGTACAATAAATATTGCTGATCCAAGGCTTTCACTGTTAATTGTTAATCCTTTACACCAAAATCAATCCACAAATCTATCATTTATGTACCTTTAATTACTATTAAGTATTATGTATGGAGGGGAGACAATCCAATTACAGAAATGCACTTATCCAAACATATTATCAAGGGAGATCACTCTTAAAATGTGCTCTAGCCCAACGTTTATCAGAATTGTGTAGGGGGAGCAAATCGAGGGCTCCGTGCAAAACTATGGTACATGCCTATATAAATTGATGTAGTTACCACAGTTTTGCACCGAGCCCTTGAAATGTTTATAATAACCAAACGATGGTAATTCTGCAATAACATGGAGGTCCTAAAAGATTTTATTTCTTTTTGGCAGAACATTGTGCTGCTGTAACATTAATTGTGCAACTTACCAGTATAGCTATTCCAATTTTATTTTATGTAGCTTAAAGGGGCATGCCCTGGAACTAAAGTGTCTCGAATAACAATCAAATTGGTATCATTTTAATACCTAAGTCAAATAATGAAAACCCTGTAAAAAATGTAAGAAATATCCCTAGTTTTGAAAAAAAAAAAATATAAAGAATAACTAAATATCGTTGTCATCAATAAAAGGCTGACAAGTCTTTTATTCAAATCGATATACAAAATATCAAAGTGTGTTATAGAGTAAATTTTTAAGTCAAATTCTTCTTGGACTATTTGGTAATTAAGTTGGTTTTACAAGTGATAAAGGCAATTTTGTTGTATACAAACATAGACACTCCAGTTTCTGGGCATGCCCCTTTAAATCCTTCACTTAATACATCATACACTTTTCAGATAAGAGATGAACTAGAATGTGTGCACATGTCATGTGCAGCTCTTTTGGACAAATATCAAGAATGATCTCCCTTGATTAGGTGTTTTCAGTTTTTGGACAAATATCAAGAATGATCTCCCTTGATTAGGTGTTTTTAGTTTTTGGACAAATATCAAGAATGATCTCCCTTGATTAAGTGTTTTTAGTTCATTATTTCAGATTACTGGAAATAGCAGCGCTAATATATGTATCTCGGAAATAAACCGTTTACATCTTTTAAATGAAAAAATTATTTTCAAATTCCCAACCTACCTACTCTTTTGAACCAAACACCAGAAGCACACATTTCTATGCCCTTACATGTACTATCACACTGAAGTCTTGATAAACTTTACATCACAATGAAAAGTAAAATGTCATATTTATAAAATTATATAGATCAGAAGAACGAAACATTCACCTTGTAATTATATCACATTTGCAAAAACAAAACACACCAGTTTATAAATGATTAAAGCCAGGGCTTGTGATTCTGTCACTCTTATATACTTGCCCATAAGTCGGGTAAAATCAAGTTAAACAAATTCAAAAAAGTCAACCAGACTTTGACTAATGTAAAAAATCCTCTATAAATTAGTACAACTTATGCAGTCGGCTAAAACACGGTATTGGTGCTAAAACGGTATTTTTTATGTTATATCATCAGCAAATAAACAATTTACAATGTAGGAACTAATTTTAAAGATGTATATGATTGGCAGTGACCCTTCTTAGTTTCCTGAAAATTTCAAGAGCCTACTATAAGCCATTCTGGAGATACGCATGGAAACATGGTCCAAAAATGGCCATTTTTGAGCGTTATGCAGTCTCACATGAAGAAAAGAGAGTTTTTAATTACAAAATGCTCTAATTTCAATCACAAATGAAGCATTAAATAATATGGGTTTGATACAGACTTCTATCTCATAAGTTTTGCTGTTTGAATTAATGAAATTGGTTAACAATTAATGATTTTATGAGAAAATTACTGTTAGTAGTGGTTTCATAAAAACACTCAAAATCAAACATATACTCTTTGTTATACTCCTATAATTTGTTAAAAAAAGTAGATGATGAAACTTAAATTGGTATAAAACTTTCAGTTATCAATTTGTGTAAGTGAAAAAAAACATTTACCTACAGTGCTAATCAATGTTTTTGCTTAAACACTTGTTCTTTGGCAAATATTGAAATTAAAAATTCTGTAGTGTCTGTAACCTTGCAAAGTTTAAGTTGCAATAATTTCATTGTTTATCAATCTAGAAGTTTAAATCTTACATTGGCTAATAGGTATTCACATAATGTCTAAGTCGGCCAAATATTTTTGTGCTAAGACTTAACATAATTGAAAATTACTACTTTGAAAAAGTTACAGACACTACACTAAAAGGTACAATAATGAAAATAATAATACACTGCTCTTTTGGTCATTACTTTTTTGTTTTACTCCAGAGAAAAGTTTAATCTTTTATCTTGCAATGTAGCATCATGCTTTGGAATACTGATTCAAGTGCAGATGAGTGATGCAACAATTTTTTTTTAATGAAATGTGGCATCAGACATGTTGCATTGTTTTTAAGAACTATTTATGACAAAATAAAGTAGACCATTGTTTTACCCTAGAAGAACTCTGTGTTTTATTTATGTGTTCCTTACCATGGTACAACTCTAAGACATGGAGAGAAGACAGAAACAAACCTCTGGTAATGATCCAGGTAAGTTTATATTGTTCTGAAAATGCTACACTATAATTTGTAGTGTCTGTAACCAATTTCCCCAAATTATTAGTCCATGATCATTTTCCCCATATGTGTATGAAATGAGAAGAAATTTTGTTTCCTTTTACAACACTTATACAAACTGAATAACATTGTGACAAATTCTGTCTGAAATGTCAAATTTTAATATAGATAAATGTTTCTATTTCAAAGATTAAAAAAAATGGTACAAACTGGTACAATTTTCAATGATCTCATTGAATAGACAAGGAAAACTATTTTATTTTCCATTAACTAGCATGAGAACAGTAAATTAAAACAAGAAAACCCAAAGAATTTAATGAAACAAGACAAATTTAAGGTAGTTAGTTATTATGGTCAAATGGTTACAGACACTACATTTTCTATGCATCCGAAAGACTATTGTCTGTGATACCAAAGAATGCCCAAAATCATTTTAAAAACCTTGAGTATTGACCAAAAATAGTGAGATTTCTCATTTTACAGATTTATTTGTTTAGGTAGGGTCTTAATATGTCTTAGGCTTTTGACCTTATCCATGTGTATTGATATATGTTGTGCTGGTGTTATATTTTAATAAATAATATAGTTTCAATAAAATGCATTAATGCAGAAACATTGGCAATATGCTTTAAACACTTAAAATTGGCATCAATATACAGTCATGTACATTGTGTACACATCACAACAGCTTAAAGAAATGATAACAAAAATGTTTCTTTTTCAGAAAGCAATTAAAGATGATACCTACAAATATAAGATTAAGGCAATAGGGTAGAAGCGAAAAGATGAGGCGTACAATACAAGCATGGAGAGAAAAGCAGAAAAGGGACAAAGCAGAATATGAGGAGCTGAAAGAGGCAGATAGTGAAAGGATGCATGTCTCTCAAAAAGACGGCAAGAACTTTTTGAGCCAAATATCAAAAGAATTGAAAAGGATGGAACATAAGAAATTATTGTGAGAAAAGAAAAGTAAAAGCCGGAACTGCAATACCTGGTACTGTAACTACTGAAATTATGAAAAAAAGAATGAAGCTGTAAAAAGAACACAAGCATAAAGAATATGCATAAAGATGAAGGACTGAATGCACCAAGGATCAAGTAGTTCAGAAAAGGTGAAAAGAGAGATACTGGGTCACCTGAAGAATCCACCAAAGTTTACCAAAGGTAGCTTTGTACCAACAATTAAAGAAGTTGAAGAATTATTACCTGAAATACCTAGGAGGAAATCTGCTACCATTAGTAAACTAATAGAATCTTAACAACATGCAAAATTCTCAAGAAGAAACAGATAGTTATGACAGCAGAATGCAAAACAAAAACTTGAAATGACAGAAACAGTTTTACAATCTGTGGCAGAGTGTATTTCAAAAGTGAAAACAAGGAAAAGGGGTGAAAATAAACATGCATACATCATTATCTGTCACTAAGTATTGAAGAAGAATAAAAGGTACAGATTAAATAGGTTTTTCAAAGTATCACTTAAAGTATGAAAACCAAGATGGACATGGTTAGAAAAGAAACAAAAGAAAAAGAAGAAAGGATGCACTTCAATCTTGCATAAAGGATTCAATGAAGAGCTTTTTTCTGAGCCAAGAAATCAGCAGAGAGATGTCAAACAAACATGAAACAGTAAAAGTAGGAAAAAATGTCAAAAAGAAATACTTCAAAAACATGATGTTATGACCTTGACACTGGAAGCTTTCAAAGAGTACAAGTCGGAAATCATGCTGACTAAATAGGAGTTACTTCATTTTCATAACTGAAAGTGAATGTTGAGAAAGTGTCCAAAACAAACTAAAGATCTGGGAGCTGAGGTTAACATTCATCATTGACAAAAACAAATTCTAATAAGAAAGAAATTCAATCAATTAAGCAAAAGGAGAAGAATACAGTAACACTTGAAAAACATTATGAGAAAAGAAAGTCAACAGAAATGCACAACACTTTAGTAAAGGGCACAACAAAGTATCAACTGAGAAACAGAAACCAATATAATCTCAAACATACAGCCCTGGTGACTTTGTAGCAGTTAAGCTTAAGCTAACAATGTGTTTTCTAGCTGTGCAGAAGTAATGGATGTTTGTGACCAATTAATCAGATTAAAGTACATGAAAAAGTCAGACAAAGTGTACATTTTGCCGGATAGAGAAGATTGTTCACTTGAACCGTTAGCTGTATTCTTGTGTTGTGTAGAAGCTCCAGAAATATCAGTGAAAGGGGATGTTTCAGACTCAAGGAAAATGATATGCAGAAACTAAAATCAGATTTTGAAAGAGCATTTCTATTTGAAATGAATATACTCTAGATAGTAGTGTAAAATTAAGCATATCTGAAATATATCACCAACATTTTTACACACCATGACATGTATGTAGTGTCTGAAACCAAATATGTGTCTTCTTATTATTCAGCTGTATGCCTCTGTAGGAGTAAGCATTTTGTTTCAGAGTTTATTCTAATGTCTAGGGCTTGATAAACAATCATTTGAGTTGAATTTTTTACAGTTTACAAAAACACCATTCAGTATATAACTTTACTATGGTGTTCACATTTCTATAATTTTATGGAAAGTTGGACATATTCTTGTAGAAATGTGTTTGTACTAAAATTCTAACCAATTTCAATCATTTGAAATAATATTCTAGTTATGTTTTTATGTTGATTTGCTTTTGTTTTGAATTTGGTCACAGTTTAAATGATTTTGCAACCGCATTGATTTATATGTTTTTTCGGTAGTGTCTGTAACCAAATGTATGCGCATTGCATTTTGACCTGTTACAAAAATTACTGATTCTGTAGGATGGTATTGATGATTTTGCATGTTCAAGTATTGTTCTCTGTGTGAGATAAATGCTTCAATAACCTTCTATTGGATCTTTTATGAAAATTAAACAAAAGTTCTATGCCTATTTTTTTTTCACCCTAACACCTGCTTCATAAATGTTCATTTTTTTTTTTAAAGATGTACAATCACACCCATTTAAGTGTTTAACTTTCAAAGTTTATATCCTGTTATTGATGTTACAGTACAAAAAATAAATGTTTTGAAGTTTCTTTTTATTTTTCTTGCATGTTATACACCTAGTGTAGTGTCTGTAACTTTTCTCATACCATAGGGTGAAAATTGTAAATAAAAAAATTACGCAAACATGCTCACGAAAACTAAACTTAATTTGTGTAGAGGATACCCTAAACTTTGTGATTACCTCAAAGAAATTATGTTATTTGAAAGTTCACTTTTTTGATCAAGTGAGACTACTTTCAGCACCAATACCGTGTTTTAGCCGAGTGTATTGGTCTCAGGTAAAATGTATGAAGAGATTTAATTTTAAGGAAGTCAGAATGATGCAAAAAGTGCTGAAACTACAAGAAAGAATACGTCGGCAACAATTTGCCCATCTGAGACTTGGAAAATGTCTAAACCTCAGTGTAAAGGATGCATCCCATGTTCGTGAACCAAAAATCATACAGCACAGAATACTGCAAAAATGCATTTTAACATTTGATTTGAGCTTTTATCCATCAAACAAGAGGGCCCAAAGGGCCCTAGGTCGCTCACCTGTTGTAGCAGTACATGCAAGATCTGTGATTTGACCTGGTGACCTAGTTCTTGGTCCAATATGACACAATATCGCACTTCACCTAGATGTTGCCAAGATGATCACTCTGACCAAGTTTCATATGGATTAGGCTAAAATTGTGACCTCTAGTGACTACACAAGGTTTTTCTATGATTTGACCTTGTGACCTAGTTATTTACCCTAGATGACCCAATATCGGACATGACCTAGATTGTGTTGTGATGTTTATTGTGACCAAGTTTCATAAAGATTAGGTCAAAATTCTGATCTAGAGACTACACAAGGTTTTTCTATGATTTGACCTTGTGACCTAGTTTTTGACACCGGATGATGCAATATCTAACTTGACCTAGATTTTGTTGAGGTGATCATTGTGACCAAGTTTCATAAAGATTTGGTCAAAATTGTGACCTGTAATGACTACACAAGGTTTTTCTATGATTTGACCTTGTGACCTAGTTTTTGACCCAAGATGACCCAATATCGAACTTGACCTAGATGTTGTTAAATTATCATTGTGATTAAGTTTCATAAAGATAAGGTCAAAATTGTGACCTCTAGTGACTACACAAGGTTTTTCTATGATTTGACCTTGTGACCTAGTTTTTGACCCCAGATAACCCAATATCTAACTTGACCTAGATTTTGTTAAACTGATCATTGTGATCAAGTTTCATAAAGATTAGGTCAAAATTGTGACCTCTAGTGACTACACAAGGTATTCCCATGATTTGACCTTGTGACCTAGTTTTTGACCCCTGATGACCCAATGTCGAACTTGACCTAGATTTGATGTGTTGATCATTGTGACCAAGTTTCATAAAGATTAGATCAAAATTGTGACCTCTAGTGACTACACAAGGTTTTTCTATGATTTGACCTTGTGACCTAGTTTTTGACCCCAAATAACCCAATATCTAACTTGACCTAGATTTTGTTGAGATAATCATTGTGACCAAGTTCCATAAAGATGAGGTCAAAATTGTGACCTCTAATGACTACACAAGGTTTTCCCATGATTTGACCTTGTGACCTAGTTTTTGACCCCAGATGACCCAATATCGAACTTGACATAGATTTTGTTAATATGATCATTGTGACCAAGTTTCATAATGATTAGGCCAAAATTGTGACCTCTAGTGTCTACACAATCAAATTGTTGACGGACGGACGACGGACGAAGAGTGATCACAAAAGCTTTTGACAGATTTTCAATAAAAAGTAATTTTTGCAGTCAGGGGTAATTTCTTTCAAAATCATGTATACCAGGAAGTATTGCCTCTCCATTGATAGCCTCATGGTATAGCTCAGAGAATTTGACCTGATCCTGACCTTTAAGCATGAATATATTACAAGGTTCTTGCATTGAATATATAAATTTCCGAGAGCAAATCATGCAATATCAGCCATTAGATTTGTGTTGGTATTACATCTCGAGCGTCTTCGTGATACTTTTTGCTTATGAAAACACACAACCTGGATTATAAATATAGACAATACATCAGCTGTTGAATTATGCTAAATAGAAGGTCGAGAGTCATGTCAAATTCTCCAGACTATAGAGCATCTGCCTGTCTTCGTTTCCTGGCCAGGTCATACCATCGACTAAATAAAAATGGTACCAGTAATCCCTTGCTACATGTAGATGCTCAGCATAAAACAAGAAAACAGGCTTCTCTTCTATAACACCCTCAGTAATCTAATTTGTAAGAACTTGTTTCACAATCAAGCTAAAATAAGTAAGAACTAACAAAAAGTAAATTCCGCCAACTTTGCAATGAGTGCCAAAATCACATTCCCTGGCTTTATCTATCACAGACAAGTAACACGCTTGAATGACTTAATATACATACACCCATTGTCTATGAGATTCAAACAAAATATCAAATTTGATGTTTAATGACCCTGGGGCAATAAACTTACCAAATTTGCTGGGGTAAAAAAAATCCCATCAATTTCCATTATGCCAAAAAATTGTACAAGTGAATCAACTTAAAAACACAAGGGGACATAAATCAAAAAACTAGAAATTGTTAAAACATTCCGATTCCAAACCATCAAATGAAATGAATTTGTTCTTTAACTTAATGTAAAGTGACAAATTGCCAACCAAAAAATGTCAACTTTTTGTCCATGGGGACCTCTCAAAATCCACCAATCAATAGAAATAGCTTATGTCTAAGCTTCAAGAAGATGAAAAAAAATCAGGAGGCATATCATATAAGAAACTGGTTCGTCAAATGCGCCTGACAGTGATTTTTTTGCATTCGACTGACATTTAAATCCATTTTAACGGTAAATTATGACCATATGGTTGAATGGATTAGCTTGACAGCCTTTACCAATGAAACATCTTCGACAAACAATAAGGCAGAGCGCCCTCTGCCCTGGCGCAATGTCATTTTAACGGTAAGTAGAGCCCACAATTGTTAATTAAGTCAAGCACCAACAAATATATTACCATTGAAGCATTTCACCAACATCTAGCACACTTGCATACGTTCACAGCAACACTCTAAAAATGTTTATTTATGTTTCATACAACATATAATTCTATTAGCACACATTACAATACAGCCCATAACATTGTTTGCATACCTACCAAGCAGAGTAAGAAACAAGCACAACATCATTTAATAAAGAGGATACTACATGAGTGTCTTTTCATATTAAATTTATTAAACAAGTTGAATAAAAGAATAAAATGGGAGGCTCTGCTGAGCATTTTATGGATTTTATTTCAATGGAAAAAAATAATATTTCATTTAAGGCCTAATATTATTTAGGCCTAACTTATGATTCAGAAATGTATATTGCCCCCAAGAGTTTGTGTAATTCAAATAATGTGTGATTATATTTATAGATGACTTTGTACATTCCATATGCTTAGCACAATATACATAGTTCTTGAAAGCGTGGTCACAGAAATAAACCTATTGAGATCTTCATTACTATTAAGTTGTATTAACTCTAAGTCTCTAAACAATAAAACAACATGCTCCCTAAAAACATGGGAAAACTTTATTACTATCACAACACATATTTATGAACAAGACCTTAGTGTGCCCATGATAATGAGAAAGGTGAGAAAATTTGGTATATTCTACAAAGGTGGATTAATCACATATGCACGATTTATCAGTGATGTTTTTAGTACAAAACTGACCATATCTGTTCACTTTAATAATTTGTAAAACAAATTTTGCAGCAGTTGACAAAACAGATTCATGTTTATGAACATCACATTATCCTGGGCGCACTATATCACTAAAATAAGATGAATACCTGTAGATACATGTCCCTCGAACATTTATGTTGGCCTAACATTCTTGAGACATTCATTGTAATCTGGCCCCTTAATCTCCCAGTGCATCTCAATCTGAGCTTAATCTCATCTCATTTATTGTCATGTGTCTTTATGTCAATTTTTATGTAAAAATTGGCATCGCAATTTAACAGAAACCATATTCTAATTTTATAACAGTACACTTTCTAGAGCTTGAATTTCAGACTTATCTTACTTTCAGACTCTAATTTGAGCAAAATCTCCGTTTGAGCTGAGGTTTCTAATTGAGATACTGATCTGAGGGATGTCAATGGTTACAGGAAAATTGTGTGGACAGACTTTGTCGATAGATGGACAAACGTACCAATAAATGGAACAAAAGCATGACTCTAATATGGCCCCGTAATCATCATACTGTGAGCTTAATATGATGAATCTTTAGTACATGTAATATACAATGCCACATGACAGTAGATCAAAGGTAAACATCAAACAACAATTATGTGTACATATACAACATGCATGAGGACTTTTTATCAGATCAACCAATCATTCTGATTGGATGTTAAGCTGCCATCAAATCATCTGGACATTCTGTTTGGCTGTTGGGTTGCCATCAAATCATCTGGACATTCTGATTGGCTGGTTTTCATGAAATCATCCTGAAGCTGTGATTGGCTGTTGGGTTGCCATCAAATCATCCTGAAGCTGTGATTGGCTGTTGGGTTGCCATAGATTTTAAAGAATCTCTGTACTCTGTAGTAACTAAGTCTGCACTTTTTATACACTGAGATAATGCGTAGTCACAATTCAAAGGCTTCTCTGAAAAAAACAACATCGAAAATACTGTAGAACTTTGACACCTTGAACAGTTTTGCCTCAAACACCCTAGAAACCTTCAGTCCCATCAAAACGATTATTAATTTAAGTATTCAGTAGATGACCTGGAAGGTAGATGGATTTCCATATCTTCTACTCGTGTAACATATTTCGGAATTTTAAAAGAAACAAGTAATTAAGAATTGTAAGCAACCGAATACAGAAGTCCCTACCGGTTTTAAGCCATTTTCAATGTTTCTGTTGCCATAATAACCACAACTTTGATCAGAATCAAATTATGTTTGGACGTGCATTATCCCCTTATTACCCCCTATTCACATACCAAGTTTCATAAACCTAGCTCGGAAGCTTGTTGAGTTATGTCAGGATCCAGATATTTTGACGGAATGACGGACAGACTGACTGATGGACGGACGAGCGGAGGGCAAACCTATAGTCCCCTCCGGTCAAAAACATAAGATAGGAGGATAATCTAGAAAGTTATTCTGACTTCATTCCATAGGGAATTGTGAATTGGGAATAAAACCCACTTATACAGTTTATACTCTTCTATACTGTTGGCAACAGCCATCTTTAAGAGTATAAACTAAATTAATAAGTAGAAATTTTTGTTTACTTATACGGGTTAAATGCATTTCTCAATGATTTTCAAGTTGTAAGTCAGCCGATTTGCCTAACCAGTCAGGGCTCTCACTACACTTTTGGGACTGGGGCCAGGGGCCCTAGGGTAGGGGAATTTTGCGTCGTTTTTCAGAAAAAGGGGAATTTTGTCTTTTATAAATATCAATAATATTTTTTTTGAGAGGATTTTTTTTTTCAGAAAATAGGGGAAATTTAGGAGGGGAATGGGGCCGATACTCGGCCCCAAAAATTAAATAACATAATATTTTATCACCACTACTGCTTTAAAAGCACATGTCTAACTCTCACACCAATACATTTACATAGTTCAAATTTTCATTTTTGACACAGACAAGGTATTTTTATCCATACACTTCTATGACTATTCAAGGCTGTTTGCCTAAATTCAAGGATTTTCAGTTAAATTCAAGTCTCTTTTAGGCATTTTTATCAAGGCAGCACTTAATTCAAGTACTTTTTAAGGTTGAAACTAAATTCAAGGACTGTTCAAGACTTGTGCGAACCTTATATGACTTGCCGCAACCGGGGATCGAACTTGGATTTCCGGGTTACAAACCCAGCGCCACTTATCCACAGCCGTGGCTTTGGAATTTATTTATTTTGGCCGAGTTAATATAAAACATTAAGGAAAATGGATACATTTTATGACAAAAAAGAAATTAACAGATTGGGCCATTGTCATGCTTTATAAAAGCTGTAAATGAAATTTTTTCACAATTAATGGGAGTTGTTTTTAATAACATACTAGTAGTTGAAAACATTTCCCCCAAGAACACTTAACATAGACATAATTTTGTACAAACAAATGCAATAATTCAATTTTTTTAACAGAAAGTAAGGCAAACTTGTCTCAAGGGAGGAGAAGTAGCACAAAAATAAAATATGAGATGGCAGAAAAAAGTCTGATTGACGTAAACCTGGGAAACTATAAGAAGCAATATTACATATTTGATCTTAACTGTCTAAAACAATCAAGCAGTCATGTATTTTACATAGGAGTTCAACAGATATGTAACATTACAGACAGCATTTTTAAGTTTTCACACTTCTTTGGTCAGACAAAATTATATCGACATTTGTGAAAAATAAGACATACCCCCTTTTAAATTTATTATATCAGTCCCATTTGATTCAATTTTTTCGAATATTTGACAATAATATACATGAAATCTTCGGTTACGACAAGCACACTAAAGTCATTATGTTCTATCATGTTCAATTTTTTTTCTGTGTCATTTGCTTGTGTTCGACAGAGATAGTCATATATTGTGAATGTTCAATTGTTTTTCCATGCCGGATATAGGCCATTTGACATCAGACTACGACAGGGTTCCCACGAATATTCAGAAAAAAAATTCCCTGACTTTTCCCTGACCACAGAGGATTTTTAAAGCACTTGCGCACCGAAGCATCTTTTTGTTCAGGTAAAACAAGACTGCGTTCAATAAACGCTTATGCCCCCATGGAAGCCTTGCCCATAAAAAGCTAAGTCAATCAGGGGCCATAATTCTGTAATAATGTTGGATAGTGTTACATGGCTTTGATAATGTAAGGGGCTTATAATGGAAAACAAGTATGCCAAGTTTTAAGGCATCGCCATGATGGACATGATGTAAAACGAAACTGTCAATTTGATTTAACCAAGAATTAGACGCTTAATAAGTCGAAGTCCAAAAGTAGGTCAATGTGAACGTCTAAATGAGGTTAGGTGATATAGGTGTGTAGAGAATGTTCAAATACAACAACTATGCAAGTATGAAAGCTTTGTAGCAAGCCATATTAATGCTAGAAGAAACGGTCAATTTGGGTTAACCAAGAATTTAGCCCTCAAATAAATCTAAGTTCAAATCAGATCAAGGTGAAGGTCAAAATGGTGTCAAATGATACAGGTGTGTGAAGAGTGTTCATATACAACATCCATGCAAGTATGAAAGCTTTGTAGCAAGCCATATTAATGCTAGAAGAAACGGTCAATTTGGGTTAACCAAGAATTTGGCCCTTCAATAAGTCTAAGTCCAAAATTAGGTCAAGGTGAAGGTCAAAATGGGGTCAGGTGATACAGGCATGTAGAGAGTGTTCATAAACAACATCCATGCAAGTATGAAAGCTTTGTAGCAAGCCATATTAATGCTAGAAGAAACGGTCAATTTGGGTTAACCAGGACGGACGGACGAACGAACGGATGGACGAAAGAACGAACGGACAGGTGAATCACTATATGCCTCCCCATCTATCGATAGGGGGGCATAAAAATGTCAATAAAAATAGAGAAAAGGAAGCTTAAATATTAGCTTAATCAATGAACGAAAATGTTTAAGTTAGAAGTTAACTAGGACTGATGATTCAGACATAAAGTCACTATAACTCAGAATTGTCAGGAGCGAGCAAAAACTTTTTCAGATTTTGTTTTTTCTCCATAGAGATTGGCCTTTTCTGACAGCTAAAATAAAGAATTCCCTGACTTTTTCCATTCAACTACTGTGCCACCGTTCTTTTCCATTAGCCTGATTTGTGCCTTAATGTCTCTATGAAAGATTGTCAGTGAACGCCATTTTTTGTCAACAAGGTTGTATCTTACTATGATAGTATAGTGAGATACAACCTTCTTGTACCAAAGGAACAATATATTTACAGTGTATTAACGTTATCACTGTACGACTTTTTGGGAGACTATACAATTTAACTTGTATGACTTATTGCGAGCTAAGACATTTGTAATTTCCAGTCACTGTATGACTTATTGGGACACTAAACAATTCAACTTGTATGACTTATTGCAAGCAAAAACATCTGTGATTTCCAGTCACTGTATGACTTATTGGAAGACTATACAATCCAACTTGTATGACTTATTGCGAGCAAAGACATCTGTGATTTCCAGTCACTGTATGACTTATTAGGAGACTAAACAATCCAACATGTATGACTTATTGTGATAGCGTAAAGCTGACTCGTTTATACACAGTGATATTGGTTACCTGTCTCTGTCCACCTGTTCTGTGCTATAAATGTTAGAGCCGGGACACAGTACTGAGCCACACCCAAACTGTCTGGTTCCGAACTATTAGATAACCACACTGGTAACATCAAATGTTGGTAATGCTGAAATTTTATAAAACAATGTCACAATTTTGTTTGATATAAAGCATACATGATATTTAAGTGAGCTTAGAGCATTATAATAGTGCAAACAAATCCACTTTGACCTGATCTCACACAGCATCTCAAGTAGAAACCTCAGCTCAAAATGAGATTTTCCTCAAATCAGAGTCTGATTTTGAGATAAGTTTGAGCTCTTACCATAATAACCTAAGAATAATGTTTCTGTTTCGTGATGCCAATTTTGAGTAAAGTCTCCTATGGAAATTAACAAAAAGGCTCATGACAATATTTGAGATGAGATGTGGTTCAAATTGAGATGCTTCAGGAGATCGGGGCCTTTTATTAGCTTGATTTAAGAGTTGATTTCGTGCCTATAAATCAATTTAGGCATTTGTTTTCATTAGCAGAGTTTATTACGAATATGTACGAGGTAAACTAGAAACAATGATCTAAATCTCCGCTATAAGGCCAGACTTTCTCGATAAAATGACTTTCTCACAAAAATTGATATAATGCTGCACAATAATGTCCGACATGAAGTTATTTACACTTGTAATTTTTAGGTTAATTGGGAAATCAGTTTTACAAGTCTCCACACTTCATTCCTGATGGCATCTAAGTGATGATTACTACATGGTATGAGAGAAGAGAAGCCAGCTTTACTGTTTAAATGACGAGGACCAAGCTAGCAAGATAAATACTAGAACCGTTTAAAGGGGTGAACTCACTGTATAGTCAAACATTATCTAATGTGCAAACTTTTCTGGCTTATACTTTTTGTCTTTAAAATGTCATAATGCAGCCAAGGAACAAATCAAAGCAGATATTTTACAACTTGCTATTGTGGTACTGCTTTATTAATCTTAGGAATCACTTAAATAATGGAGGGAGAAATGCATTCAACTTGAGACTCAAACCAATGACCCTAGGTATTACTAGTCCGAAGCTCTGCCAACTGAGCAAGCTTGACACCTGTCACTACATAATCCACAGTCACTACATAATGCAGCCAGTGAGCAACCCTCATCCTTTCACATAATAAGCGCCAATATTCGATATTCTACCCATAAACTATCAAGACACCACAATTTACTTTTGCGAATACTAACTTTCGCGTTTTGCTTATCGTAGGCATATTCGTGACTACAAATTTTTGCGTTTTTAAGTTTTCTGCATTGTCCATATTAATGTTTTTAGCACTTTTGCGGCGACTTAATTTCACGAAATTCTACCATTCGCGAACTCTGTGAAACTAAATTTCGCAAAATAATTTCTAGGTTTACAGTAGTAGAATACCAACCTCAGGATAGCCGATACATTTGTCTAACACGTGTAGTTCTTGCTGTGTGATCTTGTAGATACAGCCTTCCACGGATCTTAAAGGATTGAACTCAATGTTAGCAAATCCCCCGGCTTCCTCACTGGTCCCTGAAACAATGAACAAATGAATTTCTTAAACACACATACTTTGGTGAAAGTCTGAGCTCCATATCTAGGTTGGATACTGAAATCCAGTCTAAGCATCTTTAGTAACCAGGGGTGTGGAATTCCTATGTCCGACTTGCCCGACTTGGGCTTTTTTGTCTGCGGGCAAGTAGATTTTTCCAAAATTATCAAGAGAAAAATAATAAGTGCCTTATTTTACCTTAACAAAGATGAATAACTAAATAACTAACCAAAATGATTCAACTAACAAACTTTGAATTAAATCTTGTACTTTAATCCTTGACATGATAAATTATTGAATGAAACTGAAAATTTGTTGCTTTTTTGTTTTTTTCTGGGCAAGTAGATTTAGTTTTTAGGCAAGTGGATTTTTCAGTACAACTTGACCATGGGCAATGGAAAATTTGGGAATTTCCACACCCCTGTTTACCATATGCTAGATATTGAAATTTCAAGTTTATCGAGAAAATTCTGAGCTCTGAAACTTTAAATTTAATGGTGTCTCACAATTGTTCTGCCCTTTATTATGGTGTAGTGGCAATTGCACTGGATTTGTAACCCGGCGATCCAGGTTTGATGTTAATTTCCCCCACACATAAAGCAGTTGCTTGATGCTTTTGGTAGGGTAAGTTAGTACTGGTTAGGATACAGTTCATGAAAACTGGTTAGGTGAATCAGCCTCTATATATAACTTAAAATTGTTGAGAAATGGTGTTTAACTAGAATAAAGAATATATATAGATAAACTGACACAAGTTAATTGCATGTTCCTGATAAACATGTAACCTACCTCTTTTGTTGAAGACTAGATTGAAGCCAAAAAGAAGTCCCCAATATCTGTCCTGGATTTCTCTCTGGATATAACTGCTAAATCTGTACAATATAAGTGTACAAATAGGGGAAATGAGTACAATAATTAAGGGAGTAAGTGGAACCACACGACTTAACAATGGAGGTGTTCATGTTTTTATTTTTTCCAACATTTGCCTCATTACCTAAGTTTTCATCAGGGTTTATACGTAACAAATACAACAAGTTGGAGGAGCTTTTTGGCACATGACGTCATGTTGCCATCACATTATGTTGTATTGTCTGATAAGTTCTAAAAATAGACTAAATTCTAAAAATAGATGAAATTCTAAAAATAGAATGAATTATACAGAGGATCAATAAGTTCAAAGAAACTATATATTAGAAACTTTTATTAAGCCAGCCCCTAGAGTGTTTACAATTGAATTTTTTACGCCAAACGACGGACATAAGCGATGACAACAGCTCACTAAGTGGCCAAAAGGTTAAAGTCATGCATATTGTTAAAGTCGTCAAATTAATATTTCTTTGAATCTGGAAAAGTCATACTGCAGTGAACATTATAATTTTTTTATAAACCACAAATTACCTGTTAGGATTCATGTCTGGACCATATGCAAAGTAGTATAGGTAGCCTTGTGGTGGACGTGCATTGATGGTAAAACACAGAGGGGGAAATGGAGCCTTTGTGCTGCTGCTGAAAACCTTCTTGCTGAAATAAAATTATGCAAATTAGAAAGATAGATACAGTAGAACTTCGATGCCTCGAACTACCTTCGGACCGTGAAATTAGTTCGAGGCATCTAGGGTGTTCGAGGCATCTATGGTATCCAAGAATATGCATGGGTATAAATTCGAACTTGGTGTCGGTACGTGTAAATTTACAAAATTTGTGTGTATATTGCATTATTTATATGTATAACTTATATAGGTCAATTTTGTGTAATTTTATTCATAACAATAATGAAACAATATAGTTTGACCGAATTGACATGAAATCTAACTTATCTCTGACAAGCTCTTCGAGTGTTCACGCATGTAAGGTTTCTCGTTAAACAGCATATTTATATACGATTATAAAAATTAATTACGCTGCAAGCCACATAATATCTTTATGTCCTGGGTCAAGTTCAACTACAAATCAATAAATGGAAATGTTTTGACAAACGTTGAAAAATGATTATTTTATTCCGATTTATTTAAAAATAAATAAGTTACAATTTCCTGGACGGCCTTCATTAACCATTTAATGGATGTATAAATGTTTAAAAACGTGTTATACAATGAAGTCGAACACAAACAATTGTTTGGTACAGTAATTATCACAACTTGTCGCTGACTACCCGCGGTCGAACAATAGATTTCAACAGTCAATGAAAGGTGCAAAAACTTGTATTGTTCGACTCATCTACGGGTTAACCATAAGCAAGGGACCGTCCAATCAGTTCGAGTGTTCGATCTAGATACTGTTCGAGTCATCTATTGTTTACCATATGAATAAAGAAGGAATTTTGACCGGACCGAAGAACTAGTTCGAGGCATCTAGGGTGTTCGAGGCAAGTACTGTTCGAGGCATCGAAGTTCTACTGTAGATATATTTGACATAAAATGAGCATTCACATGGCAATGATAATATCAAAACATACAAATACAGCAAGTAAGTAAATACATGTTTAATGATGAATCAATAGAACAGCCATGTCAAATCAACATTAAATGTCAAGGATAACACAAGAAAGAGTTCAAAGGAACTCTTATTTCCATTGTGATGTATGATAACTGTGACTTTATAATTCATCAAATAAAGAACAACAATTCGTCTCTTTGGCGCTAAACAAGCTTTGTATCCCACTCATAATGTAGTGTATAGTAAGATACAACCTTGTTGCACTAAAGGGACAGATTATTTACCAACGATTTATTTTAGTATTTTGACCTGTCACTCATTAATCCTCGTGTGTTTTTGTTGCACCTTAAGAATGTCTGGATTAGTTTAAATAACACCTCCGACTGAAAAACGTATAAGCACGGATATTCAATGCTGACATGTTTATTGAGATCACCTATACCCATTGCTTTAAAACAGAACTCGAGCTTGCTTGTTCATTTTTGAAAAGTGAGAATTTTGCTGATGTAATGACGGCTCAGGCCATTAATAAACATTAGGCATATATCGCATGGGTTCAGAATCAAAATGTGGTCCAAGGCTTACACTCAGCACTAAAATATTCAAATGTGATATTAAGGTCTATGGTTTGTGTTAGATTGCACATCTAAATGAGGAAACTGCATGAAAATGTTCTACTAAGTACATATTAAGAGTGTTGAAACTAAAATTTAGTACATTTCCTTTGCCGATTGTATTATCTTTATGAAGTTTGGATGTAATTATTGAAACTGAGTTTCCCACTCTATGTATACATTCAGAATTATAAATTACAATTAAATAATCTTACATATACACTTACAATTACACAAGAAAATAAGCCACAAATAATGTTTAGTACCAACTTAACATTTATATCTTACATTCTTTTTCTCAATTAGTTTCCTCATTATGAACCTCAAAAGAGTGAATTTCCATACATACCGGTATTTTTAAACACCTACCTGTTTTTGGAGATCGATTTAGTTGTAGCGATAACTTGTAAATTGGAGACATCCTCATCTCTGGAACAAAGTTACAAAAGAAATCATTAACAAATAATAATTATAGTGAAGACTTATTATCAATATAAAGAATATAGACAATATATCAGCTGTTAAGTTAAGCTAATAGAAGATCGAGAGTCGTGTCAAATTGTCCGTACTATAACTTTATTACAAGAGTCGAATCAAATTCTCCATACTTTCACTTTACTATCAACACAGGGTTTTCAAATAAGGGCTGTTACTCTATTGAGACTGCATGAATTCTGTCTGATACAACTGACACAATAATAAGACCTATTGCCCACCTGAGTGGCCGCTGAAAAAATTTGCTATTCTATAATGATACAGTTTTTTTTTATAGACAGTAGAGAATGATACTAAGAAAGAGGCTGCAGAATGGGAAGATTCTAATTAAGATACTGTAAAATCATTAATATTCGTGGGGGATTTCATTTCGTGGATTTCATGGATGACCTTAACCACGAAATTAAATCCCCCATGAATAATTAATCCATAATTAGTCAAGTTTATAGTGGCTGCCATACTTGCTTTCAATTTCAGTCAGTTAATTTATAAAGACTGGATTTTGGGAAGTTTACATGTATATACCAACATGTAATAAAACGATTATTATATCTGTTTGATTTTTGAATAACTCATGATAATTTCTTTGAATTTTGACCATGCCAAAGTCCTTGAAATTATGTCCCCATGAAATGGTCTTTTTCACCAAACCAATAAAAAAAATTTCCCATTGAAATTAAATGATTTTACAGTATAGGAATGTCATGTATATAACCCTTTACTACATAGATACATTGATTCACATCACCTATATACCAAATTCCCATATTCATCAGTACATGGGAGCTGCAAATAATGGTTGTTGTTTTAGAGGTTGTTTCTCTAGTGAGGTTAAATTTATAGTAAATAGCAGCTTAGGGATATTTTGAAGGTATTGTTATAGAGAGGTTGTTGCTCTACAGAGAGCCGCTCTCGGGAGGTTGTACAGTATACAGTCAAACCTGTGTTAAACTATGAACAAGACCACCATTGTAAACCCTGTCTACAAAGACCACTTATTTGACCATCCGTCTAGAAGTTTTTTTAGAGAGACTAATGCACCCGCAAACTAAGACCCCTTTTTTCTGTACTCATGGGTGGCCTTAACCCACCAGTTTGACTGTATATTCCAATAATAATGAGAATGGATGGCAGATTATCATATTACAGAAATGAATATATAGCTGGCTTAGAATGAGAAAGTCGTAAGTGCTACTAACGACATTATTAGACCCATACATATTTGAAATCTGCATCACAAGGCGCTTCTTCAATAATGAGCCTATTTTCATAAACAGGTCATGTTGACCAAACTAAAGTTTAAAAGCTTGTTTTTCCATAAGTAAAGAGTAGTTTTCAGACATTTTTTCTTGTTTTCTCAAAATATCTATTTTGTACTTACAAACCTTTTCATCCTAAGCCAGCGATCTTACCAAGGGAGATAATTTGTGACATTTGTCCCAAAAAGTCGCACTGATGTTGATGAAAAGTGTATATATTTTATCAGAAAAGTAGGACATAAGGAGTGAAGGTTTGAACAGAAGTCAATAAAACTATACACATGTAAGTATGCTATATGAAAAATTCTAACAGAACAACAGATGTTTGTAAAACATGTATGCCTCATGGCAGCCTAATAGTCAGAAATGGTGAAGGTCACAGTGATCTGTAGGGGTCATCTTCTGTTGATGACCAACCTCCATGTAAAGTTTGAAGATCCTAGGGCAAAGCATTCTTGAGTTATTGAATGGAAACCAGCCCAATAGCTAGAAATGGTAAAGGTCACAGTGACTTTGACCTACTGACTTCGAAAATCAATACTTCCATGTTAAGTCTGAAGATTCTAGGACAAAGTGTTCTTGAGTTACTGAAACCATTTGGTCTACCGACCGACCGACCTACCAACACGTGCAAAGCAATGTATCGCCTCATCAAAGATTGGGGGCATAATTAGCAGCTTTCTTGGTAATGTGATCAGTCAAAAATAATCAGTTAATATGTGAATCACATAAGTTCTGAAAACTAAGGAAAATGTGATTCTCAAGCACAATATACATATTAAATTACAATATATAAAACAAAGTATAAACAATTACAAATTGTCCATACAACAACTAGGTTTCTAGCCCATTATATTGTACTACAGTATCTATAAAGAAAGCATGCAATGAGGCATTTATTACAACAGATCTTCAAACAAGGGCCACAACTCTGTTATAACTTGATTCCAACAAAATCATAACTCCCAAGTGAAGCAGCTTGATAGTATTAACAGTCTGTTCAGAAAATGTTTCATGGTATGGACATTATTTAGCTAAATTTCTTCAGCAGATATGTAAGACAAAATTTAGGGCTGATATTCAACCCATTTCCCCTTAAAATATTATGTCAACCTGTTGTCAAAATCCTCCATAATTTTTTCGACTAAAATTTCATTTTCAAAATAAAACATTTTAAAAATCATGCAAAATTACCCCCATATATGGACCCTTGCTGGGTCATAAAAACCCGATAAGAACCCTGGATACATATATGTAATAATAGATTCAGGCCTCAATAGAACGACACCTGGGGTGGTATTCAATATTGATCTTATTTAATTGGAGAATAAGGATAGCCAATCATATTGCCTGTTACTGACCAATGGTTTAATATGGTGTGATCTGATTGGTTGTCCTTATCCTTAGGTCAAGTTAGATCAATATTGAATACCAGCCCTGGTGTATATATACTGACATAATTTTATGGTTATAAATGTTTTAAATTCAATCTATACCTACATACTTGTTACAACAATATTTTGCTTTATTAGGAACAAGCAGTGTAGATTTTATAGGCATATTGATGCTCACTTGTCCATTACTGCCTACAGAATTCACCAACCTGATAACCATTTTTACCAAAGGAAAATCTAGCTTTGTAAGAATCATGCAAGCTATATATCTATACAGATTATACAGGATAGTAGATGAAGCAGGAGGTAGCTAGAAATATCTACATGTATCTATCTAACATCATCAAACAAACAACTTCAAACTTAACTTGTAACATGGTTTGCCTGCACTGATGTTCAATGGCATGCATGACCTCCGTGAACATATGCACTGAGACATACAATGGAATGACTATAAGTATGGTATAGCTGATTTGAAATATTTCAATTCTGTACCTACTGGGAAAAACAAGTATTAATCATTTTCAAGGTCATCTGTTTCTGACCTTGGCCATGTCAAGGTCAAGTGTGTCCAAGGTCAATCACTAGCAGACCATACAAAGGGAAGGTAAAATGTAAATAATTTTGTACAATACATTTGGGATCAGCTTTTCACTCGTCTTTAAAAAGGGGATGGAGAATAAATTGGCAAGGAAAGTAATTCAGACATTAGGCTAAATTAACCAACTGAACAGTTAAAAATCTGGGAATTTTCATTCATAATGGCAATTCAGAACCCTTCTATTTTGAACTCTGAATTATAGAACATAGGTAATTCATTACACATTATTAAGCAATCCAAATTGCATGACAGTTGTGATGTTTTCAAACGAAAACATACAATAATAATATCATTGTATTCAAAAAAAGTTTACATCAATTTGAAGTTGCAGGTTAGATTATGTTTCCATAGTAACATATTAATACTCACCTTTTCTTTCTTTGATTTAACATTATCTGTCTAATGCTATGAGAAATATTAATTTCCTTTAGTTAACAATTATCCTGGTGAAAGTAATGTTACAAGTAACCACTCAATAGAGATCTGAAGGGAACACACAACTTGTTAAATATTCTATACCTATTTTTTTTGTTCATTAGATGCATACAGTGACAATAGTGATAAGTAGTGAAATAATTTTATCCAGCTTACACACCTACTGAAAACACATAAATCTATTCAATAATGCATTGATTATTCAATTTTCTTCTTTTTTTGTGTTCAATTGAGTCGGTCATATAACGTGGCCATTCGGTTTTATCCCTGCCTAATTGGTTAATGATCTTCGGCTTCAAGGGATTGATATTATCATTCAATGACTTGGTTTTAGATATTATACCTGAATATTTAGAAAAGACAAAATCTGCTTATCTAAATAGAAACATTGATGGAGAGCTGGATAGTATCCTGAGACAAAAAAACACTGAAGTAATTTCTAGGCAATACTTGCTATTTCTTTTCTTCAAAACATGCTTATTTTATGCATTTCTTAAATTAGTGGCTAATAATTAGTCCTTGCTGACTGAAGAGGAACAATTAAATTTCTGTTGCAGCAACAAATACAACAACTGATGATAAGAGCCAATACCATTGATTAAGTCATGCTAATTTATAATCCTAAAATATACCCGAACCTGTAAGAATACAAAATTAAAAGAATTAAAAACCAATGATTTCACCATTAATTTACTTATAGTCCAAATATTAAGTCCACCTTGAAACAAAGCAAAATTAAAATTCCCCCCCAAAATATCAGAATATTTAAATAAACTGCAAACTAAGTCCTCATCATGCTCACACAGAATGATATAACGTACACACTATTTTAACGGGTACTTCGCAACACATCATACATAACCTTAATGATTAAAGTATTATTTTAAATCCCCAGTAAAGTTAAGGTCAGGATAAATAAATTCTTAGATTAACATCCCAGAATTGTTATTGTTTTCATGCAGGAAACGGAACGGTAATTTAAATCAATATTTTGTAAAAGGTCTTTACACAAGTATAACTTCAACACGATAAATTGCAATACAAATACAAACACAAAATCCGCTATATTTATCGTTTCTGAATATTTAGGAGCATGCAAACTTTATATGTTGTGCCAATTGTTTGAATGCTTTCATAGGCAAATTTGACGGTCCTTGATTTTATATAATAACAAAAATATAGGCAGTTTTGTGTTTGTTTTTGTACAGCAATCTATCGCGTTAAGTTGTATTATTTTTTTCTCAAAACAATAGTATAAACTAGGAGGAAGAGATCGAGATTTACAAGAACAAAGATTGTGTGTCAAAATATCACGTGAAAATAACAATAGCATCTTTCCCTTAATCCCTTTTATTTAAAATATAAAAATATCATATGTGAAAATTCCAACAAAATCTCCCCTCACAATTATAGTTTCTAAAATATTCCGTCAAAATCTCATGTGAAAATTACAAAACCACCTTCCCCTCCCATGCAATTGTTTCTAAATATTCAATTAAAATATTACATGAAAATTATCATAAGATCCACCCATCAAATTTCAATAGTTTCCGAAATATTCCGACAAAATATCATGAAAATAATAATAAAATCTTCCTCCCCTTTATTAGACATTTGCGACACTTCACTGGTAATCTAGCGCTAAATTCGTAATGGCCTGATCTGGTGTCAACTGCATTAAAACGATAATCCATATATAATATAATTCCTTAATCCAATCAATTTCTTAATAATAACATAATTAATATTTCCTCACTTATAGCTCAATCTAGATTGTCACATGTAGAATGGAATTCGGAAAATAGAATATCATAATCAATTGGTACCTGATACCGCACTTAAACTAGAAGGTTTTTGACATAAAAATGTATTTCTCCCACAAAGGGCTGTAACCCTGGCAAAAAAAAATTAAACTAAACAAGACTGCGTTCAATAAACGCTTATGCCCCCTGTGGAAGCCTTGTCCATAAATAAGTCTAAGTCCAAAATTAGGTCAAGGTGAAGGTCAAAATGGGGTTAGGTGATACTGGCGTGTGGAGAGTGTTCATACGCAACATCCATGCAAGTATGAAAGCTTTGTAGCAAGCCATATTAATGCTAGAAGAAACGGTCAATTTGGGTTAACCAAGACGGACGGACGAACGGACAGGTGAATCACTAAATGCCTCCCCATCTATCGATAGGGGGGCATAAAAATCCTGACAATGTGCACAACTAGGCCTGGTACCACATGCTCATGTGAAGTTTCATTGAAGGGAACCAGCGCAAACAAACTTCACAGCGTATAAACCTTAGAGTGCTGTATCATTTATTGTGATGCAATATAAATCAACATGTATGACTTATTTCTAGCAAAAGCACCTGTAACTTTTACTCACTGTATGACTTATTGGGAGACTGTGAGTATACAATTCAATGTGTATGACGTCTTGCGATAAACAGAAGTTTTTACATTGTGAATTTTGTGACTTCCATCCTGACAAAACATCCAGACAGACGTTCAGCACAAAATCCACGTCTCCCCCTCTATTCATTTGATTAATATTAGGTTAGAATACATTGTGACTATTCGCACTACATTAAGTTGACTTTCATAAATTATCCCACTTTTTAAAAAAAATAAAATTACTTTTTTTGGAGGGTCAAAAAATACTTTGGGTAGGGGACTATTTGCTCGGGTAGGTAGTATAGGGAAGGGGAAACAATCAATATTAATTTTTGGCCTTAGAACCACACATTGATATTCTTATTTTTTTATAGTCTCATATTGGTCAGAATTTAGAAACTGACCCCTGTGGGGTATTAAATGCATTGATTTCCTGACATAGACTATATGTATTATTGGCTTTCATGAGTCAATCATGACCAACTAAAGGTCTTAGTGAGACAGATAAACAGTAAACACTGTCAATAACTTGTAATCACTTTAGCCCTCCCTGCCGTGAACTCCCTTCTAACCTAAAACTTCTAGTATAATGAAAATGATTTTCTGTCAAAAATAATCCATGGTCTTAAGCACCACACAAGAAATGTTCTACTTTTCTGAAAAACTAACCTGAAACTGGTACTTAAAGCACAGTAAACCTGAAACTGGTACTTAAAGCACAGTAAAAACATTCACATTTAACATTATCAGGTGTCTGTTTTGGGTGCCATTAGCAAACATCCCTAAACTAAAACACTGTAACACTGTTTTAAATATTGTTCTATAGTATAACCAAATTCACATTTTAAAACTTTGAATGACAATAACTTTGTTAAAACTTTGAATTTTGGCATTGAATAACTTCTGTCTTTTGCAGAAAAGGTCTTTCTTTGTAGTGCAGCAAATCTGGATTTCCAGATTATTCCGGAATTGTAGGACCCCTGCATTATGTGTAATCAGTATATGGAGTATATGGCGTAGCCAGTTACCGCAAACAAAACATTTTTAGGCTTTACAGTAAAACTGGGATGGGGGGGGGGCAATTTTTTTATTATCAAACTTTGTACAAAAATCTTAGAAAGGTTTTGCTGGCTAATTAAACCACTTTCTATATTTTCAACGTAGGACTTATTTATACTGTTATTTATACCTGTTATCTAGAATTCTAGATAAGAGGAAATGTACAATAATCTGTGTTAAAATTTGAACAGAGTTCATGTTAGTTAAACACTCTCATGTCCACGCGAAAAGAATCACCACAAAAAATGTTTGCACCAACTTAAGTCAGGGTTCCCACAAATATTCCGACACAAAATTCCCTGACTTTTTACTGACCAGATCTGTCACTGACTAAAGAGCAGTTTCCCCTGACTTTAGTATTTCCTACACAGGGATTGACACTTATAGCCAGTGAGCTACAGCTAAGACTTCCCTGACTTTTCCCTGACTTTTGCTCAATTTTTAGATTTCCCTGACTAATTTCAAAATTCCCTGACCTTGATGTTTTGTTATTCCCTGACTTTTTCCTGACTGTGGGAACCCTGTAAGTGAAGGGGCCCCTCCTAGGGAAGTAATTATGATGATGATCTTGTATAAATACATAGTACTTACACGTCTCTGCGTTTCATGGGTTTCTTTTCCTACAAAAAAACATACAACAATAATACAAACATTGTAGACTAATCACGTTCAGCTTAAAATTATAAATTAAGATTTTTGCCAAATCATATGTACTGTAAAATCATTGTTTTTTGGGAACTTGAATTTTTGCTAAAATAGTATATGGTTGCTCGACCCGACCACAAAGTCTAATCCACACAATGAATTAACCTCTCTAATACAGAACATTATTAACCCTTTCATGTTTTGTAATCTACGAATCTAGGACCCCTTGAAAATAAATTTTTATCATATTCTACAAAATTTAATACACACAAAAATTTTATGATTTTCCTGTATCAACTCATAGAAACAAGAGGGACATTATGGCCCTAAAGTGCTAGACTAAGTACAGAAAACCTCACTTAAAGACCACCTTATAGTTGAGACCACAATTTTCAGGTTCATTAATTTGTCACTGTATGCTTTTTCATTGAACGTCAATATTAAGACCAACTTTATAATGAGACCAATTTTCAAGCAATCTGTGAATATAGGATTTTAAATTACTTGAATCTGAAAAACTGAATATTTTCCTATATACTCTATGCATAATTACTGCAAAAGTTACTTGCCCGAATCAACAATCACTTGGACAAGTGCTAATTTCACAGACTGTTCAAGGGTCTCAAAGATGGTCTTATTATTGAGGTTTTACGTTATATCATTATTTGACCACATTTTGCAAGATCTTTATAGTTTATCTCACTAAATGTGATCCAAAATCTAACATAGCCTAGATTTTACAGAGACATACATTGTGGGATTCCTTAAATTTTATAAGATTAGGGGTTGTATTCAATATTGATCTTATTTAATTGGAGAATAAGGATAGCCAATCTTATCGCCTATTACTGACCAAGAATTTAATATGGTGTGATCTGATTGGTTGTCCTTATTCTTAAGTCAAGTTAGATTAATATTGAATACCACCCCAGGTCAAAACAGTGACATATAGAGTGCTTAACAAGGTTTTTCTGAGATGATCCACATGTGAACTTGTCTTAAATTTTACACAGACAAACATTGTGACCATGCACCTTTTACAAATATTAATTAAAAACTTTGACCTCCAGAGGGCTAACATTGCTTTCCTCTGATTTCACCTAGTGGGACCAAAGACATTTTGCTCAATATATCGCTGGCTTAGGATGAGAAGGTCGTTAGTACAAAATCAATATTTTGAGAAAACACGAAAAAACCTGTGTAAAAAAAACTCTTTACGTATGAAAAAGCAAGCTTTTTCAACTTCAGTTTGGTCTACATGACCAGTACCTTTTTCATGAAAATAGGCTCATAAGAAGTGTCTTGTGAAGTTGTGACACAGGGCTCGACACTAACACTGGTCCGCTGGTCCAAGACCAGTGAAAATCCAGAAGGACCAGTGAAAATTCTGGAGGACCAGTAACTCACCTATTTACAAATTGGGCGCTTTTGCCCTGTCTGACCAGTGGCCAAAATAGTTAGTGTCTAGGCCTGGTTGTGATGCAGATTTCAAACTTTTATGAGTCTTTTAATGTTGTAAGTAGTACTTAATACAACATTCTTATTCTAAGCCAGCAATATCATTACTTAGATACATACTTGTAACACTGGTGTACACAACTGATCACAGACAATTTCTAGAAGATTCTTCCCGCTCTCCTCTTCCTCAACATCACCATTGGTTACAGTAACATCACTTCTACTTGTATCCAGACCTAGATCACTCGTACTTTCACCTAGCTCCAGTTTAGGAACACTGACCTTGCTAGTTGAATGAGATAATTCAGATAAATTATCAGCAGATCCATGTCCACTATCACTGAGACATGTTGGATGTATAAACTTTGTATGCTCATCAGATTTGACACTAAAATCCTCATTTCCACTTTCACTTGGAACAACTGATGAGTTTCTAGGCTGCCTAGCAACCTTGGCTTTATTTGATTGGATAGTTTTTGAGTCTCTAGGTGTGACTAGTGTAGCACTTATAGCACCAAACGTCTCGCTCCTATCCATACACCTTTGACGATATTTCTCCAACAAGTTAGAGTAGTCTCCCCTGACAGTGTTATCTGGTTCTGTCTCCATTTCCACAGTGTCAGAGTCACTTTCCACTTCCGATTCGATATCCTCTTGTTCATTAATATCAGTATTACTTTCATCAAATTCTTCCTGATTCTCACTTTTAGATGTTAATGAGTTCTGTATAGCTGCTCTTAACATTGCAATTTCTGAATCCAGTACATCATATGATATCGCTTTATCAGGGTTAATATCAATGTCATTATCTTCTTCCATGAATATTGTTTCTACTTCAGGCTCTTCCCCTTCTATCATGAATTTAACCTTTGACCTCTGACTGTTGTCATGGTAACAATCAAAGTCATCAGGTGCTTCAAAACAAGGTCGGTTCATGGGGGCGAAAAACTGGAATGGTTGATTTCTCTGCCTACTGGGACTGGTAGATCTGCTTCTGTTTCTTTTGGGACTTTCTGGTCTTAGGCTCATGCTGATGCCATCACTATGAATGACGGATGAAACTTCTAATTTATTTATATGTTGCTTACTTGCTTGCGATTGCTCAAATCTCGAGCAACGACCAATTCTAGCAGAGTCTTTCTTAGCACTGGATGTCCTAGCACCGGTTTCAGATTTGCGTATTTTAGTATTTCGTGATGAATCTTTGCCACTTCTTTCTCTTGATTGTGACCTTGACCTGACAGAAGACTTAGAAACAGATTTAGCCAGAGATGTCCTTTTATTTCCACTATCTCTAGATTCTGAGCCAGTATTTCCAGAACCTTTCCCATAAGCAGTTCCATTCTCCTTTTCTCCAGCTGTTTGTTTTCCTGAGGTATCGGATTTACCTATATTGCGGTCATTTCCACTATGTCCATCTTTTGTCTTATCATTATTATCATCATCACTATCATCATAATCTTTTTTATTCACCATGTCTATATCCTCAGATTTACATGTGCCTTTGGAATTCTCTTTATTCTTTTTTCTTACAGTATCAATCACTTGTTTATCTACATCATCCTCATCAACATTATCAATACAATCTCTATCACCTTTTGAGCCAGCACTACCCTGACCAGCATTTCTCTGCTGTTTAATAATAGTCTCATTTCTCATTTGTTTCATTTCTTTACTGTTATCAGCTTCATTACTTTGAGCAAATCTGACAGACTTGGATGGACTTCCAATTCTACCTCTCCCTTCCATGCTTCTAACCTGTTGTTCCCTTTCCATCTCCACATTATTATTATTATTATAATTTCCAATGGTTGGTTCGGTTGAATCCTGAGTATCTTTGATTTCCTCTGTTGATTCGCTAACATGAAGTTCATGTTGCACGTGATCAGAAACAGTAAGATCAGTTTTTGTTGTTGCATCATCATCGGTCTCTTTAACACCAACCTCAGTAGCAAACATCCTTGGTGTGTCATCTACAGCCATAGTCTGGAACCCTTCCAGCATATCTTAAATATATAATAACATTTCTTGAAATTTTAAAAAACATGTATGCTTTCTGGAAACCAGTTTGACCTGCCTTAACATTTTTAATAAGTAAACTGTCAAGTGGCACATCTAATGTATCTGCTTAAATGTGTGTGCTTAATTGAAACCACCACAAAAAATTTTTTTTTTAATTTATTTTAGATCGGTACAAATTTTTGCAATAGGTGCTTCAGTATTTTTGTCATGAGAGCATACAAAATATGATTTTTCATCAAAATATGTATATATAAGAACAAAAGTCTGTTTAATCAGGTCTGTCACTTGTAAACAAATATAGTAATATTCACTTAGCTACATACTAATACACATAATATGTATTAAAATAAGATATGAGTTTGAGAAATTGCAGTGTTTATGTACACTGTGTAATGTAAAACAAGTGTCTGACCTGAATAATTGTTTTATACACTGTATTGATCAATCTGCAACAAGTCTTCTAATAAAATTACTTTAAATTCAAGGGAGACAACTCAAAGAGGAAAATTAACATATTTTTATGATCAAAGGGAGGTAATAGATGACAGACAAATACAAATCAATGTGAATAAACGTCAGAAGTTAGTGGTATAAACAAACCAGTCTATAGTAAAGTAAGCAAAATGGTATTTTTGATATAGACAAAGAACATTCAATCCATCCTCTCTAGAGGTCATAAACCACTAAATGCATATGCGGACCAAAATCGGATACACTCAAATAGTCCTTACAGAAACTTCTGTTTGCCTGGAAATGGTGATATGCCTTGACAAAATGGAACTAGACTCATCTTATTGAGTTTAAAGGTATTGTATACGTGTAGTTGAATGAGTGAATGTGTTTCATCTTGAATATTTTGAGATTTTGGCATATTTGACAAAGCGAAAGTAGACTAGGGTAAAACCCACATTGGATCAGATCAGTCCGCGCGTCAGTAAAAATTTGTCAACCGCCTTTGACGAACAAAAACTTTCTTATATTAAACATGACCCCCTGTTTTTTTGGTCATATTTTGTAACTGAAACATACTGCTTTTCAATGATATAGGCCTGTCAACTGGCCATAGACTTTAACATGATATAATCTTGGGCTGACAATTGTCACTTTACATTGAGCTAAAGAACAATTTTATTTAGTGGTTTGTAACCTAGAGCAAATCACCCTTTAATGGAAACACGAAAGTTGGTTGTTGTACAGAAATATGTTGCTGACTCGCCAAGAGAGATAAAATATAGTAAATGTTTCTGGAACAAAATAACTGGCTTAGAATTAGAAGTTGGTCTACTTACGACCTTTTAAGACTAATGCATATCTGCATTTCAAGGCGCTTCTTATGAGCCTATTTTCATGAAAATCGGAAGTGATCATGATGACCAAACTGAAGTTGAACAAACTGAAGTTAAACAAGACTGCGTTCAATAAACGCTTATGCCCCCTGTGGAAGCCTTGCCCATAAATAAGTCTAAGTCCAAAATTAGGTCAAGGTGAAGGTCAAAATGGGGTTAGGTGATACTGGCTTGTGGAGAGTGTTCATACACAACATCCATGCAAGTATGAAAGCTTTGTAGCAAGCCATATTAATGCTAGAAGAAACGGTCAATTTGGGTTAACCAGGACGGACGGACGAACGGACGGACAGGTGAATCACTATATGCCTCCCCATCTATAGATAGGGGGGCATAAAAAGCTTGTTTTTTTTAAGAGTAGTTTTCAGACATTTTTTTTTTCTCAAAATATTGATTTTGTTCTAACGACCTTCTAATTCTAAGCCAGCAAAATGAGTGAGTAGCTTAAAAGAGGTTATTGCTCTATGGCGGGTCACACTGTAAGGTTACACTGTAGTTTACATCTATGTTAACACTTATACAATGATGATATTATGCCTCAGAATGAAACAATGACAGATCTACATGAACTGGTAACCATGTAATACTGCTGATAATCAAAACAAACGTACCTTCATTAGTGGCCTCTGGCATGAACGTGTTTTGTGGTGCTAAATTAGAAGGTTCTTGTGCATACAGAATCTCATCAGGTAAACTTCTACAATAAAGAAAAATAATTTCAGGCAAGACTGCATTCAATAAATGCTTATGCCCTGGTGAAAGCCTTGTCCATAAAAACTAGCTAAGTCAAACAAACGATTGAACAGACATACAGGATAATCACTATACGCCTCCTGCATCAGTAGATGCCAGGGCTTAAAATATTTCAAGTTCCTTAAGTGTAGAATAAATAAACCCCTAAATCGCCTGTCCCACTAAATTCAGGCTGCCCAGACAATTTTTATTTTCTTTAAGGATGAAATTTAATTCTTCAAAATGATAGACTCTCAAAATGTTTCAAAATTATAAATTCTGTTCAAATAAAACCCAGCACTTTTATTGAAAATAGAATCTAAATTATGCCTATGTTGATAATTTATTATCACCAGTAGAAGGAGTTTTGACACAAAAAACATGTCTACCCGCACAAAGGGCCAACACTCTTCTGACTATGAGACTTTACAATATGCACTACTATATATATATCTATAGGCTTGGTACAAAGTATTCATGTGAAGTCTCATCCAAATCCGACCAATAGTTTTGGAGAACAAGCATGGACAAATTTTGTGACATCCATCACAAAAGAACATATGTACCCACCCCAATACTTGTAGAAGAAATAACTACATGATAATTTACCTGTTAGTGTCCGGAGCTTCTGGATCATAGTCGTCAATGCTAGAAGCTATTGATGTCTGGTGAACCGACTCTACAGTGTTTGGTCGTTCGTACAAATAATCGTGTACATTTGGTATTTGGTTGATCAAGTTCATGCGTCGCTGTAATGTACGACTTGGTGAAGGCTGGTAGGATCTGGCCTCTGTAAAATGATGCAATATAATAATTTTGTTTAATTCTGAGTTCCTTAAGCAATGATCCTTTGATCCTCAAAATGGAAGAAAAGCCGCTAACTCTAAACAAATCATTCAAGTTAGCAGACTTTCAAATAAGAAACTCACATTTTGAATTTGTTTTCATTTTTACTACCGGTATTATTACGCATAAGCAATGGAAATACTTGTATCATTTTTATTTTGCGGTTCTGCGGATATTCATTTCTGTGTTTTCTCCGATTTGAGGAAATCCCAAAGATATAATTCTGCACATTCAAACTTTTAACAGAAATTTTCGATGCAAAATTGTAATTTGGTATTACACTAAGAAACTTCAATAAGCTCAGCCTGGTAACATATCTCATGAAATGTTTCTCTCCTGTCCCGTTATTCACACATGAAAGGTGGTAACAAAATCAATTGTGACTAATGGCCTTGATGTGTAATCTTTATATGTTTATAAATTATAAGTTTGACTAGATTATGGCAAAAATTGGGCCGTTGGGGTTGTGGGTTTGAATCCAACTCACACCTGGTGAGGGTTCATATACGATACTTTTTTATCTAATGGATAGCTATACTGTCCCAGGCATTCATGAAAGCCAAGTGGCGTGTCTGTCTGCAAGGCAAATAAGTATTTAAAATTATCTGAGATAATAGAATATAACATATCTGGTCAAACACTTACTGGGAACATTACATATCTACTCATGTATTGCACTCACCTGAAATGATTCCCCGACAATGTTCTATAGACGGTCCCTGTACATTTACCGGGTACAATGGCTGGAGTCTGTAATACATGCAACAGCTTCATACAGACAGCTATAGTCTCAAAATATTAATTTTCTCCATTTACAGAACACTTTTAAAATAACTTTAATTATTTATTATCTTTGGATGAATGAATGGCCCGTTATAGGCAATGCCATAGTTCATATTAACCATATCATAACCAGAAATTATGAACCACAATTTTGTCGGAATCAAAATATCTTTAGACGTGCATAATTCCCTTATTGCCATCTATCTAAATACCAAGTTTCATAAACCTAGCTGGAAAACTGATGCAGTTATGTCTGGATCTAGATTATTTGACTGACGGGCGGACTGAGGGCAAACCTAAATTCCCCTCCGGTCAAAAACCGGTAGGGGACTTATAAAATTAAACATTGATTATTTAGTGATATATAACAGCCTTATACTATCAGAAATGAATTCCACGTAATCCATTATGGTTCTACACTCTTTCTGAGAAAATGTTTTCAATTCTGGCCCCATTTCCCAAAGGAATCTCAAATACAAATCTCAGCTCAAACTGAGAGTTTACTCAAATAAGGGTCTCTGCTTGAAATACATTCAATGTTGAAGCACTCATATTTTAACTCAGTGTGATAAACTTAGAACAATATTACTGTTTTGCAATACAAATTTTGAGTCTGATCTCGCACAAAAACTAACTCAAAGATATTGTGACTACCGTATTTAACCATGTATAACACGCACATTTTTCATCCCAGAATCGAAACCAAAAGTTAGATGCATCTTTTACAAAGATATAGCCATTTTCCAAGTCTCCATCGGTAAAAAACGAATTTTCATGAAGTCCGTTCTGTTCAGTTAACTTAAAGGTTTAGTCCAAATTGAGATGCTTTTTGAGTTCAGAGCCAGGACCTTGAAAATAAGTACTAAATAAAATATTCTATAAAATGAATCAGTACACATACTTTCCTTTCATCAATTTGCCCGACTGTTTATGTACATCTTTCTCACCAGCCACAGCCAACATCTTGTGTACATGGAATGCAGCCATTGCTGTACGTTCCTTCATTCCCATAGATGGTGTCTGTCGTCCATCCTATCATAAAACATAAAGAACAAGTATTAATATTTTTATAAATATAATACTTCAATTTTTAATTGTGTCTATTCCTATAGACAGATCGAGTTTGCAGAACATCTGTTGATTAAACAATTATAATACATCAGACATTGTAAATTTTTTAATTTAACTAGAATTATCACTGTCGTGAACAGGGCCCCAGGGTAGCATGTCGTAAGAGGGGGAGGGGAGGAGTGTAGAAGTATAGTGGGGTTGCATAATTATCAGCGCTTTAAGTTTCTGAACTCAGACACAATAACAAAGTCATATCTCAAACTTTCATGTGTTGATGCCTGAAATAAAGTAATTCACCCCCTTCTAAAATTCAATTAAAGTTGTTTGACAAGCGCAGGTTTAATTTCCTACATAGAAACCATGATGAACTTTGACTTTTATAAAGTTTGGAAATATCTTTGACAGATTAAAATTGCACACTGGATTCATGAAATCATGACATTGGTTTCATTGACATTGCCCTGTTCCTGATCGGCCAATATTGTTTGCAAGATGGAAATACACAAAACAGAACTACATTAATCTGTTTGTTTTGTGTGCAAGTGTTAAGGGGAATCAGTCAAAAATTATTAAAGTTTTAAAGAGTTGTCGCCCATCGCTAAAAATGTGTATATTGTTTTTGCTCCACATACATGTACTTATTGTCGTAGTCAATAGAAGTAAGTATAGCAAGTTTCATTTGAATATCTTGAACCATTTTTTAACTTTGACCCATGTTATAGTTTTTGAAGCTGAAAAGGGGCATAAGTCAACATTTATCAAAGCTAGAGTTGTTGCCCTTTGCTAAAAATAAACGTATTATCACTGGCAATAATTATAGCAAGTTTCATTTGAATATCTACTATCGTTGTGAAGTTACGAAGAAAAAAGATGAAAAATGAGTAAATTTGAATTTAACAAAGGGCCATAATTCTTCCAATATTGTAGCTAGAGTAATGTAACTTGTCATAAAATAGTGTTTCGTTGTTGTGAGCTTATGTTTAAAATCTCAAGTTGATATATTCAATGGTTTTCAAGTTATCAAGAAAACAATATGAAAATTGATGAAAATTTGAATTTTACAAAGGGCCATAACTCTACCAATATTGTAGTGAGAGTTATATAACTTGCCATAAAATAGCGTACTGTTGTTGTGAGCTTATGTTTGAAGTTTGAAGTCAATACCTATAATAGTTTTCAAGTTATTAAGAAAAAACTTGAAAAATGTGGACGGACAGACAGATGGACAGGGTAATTACTATAGGGCACGCAAAAATTTTTTTGAGGGGCCCTAATAATAGTGTGGACCTATAATGTGGTTTGAACTAATACTGTACGCCACCATTGTCTAGCAATACGAAGATGCCAAATACAAAAATATATACCAATAGTTTGGTATTACATTGCATGACATGCAGTGCTCTGCCCTCCTATGTCTTTGCATTCTCTGCTACCAGTTAGTATTTTGCTATTGTAGCTTATTTGTACAACCAGTTACCTCCCTTTGACCACAAAAGGTGTTAAGAAATTTAACCTACAAGTTACTTCCCCTTGACCATTTGTTAAATCAAATCTGGGATAAAAATAGGATAACGATGGCATCTGCAATTCAAAGTGCTGAGGCAAAAAAATCGAGTAGGTTTTATAGAGCAATAGTTTTGTTAAGTTAAAGAAGCTTCAGCATTTTTCTTCCACAAACAAGCGCTTGTAGGCTTTTCTGATTGGACAATGGCTTCAGAATTTGGCAGGAAGATGCACCTCTTTACCATTATAATCATGTCAAAATTCCAAAGTATTAACTTCAGCAGTTTGAAGGGTTGCTATGGTAAAAATATAATGATGTAAAATTCCAAAACATCTAAATTGTAACTTCAGCTTTTAGAAGGGATGCATGCAAACTATATTTAAAAATACTTGAAATATCAATACACATACTAGATATATTTTCACCTACCGGACTTGGCTCTGATTTACCAACAGCATGTTTGAACGGGGACTTGATATGATGATTTGGTTGTCTCAGTTGTTTATTTGGTGACTGAAATGGTGTATTAGCGGGAGTGATCCTGCCTGTACGCGATGCTAAACTTCTGTAAAAGTAAAAAGGGTTTAATTACAATCTGTTTTAACACAAAAGTTTCTGTGTACAATTAACAGCTGACTTGCTACTCAATGATCAGAGGAAGTAAAAGGTGACAGTCGGCTGAACAGAAACAGGTCTGAAAATAGACTTTAACATTGTACATTTACTTTACTTTTAACGAACAGGCCAAATTGTAAAGTTTCTCTGTAATATGATACAACAAGATATTTTTATTGCAATGATGTTTGTTTCTCAATTTCTTAAATTTTGAATACATTGGACAGAGTTTATCAAATATGCATGCAGTTTAAATGCTAAAGAAAAATAGTGATCAACTAGAAATGTGTCCATGAGACACCGGTGCCTCCATTATAGCACATTTCATTTCAAATGGGAAAGGAGAGGGGAATAGCGGTTTGAGGTAACATTATTATTCAATTTCTTGTGGACTATAATTCTACTGAAAATATCAAAGGTCCATAATATAGTAAAAGTAACAAAGGGCCATAATTCTTGTAAAAATTGACGCAACAAAAATTCCATCCTTTACGGTCATCTGTACATTGAGATTGTTATTCTGTGAAAGTTTGAAGAAATTCCACCAAACAGTTTGTGAGGAGTTCAACACACAAGATATTTCACTATGGGGTATATAGTAAAAGTAACATTGTTAAGGGCCATAAATCTTGTAAAACTTGAAGCAATGAACATTCCATCCATTATGGTCATCTATACATTGAGATTGTTAATCTGTGAAAGTTTGAAGAAATTCCACCAAACAGTTTGTGAGGAGTTCAACACACAAGATATTTCACTATGGGGTATATAGTAAAAGTAACATTGTTAAGGGCCATAAATCTTGTAAAACTTGAAGCAATGAACATTCCATCCATTATGGTCATCTATACATTGAGATTGTTAATCTGTGAAAGTTTGAAGAAATTCCACCCAGCAGTTTATGAGGAGTTCAACACACAAGATTTGTGTTACGTACGTATGGAGAGACGGATGGACAGCACCAATGCTATATACCCCCACTAACAAATAAGTGTGGGTGGCACAAAAACTTCTACTGATCAAATAAAACATACTGATATATAACAGCAATGGGTATAAATTTGATCTCAAATTAGCATCATCCTCATCAGTTTTTGTGTTCAAGGTCACTGACCCTGGCCTAAATAACACCCCATATGGATTATCTTTTCCATGCGGCTTATCTCCCTAGCAAGTTTGAGGACTGCACACCCAAGCATCAGATCTCTAGTTATATATATATCAATCAGAAATGGGGTGGTCTACCAACTGACATGATTGTACAAAGCAATACGGTATACATCACATGATGTACCACTACTTTGAAAAGGAAGGCATTAATATAAACCAAAATGAACAATGACAAACATGAAGCAACTAAATGACACAAAACGAGTGCAGCTGATAAAGCAAAGGTCAGTGCATGTCTTCCTGGTATAATGAAAGCTTAGGCCTATCAGACTTTTTACTGTAATAAACTCTTACTGTATTCTCTTAATATCAGTACAGACATACCTTATGAAACATGACATAATTTTTTGGCTAAGACAGCAAGATGGAACCTCAAATCAGTTTTTATGTTTTGACCGATTTTAACGAGACATCCCCGACACTCGATCAAGCTGAGAATGGGCACTATACATGCCGCTTAACTTTTTCATTAAAGGATCACAGTGTTTGCCCTTAACTGTCTCAACTGTCAGGATGCCCATTATATATTTTAATATATTAGTTGTTATTTTGTTTATAAAGAATAATTAAAGGAATGATGTTATACATTTATTCTAAACTTATTGATTACTTGGAAAGATTTAAAAAACTTATATCGCAAAAAACTTAAAAGAAGATTCTCAGCTTGTTATATGAGCAGCAAGTTTATAAACTTAATAACTTACAGGTGATTGAAATCAGTGAATGATTTGATGAAGAACTTAGTCCAGGAATAAAAGCTGTGCTAAAGCTACTTCAAACCTACAAATTTGGCCACACCACTAAGTACTCGCAATTCACTGGCCACAATCGTGCACATTACTCAACACATAAAGAATTTTATCGCCCTGATTGCGATTTAAATATATAGGAACAATGTTCTAAGTATAAGGTATATTTGTAAGAGTGGAATTATCACATGGTATAACAAAGGTACAAGGATGTTCAAATTGGAAAAAAAGAAAGGACATAAATATGGGACTTAACTTTGAAGCACGCAAGTGTTAGGACAGTTGCTACGAACAGTTAATGTATATTTTTTTAATACACGTCAGGGAATAATACAAAAGAACATTATAAGTATTATAGTATAAAACTTCACCCTGGACCAATTGGAGGACACAAATATATATCAAATAATTGAAACATAAAGTACATAATGATGTTATAACCAAGATCATCTTTGTCAGTCACATAATTAAATAAAGTACTGTACCACATTTTCCCTATTTAATTCCCTCCGACTCCTTTTATAAACATACCCATCCCAGAGAAAGAATGACCCTACATTTTCTAATTCTTAATGAAACCATCATGGTCTGTATATATGTTTTGTTATCCTTGCTATTTAGCCAGAAAAGATTCATTCCTAGATTATCATCCCTGCCTATGCCAAATAGTTCAACAGTATAGCTCCAACAAATTAACATGGTTCTTTTGTGCGTAATAGTTTGATTTCCGCAGGAAAGTCATGCCTTGCTGATGATTTAGATTGCTGTGTTTAGTATACCTCATACACATTCATATTGCGTCTCTGCTTATAAAAACAAAGGGGGATTTAATTAAATCATAGACATGCAATCAATAGTTAAACAAGAGATGTTTGTAAAACATGTTAATAATGCCCCCATGGCAGCACAAATGTCAGAAATGGGAAATGTCACAGTGACCTTGACCTACTGACCTCAAATTCAATAGAGGTCATCTACTGTTGATGACAAACAAGCGTTCTTGAGTTTTTGAACAGAAACCATTGATTTCGGTCTACCAACAGACAGACAGACTGATCGACTAGTGCAAAGCAATTTAACCCCTCATCAAAGATTGGGGGGCACAATTATACTGATATGAGATTTGAGGACCGGATCAATTTGTTGTACTATACAGAATGTCATTACATTACTGCAAAGATGACCTTAGTTAAACATTGTTCATTTAGGAATAGAACATTATCGTATAATATATTATCAATATTACAAAGAATATTAAAAGGAATTATTTCTTTGATGCACAGTGTATTATTTTGCAACCAAAAACAGCTAATCTACCAAGTGATGTTAGCACTAAATCTAAGTTTGAACCCGGTTTTTCTACACTCTTACCTAATCCTATTCACATTTGAACCAAGCCCAGAACCAACCCTCGATGCAGTTCCAGGTCGTGACCCTCTACTACTGACCTTTGACCTTCCTGTGGATGGTCTTGACATTGCTGAATTTGACCTTGAATTATTTTGATTAACAGACGGGTTCTTTTTAGCTGCATTTGGAAGTGAACTTCCTGATGCAGGGGCTGATCTAGGTCGTGTCTCTATTGAAATTGTAGTTGCTATGCAACCTTTATCAGTATCCATGGCAACCTGCTGACTTGATATATTGTCATTAGCTACTTTATTTTCTTTTGATATGGAATTTACATCGTCCTCATCATTTTCTGTTTTGTTATCTTTTAGTACATTTAAAGTAACGCAAGGTCCTGAACGTGTAGAAGGTCTACCTGAATCAACAAGGGGGCTGGTTCGCGCTTTAGTGCATGATTGTGCACGCTTTGCATAAATGTGTCCAGTCACAACACTGGGGCTTTAAAAAGTAAAATAACCAACTTGTATTTATTATAGCAACACAAAACAGTGATTTTATGTATTAATATTGTCAATGTCGCATACATACAATACACATAGTTCTCTTGATTACACTCCCTTACCTCCCTTGTTTTTCAACAGTCGGCCATTTTGATGGATAGATCTGACAAGCATTAGAAATATTGGTATTCATAGAAGAATATGATTAACATGGGAGTCATGCTTCTCCTTTACTTGTATTGTGAACAACTTTTCCTTAAAACAGTCTTGCTTGACTTTTTTGCTAAATGGTTTTTATAAATTAATAACTTCATGATTCGAGAATCAATATAGTTAAACAAACTATTATCTCCTTAAAAAATATTAGACTAAGAGAATCATTCTTTTTATAAATTATGTTGTTTCTACATCTTTTTACGGATGAATTTTTTCTTTTAACTTATAAAAAGGTTTTCTTCAAAATGGCTATCAGTTCAAAAAAGGGAGGCAATTACTGTATGGGTGGAAACTTTATTATACAATGTTTTCAAATAAATATCTCACACACAAACTCTGAACCCAGTGCTATTATATAATGAAAACTGAAACTGAATAAATAAGGCTACCATTAATAAAGCATGTAAGGCTTGCTTTTGTCGTCATACATTCAAATAGAAAAATCATTTATTTGTTGTTTGTTTATGTTTGATTGTGTTCTTCTTTTAAGTGCATGCATGGTCATCAAGTTTTTTCACCGCTAAATTGGCTGATGACATTTAAATTTGACAGAAAAACAGTTCTGTCACAGAAACAAGGAATTTGGAGGAATACCCTTGATCCTTGGTTTTTTTAAGTGCCTGGTGTATAGCACCGATACACACATGACTTAGCTCTGGATTACAAACCAGATGAGTCCATCTGTAGTTGGGTAGGAAACATTGAAAACTGTTTCAGAAATGTCAAAGTACCAAGGCGCAGAGTAAAGGGTAACTGACTAAAAATAGGGTCAGTGATTCTTGAACTATTTTGATGCCTGACATTAGGACTTTGTCGCTTTTTATTTCATTTTTCAGGTCCAGTTTTGTATTGGGCATTGTGGCGCGTGCTTCTGGTATGTGGTGTTTGTGAGTCCCTTTATTCAGTGGCCTTTTATGCTCAGCTGTTTCTGTTAAATGCTGTCATCCCTGTCCTATCTGATCTAAACCTGACCGTGTGGACTGCAAAGTATCTGGATAAAGGTCCAAGGAAGCTGTGTATCAGTGCAATATATACACCGAGCACTTTAAAGAACCAGTCAGTCTACCAGGTAATTGAAGTAATAGATAGGTGCACTTCTGCTGGACATGTCTGTATCTATTATGTCTCTCTCTCTCCCTTTAGGGGCTTTTTCTCAGTCTGTCCCTCTGGTCAGATCATGCTGCATCTAGTAGAAGATGCACCTGCGATCTTGTGGCTGCAGCATTCTATGTAAAACGCCTTTGGACGTGTTTTCGCATGAAAAAGGCGCTAAATAAATCTGGTAAATTTGTTCATTCAAACAAAGCCACCGCAATTAATGCTTCTTATAGGTACTGCACACAAACATGCACTTATTAAGGATAGCCTTATTATAGTGCACAATGTGATTAAAATTAAGACAAAACAAAACACTTCACATAACCTTCAATTATGAACGTCAAAATAAAATTATGATAATGTCATGAGTGATTACAAAGTAAATGGCCGACAATGTCAAGCAATGATTAATGTAGATGTCAAAATGGCTGAAAATGTCAAGCAATCTAAATGAATGAGTTATTTGTATAAATCTTCAAATGTCAAGTAGGCTAATCTAAATGAATGAGTGAATTAAATAAAAATGTCAAAAAGGCCTACATGCAACGTAAAGTAATCTAAATGAATGAGTGAATTATATAAATGTCAAAATGGCGAACAATTAATGTCAAGTTATCAAAATGTATGAGTGATTTATATAATGTCAAAATGGCTAACAATGTCAAGTAAACTAAATGAATGAGTGATGTCAAAATGGCTAACAATGTCAAAAAGTGAATTATATAAATGTCAAAATGGCCTACAATGTCAAGTAATCTAAATGAATGACTGACAGATACTGGAATATACATCAGTCACAATCATCAAACATACTCTATCAAACTCCTATACTTTTTCTAAGCTGTATAGTTACAAACAACCCTACTCTATGTCATTAAATCAGCAATCCCACAAACAAAAGGCAAAACAAGAACAATCACTGAAAGTATGTGGATCATGAATACCCCCGATGTAACTGTCCTGTAACATTTATGATACCGTTCGTATTTTTTTGGTATATCAAACGGTAGTAACTAACTAAAGATTACTGTAAATCACTTAATTTTCGCATCACTTTTACTTCGCGATTTTTCAAAAATTTCAAGATTTTTTTGTGCGCGAGAATTTTGAATTTGCGTCATGGATAATGTCCAATTCCCGACTTTGTATTGCCAAATTTCGCGAGAATAATGATTTTGTGTGTCAACATCCTCGCAAATATTAGCGAAAATAAAACTCTCGTGAAAAAATGTTTTTTACAGTAATTTCAGCACAATGTGTGTATGTGCGCAAAAACCCGAATTGGTACTAATGAGTAATGAGTCTCATGAAGTTTCATTAGATGCACACCAATGGTCATTGAAAATTGCACAGCTAATATTTGCCTACTGTACAGACAAACAGCTGAAAAACAGATTACCCTCATCATCGGAACAGAACTCAGATCGAAAGTGTGACTCCAATAAAACCTCCACATACATCGTACATGGGGGTATAATATCCCACATGACCATTCATGGCTTTTCAAATGTGCCTTTAATAATGTCCCTTATCATGGTTGCCACAAGCTCAAATATTTCTCCTTAAATATTAATGAATTCATAAATTTTAACTGTTTCAATAAAATGTACCTGGAACGTTGACATAGAAGCCAAGGGAAAGGCAGTGAAACCAAGACAGCATGAAATTACACTAGTAAACTGTAATTTCTATGCACATCCCTTTTTCTAGCTTCAACCCCAAGTTGAGCAGCTGGTTTAAACCCTCTGCCCTGATTCTTTCCCATTTTTTTTTCAAAAGTCATACAAAATTCCCTTATTTGGAAACAAATGTTACCTAGAAATTTTGTATGGAACTAAAAATTATTTTATACATCCTGGCTGTATCTCAGTCTTTACCTCAAAAATATCTTCCAAAAATCAGAAGAAAATATCCTATGTGCCGAAAGGAATATCCACAGCAGTGGCAACCATGATATAAATATTTCAAAATGAACACATTAGTGCATAAATAATCCTGAATTAATCAGTATAGCTCTCCTTCTTAATATTTTCAATTTTGGCTATTTTTGGGCTGGATATTGCATTTTCCTCTAGCAAAAAATAACCTCCATTTTTCCAAAAAAGAATGCATATTTTCCCCCCATTTGTTCTCGCTGATTTAAAAGCAACTAACTGTATGGCTGTTTTCAAGTCAAAACAATAGATTGTCAAACTTACGAAAGTCGTCGTTACATATGACATGAGCATTATCAGTAGAAAATAGCAAAATATGAACAATTTTAACCAAAATGATCTGTTTTAATAATTTCCAATTTTGTGAATTGTCGCGCTGAAATTTACCAATTTCATGGACACAGGCGGTTTCATTTTGTTCAAGAAAAATTACTGTAACCTTCCACACTACTCCAGATCCTTCCACAGGAGCAGAAGGCCATGAGGTACCACAGTACCTTAAAGCCTGAATCAGCTCCACCCCATCCTAGTGCAAAGCCTTAATTCAAATCACACTACCCATGTGCATTCTCGTAGCATATTGTTTCATCCCAAAAAGCTAGTCTGTAGGAGAGCCACACTGACTGTGTGTAGCTAATTGCATGTAATTGACCAAACTGATTGTTCAAATGTTTACCCATTACAACTGATCTCAGAATTTGTACTAGATGTTTCTTCCTTCAGAAATGACTGAAGTAATCTAAACTTCACCGAACTGTGCAGGTAAAATTGAACACTGGTGATAAATAGAAATATGTCACAGTTTTAATGAAGCAAGTCAATTTCATATGCCGACTGGCTAAAAACAAATTTGTTGAATAAGACGAATTTGCTCATAGCTTCTTATTCTAAATTTGGTAACTGATAAAGGCATGATGATAACTGATAAAGGCAAGATGATAACTGATAATAGTATGACGATAACTGATAAAGGCGTGATGATAACTGATAATAGTATCATGATGATAATTGATAAAGGCATGTTGATAACTGTGATGATAACTGATAAAGGCATGATGATAACTGATAAAGGCATGACGATAACTGATAAAGGCATGATGATAACTGATAAAGGCATGATGATAACTGATTATAGTATGATGATAACTGATAATAGTATGATGATAACTGATAAAGGCATGATGATAACTGATAAAGGCATGATGATAACTGATAAGGCATGATGAAAACTGATTAAGGCATATTGATAACTGATAAAGGCATGATGATAACTGATAATAGTATGATGATAACTGATTAAGGCATGGTGATAACTGATAATAGTATGATGATAACTGATTAAGGCATGATGATAACTGATAATAGTATGATGATAACTGATAATAGTATGATGGTAACTGATAATAGTATGATGGTAACTGATAATAGTATGATGATAACTGATTAAGGCATGATGATAACTGATAAAGGCATGATGATAACTGATAAAGGCATGATCATAACTGATAATAGTATGATGCTAACTGATTAAGGCATGATGATAACTGATAATAGTAGGATGATAACTGATAATAGTATGATGATAACTGATAATAGTATGATTGTAACTGATAATAGTATGATGATAACTGATAAAGGCATGATCATAACTGATAAAGGCATGATGATAACTGATAAAGGCATGATCAGGCATGATCATAACTGATAATAGTATGATGATAATAACTGATAATAGTATGATCATAACTGATAAAGGCATGATGATAACTGATAATAGTATGATGATAACTGATAATAGTATGATGATAACTGATAATAATATGATGGTTACTGATAATATGATGATAACTGAAAATTACATGATAATAAATGATAACCACATGATTGCAATTCCTAACAACTGAATGATATTAACATTTTGATCATAACTGCATGATGATATGAAAACTGATAACATCATGATAATTACTGATAATGCCAAGATAATAACTGACAACAAAATGATATTAACAGTTTGATGATAATTGATAACAGCATGATGATAAGATATCTGATCATGTCATTACATGATGATAACAGATAACAATATGCTTATATGATAATTGATAACAATAACCGACAACATGATGAAAAGTTAACTGAAAACCACATGATAATAATTGTCAACAATATGATAATTACTGATAACAACATAATAATAATACAACATACTAGAACATTCAACATTCAAGAAGAAGAAGCAACAATTAAACAACAGAATGTTTGTATCCAAAGCACGAATTATCCAACATTAAATATTTGATAGCTTTTGCTTTAATTTGTATGCACACATTGACATATTATACTGTTAAGACTTTTTAAAGGCAAAGCAACATATTCAAATGCCTTTTTCTTTTCTATTACAAAGAGATAAACATTTCTATTACAAAGAGATAAATGTTAACAAGCGTGCATGAGAACCAATGAAATCAATGCTATCTTATAGAGTGTTACCTTGGAGGGGCTGGTGTCTGCTGATTATATGGGGACATGTACGCTGTCATTCTCTGTAACTGAGCTTCGAGGCTTCTAGATGTTCCAGAAGTTTGACGAACAGGTTTCATAGTAGATCTAGCCGTAGCTGGATAGTAAAAATAGTACATCAATAATTCAAATATTAATACCACGGTCATAATTCAAATATTAATACCAAGGTCTTCGTTCAAATATCAATACCACGGTCATAATTCAAATATTAATACCAAGGTCATAATTCAAATATTAATACCATGGTCATAATTCAAATATTATATACCAAGGTCATGATTAAAAAATTAATGCCAAGGTCATAATCTGTATTTATAAATATCATATACCAAGGTCATAATAAATTCAAATATTAATACCAAGGTAATAATTCATATATTTATGCCAAGGTCATAGTCAAATATTAATGCCAAGGTCATAATTCATATATTAATGCCAAGTTCATCATTTAAATATTAAGGCCAAGGTCATAATTCAAATATAAATGCCAAGGTCATAATTCAAATATAAATGCCAAGGTCACACAATGGTGAACTTATAATATGCCAGGTCGCAAAACAAATTTCGGTCACAAAATATACAGTCATAAAACCAATGTTTACCAAAGTAATTAAATCTTAGAGGTTGCAAAGAAGTCTCAAAGCCTTCAGGTCATGATGCGAAATATTTTAAGAAACTGCATTAATTTTCACTCAAATTAGATATTTGAGCTAGCACTTTCTGCAATTTCTGCAAGCCCAAAATTCAAGTTACAAGCCCAGTGCTTTATGCGAGAGGGGTGCCATGAAGATTGGTTGTGTAGCTTTATGTTCCATATTCAACATGTATAATTAATTTCAAAGCTATCAGTTGAATCTACAAATTAATTTGATCAAAACATTCTGATATGATGTAATATCATTTTGATCTACAATGTCACACTAATATTCCTCTGTTATGGTATTGTTTGATTATCTTATCTTATCTGGTTAAGTGTAGTCAACAATAAACAAATCCTCATATTGATAACATGACATGCATAAGACTATAACAAATGAATTGTCAGATTATCACACACAATATTTTGTAGAGGGTTTATTTTTAATTCTAACTTATGAGTCTGTCTGCATTAAATTTCAACTGACCCTGCTGATCACAGTTTTGAAACATTTAGCAACTTATCTATTAATTGATGTAAACAATGTCAAGGCACCAAGAAAACCGGCAGACATACAGGGAAAAAACCTAGGATTTATTTAGTCTTACCCAATATTTCATTGCATATCTTCTTAGCCACGGTTAAAACATCATCATAGAATTGCAGGGTTTCCACTGGCTCCAAATTGTTTTCCGCCAATATTATTTATAGTGACACGACATAGGGGGTGGGTGCGGGAGGGGGTGTACCCCCTACCGTTTATCTATTTTTTTTAAAAAATACAAGTCAAATGGTTAAATTTTATGCATTCTAAGACTTAGAGAAAAGAGACACAATATACAACACATAAAAGTCAATCATCATGACCTTATAGCCCAAACAAACTTTTAAAGCACAGTTTGCATGCTTCTGGGAAAAGCCTTTTATAGGCCTAAATATATGCCCTTATTCTAGAACAGGTCCTCAATCTAACAAGTACCGACTTTGTGTACCAAAATAGGCTCCTCGTAAATTGTTGCTTTCAACACTGTCACCACACACATTTTTTCTACTTTGTGACTGTCAAAAGACTAAAATCAAGAACATTCCATGGAGTTCAACACACCTATACATCCCCTAATAGGCTATCCCATTGATTATTTTTGTTTGTTTATTTGCTTTTATTTATCCTCCCCACCGGAAATCCATATGGGCGAGGCCCCCAGAAGAGGTTAGTAACTTTTAGATTTGGGGGGATAGTGCATGATACAGAAGATACCCCAGTTCAAGAAGCATCCCTGGTTCTTTATGTGCCAATGTAATGCATCATACATGGGACCTCGCTTAACGTCTTGTCCATAGACTGTTAGTAATTTTAGTTATGTTAGGTGGGAAACACTGAAAAGCATAATTTCTGTTTTTGACCGTCTCGAGTAGAGATTATTATTTGCTGCAATGCATTTTGTTTTATATCTGGGAAAATGTGTAGGCACTAGCCCACAGTGCCTATAGGAAGCTATGCGTCTGGTTTTAAGTATGGAAGTGAAGCTCCATCCCATTTCAGTAGTGAAGCACTTTGCCATAAATTTGTTACAACTTACAGGCATAGGCCTACTGGAGCTATATTATCAAATTTCTTGTTCTTATGGAAATTGAATGAAGACAGGACAACACAATTCCAAGAAACCATGAGTAACCTGTATTATGACATTGTGTGTTCGATCTCAGATTGTCTTAAAAATATTTCCACATAAAAACGTATAATGGAGAAAAAGTTATCCGAATTTGATGTCCGAATATTATGCAAGTTTGTAAGACACAATTTCCCCTGAGATTTTTTATCGGAGTTAAATTTTGGATTATAATTATAATTACATGAAATATGCCATCTTCTGGAAGAGTTACAGATTGTTAACATCTTTAGATTGACTTTAATAGCCGTATTAAATTACAACCAACGTTGTAAAATTGTTCTCCATACGGTCAGCTGGAGTAAATTATAGAGTTCTAAATAAATCATTCTTGAGAACATTTTGGTGTTTAGTTTGTCATTAATTATCAAAAAATGTGTTTAATGATTGCTGCATTGATAAAATGTCTACAGAAGCAGGAATATCGGAAATAAAACGAATTAATCCCGTATCACAATACGGACCGTAAATGTGTTGGTTTTAAACACAACCCGATACGACGATGGATACGGAGAGCTAATTGGAGATCTTTATCAGTTTATCGCACCTTCTAATCGCCTTATCAGACCCTTAATGATGGGATTAACAGTCTGTTTGTATTGTGGCCAGAGGCAATTATCAGTTGTTTATTGGTGTTTTCTGGACTGTACTTTAGATTGACTTTATACACACACAAAAAAATGTTAGCTTTGAGAATTTTTTTTTTCGCCACTTTCATTTTTTTTCCGCAAAAAACGGAAATGGCGAATTCCAGCGGAAACCCTGGAATTGCATCAAATATACCTCCTATATATTATGTAAAACATAAAATTTACAAAAAGTTTTTTTTCCTTTTCTTTTAGACTTTAATGACATGGTTACAGCTGTTTTTCACCTAGACAAATTATAGAGTATGTCATATAGATGAGTTGTATGGTAAAGTCAATTTTAAACATAATTGAATGATATAATGAACTCCACTTACTTGCAGGAGTATTGTATGTAGACTTTTCCGACACAAATGATTTTTCTGGTGGTAGAGTGTCAATGGTAAGAAATGGCTCAGTCTAGAACATAGACAAAATAAAAAAAGATCATTCAAATAAAAAATAACATGTTTATAAAATTAATATACATTTAATCACAAACTGGCATTAATGATTTCTGTTCAAGGTAACAGAGAGGACTCAAACCTTCAGCATAAAAATACAAATAATAAGTGTCTACCTGCTTACTAGAAAATGGTGACCCCCTAGTACAAATTTCAGTTTATTACAGTCTGGGAAATAAGCACTTATTTGTGAAATATGTTCATATAAGATAGCATGTTTGAAGGAGGATTATTCACTTTCGCTTATTCAGACAAGCTGTTTAAAAATTTCAAATCTAGAAATAGCTTTAATAAGATTAAGAAGTGCACCTGATGTGGGACTCAAACCCACGACCACATGTTTAACTAGTGTGTGTATGATGATCATTGGTTCAAGTTGTATGTATCTAGTCAGTAGAGTGCAATTTTTCCTCCTACATGTAAGCTACTTTAGTAATGGTAGTGATGCACAGTCAAGATAATTCGGGGATCATAAGGACAGCCATATAGGTTCCTACCCAAGAAATAAAGGATGAATGAGTGTAGCAAGGGTGGAGACCAAACCACGACAGGTGCCTAGCTAGATCAGCTGGCAGTGCTACAGACTAGTAGCCACACACTACGTACGCAGCCTGTCCTCACTATAATTCACAGACTATTATTATCACTACTAACCTGGCCTTAAGTTAGCATGAAAACTGCAAATTAAAATTAACATTTATACCAACCTCATGCGGCTTAATTGGACGTCCACGTGATCTGACGATATTTTCTCTTGATTCTGACATCTTACTCTGAACCGTTTTTCTGGATTTTGCAGACATTGTGGTCCTTGATCGTGCACTCTGTCTGTTATCCTTAGGTAAGACAATGTCTACATCAGTATGAATATCTGGATCTTGTTCAAGATAGTACTGATTATTATCTACTCCATTTTTCTGGTTATTAGCCAATTTATTTTGACCATTCATTGAGACATTCATGACAACATTCCGTTTGCCTTTCTTTTCCATTTTTACTAGCTTACACGTTTAAGAATCAATTAAAAATATTTATTTGTATTAACTAATTTCAAAATTGTCATTGCAAAAACATGTCATCGATTACAGTACATTTGCAGAAGATTTAGAGATTTCTACACCGTAAATTCAACTTTGATAGCAACGGTGTCCACCATGTTGTTTACGCCAAAGTACACATAGTTCTAGGATCTGCGCGCAAACATATAGTTCTTGATAAACACGTCATATCATTAAACCTGGAGTTCTTTTTGAAACAAAATGGAGTTATTTCTCGTAAAACTAAAAGCGTTGAAATATATTTCCCTTTTTGTAAATTCGCGGATAAAATAGTTTAAATATAATAATATTTGATATTACTACGCAACAGGTACTCTCCAACAAGGGAAACTACTCTTGCACAAGGCCAGACGCCAATAATAAATAGGCTAAACACCGTCAAATGTTTGCCTGGTTATAATTTGCGTTTACGCTCCTTGGTGTTCTGTTTTATCAAAGCACTTACGACAGTATTAAAGTTATGATCAAATTTAAATTCTTTATAATTCTTTTAACACCTACAAATTGGTGACAGATACGGTTTGTAGAAGTTCATTATTATTACTGCAGCTCCATTTACCATGCTTTATATCTGTAAAAAAAAAGTATGCATGAAAGAAGTAATGAATATGACATGAAATGAAATGAGTAATGAATGAAGTATGGGGCGAAATAAGTCACGTTTGGAGTTATTGTGTGTTGTTCCTCGTTCTGTAACTTCTTTATTGCGTTTCATTTATAATATCTATTAGGTGCCTCAAAGCTTCATATGTGACTAAATCTAATAACATATAGATTCCTGCTTAAAGACACAACGGGTTACTGAATCATGCTGAAAGATCAAACAGTTTGACAAGTAGCAACCCATTAGTTAATACATTCTGATTTAACGATAAACATGGTACATGCATGTATCTCTACCACAAAATTAATGTGCGTGATCTCAACTGAATACTGCACATGTGCCTGAACCCTTTTAAAAAAATGCTAATCCTTTTTTAAAACATCCGTAATTGGAATCATTGTGTTACTATTACAGCTGAAAAAAACGCTTGCAACATCATATTTTTACTAAACCATTATATTGTTATAATTTTAACGCTTTCACGTCATATTTTTTGTTAACCCTTATATACGAGTTTATAGATTTTAACGCTTGCAACATCATACATTTTCTAGGCACTTATATTGTTATGATTTTAACGCTTGTTACTTCATATTTTTTCTAAGCCCTTAAATTGTTATAATTTTAACGCTTGCAACAACATTTTTTTCTAAGCCCAAGCTTATATTGTTATAATTTCAACGCTTGCAACATCATAATTTTACTTAATCCTTATATTGTTGTAATTTCAACGCTTGCAACATCATAATTTTACTTAATCCTTATATTGTTGTAATTTCAACGCTTGCAACATCATAATTTTACTTAATCCTTATATTGTTGTAATTTCAACGCTTGCAACATCATAATTTTACTTAATCCTTATATTGTTGTAATTTCAACGCTTGCAACATCATAATTTTAACTTAATCCTTATATTGTTGTAATTTCAACGCTTGCAACATCATATTTTTACTTAATCCTTATATTGTTGTAATTTCAACGCTTGCAACATCATAATTTTACTTAATCCTTATACTGTTATAATTTCAACGCTTGCAACATCATAATTTTACTTGATCCTTATATTGTTATAATTTCAACGCTTGCAACATCATAATTTTACTTAATCCTTATATTGTTGTAATTTCAACGCTTGCAACATCATATTTTTACTTAATCCTTATATTGTTGTAATTTCAACGCTTGCAACATCATGTTTTTTCTAAACCCTTTGTTATAATTTTAATGCTTTGTAAATGTATTATATTATTATGCTCATGTTTCTATGTGTCTTAATCTACTATTTGTTTATTTAAATCAAATTACATATGTTAAATTATCTTAAATGTATTCATGTTTCTATTTTTATTTTCTACATTTGTATGTACGTGTAGTGTCGGTATAATAGCTAGTCATATGTTAAATTTTAGTATGTTATACAATTTCCGACAAGAAAAAGTTTGTATTTGTAATATCACTAGATATGTCGCCGCGATTATATCTACATGATACTGCTTTTGTTTTGATGTTTTGACACGTAATAATGCGACATAGAAAAACGTCATTTTCAGCAGGGCATGGTATAGCTTTAAATGAACTGCGACCAATAACAACATAACTATTCAATGTGTCACATAAGTATGCGTATATGCATATGCACGTGGTTTCAAGTTGCATTTTACTTAGGTACTGAGCACACATTTTACAATAGAACAATTGACAACGAGTTATAATGTCTGCACATAGCAGATCAATATACTTGGAAAATAATGTCTTATACCATACTACGGTGCTGTTACTTGATCTTGTTTGAATTATTTTTAATATTATACTTATAATTATGTGCTAGATATTCCAATAACTTTGTGCTCTAGTCAATGAAAGCACTATTGTTTCATTATTTTATTTTGTTTTGTAGTTTCTGATCAGTATTATTTACATGTTTGTGTATATGTTTTCTCTTTTACTTTGAATAGTTTTTTTTAAAACTTTGGACTGTCTTTTGTGTAAATATCAAAATTGTATACCCGAGAGGGTCCAGAATTTGGAAAATAAACTATATTCTATTCTTTTAAAAATGATCAACATATAAGATTTCAACAATGGTTTCCCATATGCAGGGAATCTTTAAAAACGTTTCCATCAAAATCATTTGTAAGACTGTAAGCACTTTTACAATTTACATGTACAGTGATTCTAAAAATTTTCAAGACTATCATCGACCTTTGCCTTATTGACAGCTGAAACTTGGGCATTCAGTGGTTTAATTTGACATTTTCTTGTTCAGTTGTGTGCTGGGTATGGTGCAGTGTGATTGTTGTACATTTGTATGTGTTATTTTTGTTTTCTGTGCTCGGCTGTTTCAGTTTAGTGCTGCCTTCCCCGTCCGATTTTTATTAAATTTATTTTTTTCAACCTAAGAGGCACAAAACACATTTGGGCCGATTATATTGAAATGAAAACGACGATATTCTTTGTATATCTACGTCTTTTTTGCGCTCGGCTTGTTGTAGCTATGTCATTCAGCTAAAACCATCGCATTCAGCTTTTTAATACTGTTATTATTTAACTTTTTAGGACTTCCAACAGGTAAAACCTTGGTATTTCATCCATTTTACTGTTGAAACTAGGTCATTCGGCTTTGATATTCAACATTTTGCGTACTGAACCTAATTCATTCAGCCTTTTGACACCTGGTACTTAGGCGGATCATTTTCTCGTTCGGTCTGTGTATTTGGTATTTAGCCTTGTATGTTTTATTTTGTACGTTCTCGGCAGGTTAAGTTGAGCGCTGCCTTTTCTGTCCGACTCAATAATTATCTTTTTATCGATGACATGTTCGTATCACGTTGTTCCGGAAACGTGTCCCATTTAGTCCAAGAGCTGAGGGCCATTTATTTACAATTCTTGTCCAAATCTATAATTGGTATGAATTAAAAGCATATAGTGTCCAGTTTACGAAAACCCATTTCTTACAAAAATCTGCTGTCACAACGCTGAGAAATCCAAGATGGCCGCCAAGATGGCCGCCAAATTTTCAAATTTCACTCCTGTGACATAATATACATCCTCTAAGTACCAATTCTGTCTTATATCATGTTTTATGTGTTCTTGTTATAGGGAACATGTTGAAATACACAAATCAAGCTCAAATTATTATGTTTATTCATTGAATATTTAAAAAATCATGCTTTTATGACGAAAAAATGACGAAAAATCGGTAGAATCTGTCGTATCGTTTATTATAGTTAATATGATTGTGGTATTTTTGGCCAAATAACTATCCCAAATAGTTCTAATGATAGTTATACAGTTCTTACAACATCATATTCACTCTACTGTGGTGTGGTGGTGAGATTTTGTAGCCTAATTTGTATTAAGGTGGGTGGGGTAATAATTTAACCCCAAAATGATATTTAGTTTGCCATTCAAAAATTGTTATTTTGAATGGGACATTTTATTTGCGTAATATTTAACTGTAGTATTAATATTATCCTGTATCTATATGCATGATTTATTTCAATTATAGTGAATACAAATGTTTTTTCCAAATAGGAGGGGGGCGTAAATCACCGCTGACAATGACGAAAAGTATGGACCAAATCAGATTTGTCCAATACTGAATGCCCCATGCGCGCAAAACATACGAATAGCTGGTTTTACCAGGAAACAATCAGCTCAAGCATAGTTTATTACATTTGTAATTAAGCGACCATGCATGTGCCTCCCTGGAATCTAAGATGGCCTCCAAAAATGCCATTTCTTTGGTCAAATGTTAAAATCGTTTAAGAATAGTGGGTATGCTACGGTTTTCCCCTTTTGTACCTAACACTGCTAAGTATACATATGTTATATGCTGTATTGATGTATCTCAACACTTCTGGTGAAACTTATTCTGATTGTTTTGAGTTCAGTAAACCAGTCCTATTTCCGGCTCTATGAGGTATACCAACCATTGCCGGGCTCTGTATATATGCCTCTATGAGGTTCTTTGGACTTCTGGATAACAACCTTTTCTGGTTCTCTGAGATACCTTACACAATCGAGTACAACCTCTATGTAGTACTTTCAGTCATTCCTGGCTGGCTGTGGTACATACCACTTCCAGGTACATATATTTCTGGCTCTACTAGGTACCTTACACAGCTGGAGACAGCCATATTTGACTCTGAGGTACCTAACACTTCCGGGTATATTCATAACTGGCTATTCGAGATAGCTTTCACTGCCAAGTACAGCCAATTCTTGCCCTCTTTGGTACCTAACACAGACTCTACAAGGTTCCTATCAATTTGAAGTCAAACCATTTCTGGCCCAATGAGGTACCTAACACTGCTGAGTAAAACCTTTTATGGTTCTATGAGGAAACTTATCCTGCCTAGTACGCCTATTTCTGGCTCGCGGAGGTACCTAACAGTGCCAGGAACAGTCAGATCTTGTTCTCTGAGGTACCTACCACAGCTGGATGCAGCAATTTCTGGGTTTTCAAGGTACCTACCACAGCATGATACGGTCATATCTGGATTTTTGAGGTACCTACCACAACAGGTAACAACCATATCTGGGTTTCTGAGGTACCTACCACAGCAGGATATACCCATTTCTGGGTTTCTGAGATACCTACCACAGCATGAAACAGCCATATCCAGGTATCTAAGGTACCTACCACAGCATGTAACAGCCATATCTGGGTTTCTGAGGTACCTACCACAGCATGAAATAGCCATATCTGGGTTTCTGAGGTACCCACCACAGTCGAATACAGCCATATTTGGGTTTCTGAGGTACCTACCACAGTCGGATACAGCCATTACTGCGTTTCTGAGGTACCTTCCACTGCATGAAACAGCCATTTCTGGGTTTCTGAGGTACTCACCACAGTCGGATACAGCCATAACTGGGTTTCTGAGGTACCTACCACAGTCGGATACAGCCATTGCTGGGTTTCTGAGGTACCTTCCACAGCATGAAACAGCCATTACTGGGTTTCTGAGGTACTCACCACAGTCGGATACAGCCATTACTGGGTTTCTGAGGTACCCACCACAGTCGGATACAGCCATTACTGGGTTTCTGAGGTACCCACAACAGTCGGATACAGCAATTTCCGGGTTACTGAGGTACCGACCACAGTCGGATACAGCCATTTCCGAGTTTCTGAGATACCTACCACAGCATGAAACAGCCATATCTGGGTTTCTGAGGTACCTACCACAGTGGATACAGCCATTTCGGGGTTTCTGAGGTACCCACCACAGTCGGATACAGCCATTTCGGGTTTTCTGAGGTACCCACCACAGTCGGATACAGCTATTACTGGGTTTCTGAGGTACCCTTCACAGTCGGATACAGCCATTTCCGGGTTTCTGAGGTACCCACCACAGTCGGATACAGCCATTTCCGAGTTTCTGAGGTACCTTCCACAGCATGAAACAGCCATATCTGGGTTTCTGAGGTACCCAACACAGTCGGATACAGCCATTTCGGGGTTTCTGAGGTACCCACCACAGTCGGATGCAGCCATTTCTGGATTTTTGAGGTACCTACCACAGCATCAAACAGTCATTTCGGGGTTTCTGAGGTACCCACCACAGTCAGATACAGCCATTACTGGGTTTATGAGGTACCCAACACAGTCGGATACAGCCATAACTTGGTTTCTGTGGTACCTACCACAGCATGAAACAGTCATTTCTGGGTTTCTGAGGTACCTACCACAGCATGAAACAGCCATTACTTGGTTTCTGAGGTACCTACCACAGTCGGATACAGCTGATTCTGGGTTTCATATGTACCTACCCCAGCATGATAAGCAGTATCTGGGTTTCTGATGTACCTACAACAGCTGGATATAGCTATTTCTGGCTCTCTTTAGTACCTTTCACTGGCAAAAACATCATTTTCTTGCTCTCATGTGCATGTACCACTGCCGGTTACATTCATTTCTGGTTTCATGGTGTACCTACCAATGCCACATACAGCCTTTTCTGGATCAATAGCGTGCCTTACACTGCATGAACCAGCCATTTATCCGGTAATATTGGAATTATCTCCTAATCTATACTGCAAAGCCACATATTAATTAAGAAGTCCACTGAAGTCCAAACCCATATCAATTCTTTCTCAGTCATCCCATGTCAAAGACGATAACTTAAAACTACTCATGAGATACAACTATAATGATATCATTGAATGCGATGCAATATTACTGTTACACATACATTGTAGTTGTATTTAGTTACAAATATGAAACGAATCAAGTACAATTAATGAAACCAGTATAGCTCAGCTAGCTGGTTTACTGAATGACCCACCCACTTTTTAGTGACTACTTTTTCTATTGGTTAATTCTATGGGTTTTGAGCTATTTATTTGTAATTCCTTTATATAGCCTGATCATATATAAAGTAAGAATCAAGATATATACCAACATGTGTGTTTTTTTCATTGCATAAAAAACAAGAACAACATGCAACCCATTACATGTATTTCTAAACAATTTTGACGCGTTGGCCATAACAATGACAGTAGCCTTACCAAGCTTGGTATAAAGTCATCATTCTGCATATTGTAGATACAAATACTAGTGTCATTGACACATTCAAACTTATTCAGTATCCATAAGTCTACTAAAAAATGTTATTGGCCATACAAGTAAGTTTCACTCTTCTAACTTGACCTTTGACCATTTGGTGGCCATCTTGGATGTCTTAGAGGCACATGCATGGTCTCTCAAGCAATTCTTCTGAACTTGACTAAATGGTAATGAATTAATTAAGCTAACGAAGTGATGATACTTTACTGGCAAAACTTTTTGGGAACCTTTTTTGGCACAGGGACATTCATTATTGGACACATTTTAATAATCTGATGTAGTCCATATTTCGTCATTGTCAGCGGTGATTTACCCCCATTCTTATATTTGGAAGCAATATGTCAATATAGTACAATTGAAATCAAACATGCATAAAGACACACAATAATATTAATATTACAGTTATAATACGCAAATAAATGTCCCATTCAAATAACAATTTTTGAATGGCAAACTAAATTTCATTTTTGGGGTTAAATTATTACCCCACCCACCTTAATACAAACTAGGCTTCAAAATCTCATCACCACACCATAGTAGAATGAATGTGATGTTGTAAGATCTGTATGACTACCACTAGAACTATTTGGGATAGTTATTTGGTCAAAAATACAACAAGCATATTAACAATAATAAACGATATGACAGATTTTACCGATTTTTAGTCATTTTTTCGTCTTAAAAGCATGATTTTCAAATATTCAATGAAAAAACATCATGATTTGAGCTTGATTTGTGTATTTCAACATGTTCCCTATAAAAAGAACACATAAAACATGATATAAGATAGAATTGGTACTTAGAGGATGTATATTATGTCACAGGAGTGAAATTTGAAAATTTGGCGGCCATCTTGGATTTCTCAGCGTTGTGGCAGCAGATTTTTGTAAGAAATGGGTTTTCGTAAACTGGACACTATATGCTTTCAATTCATACCAAATATAGATTTGGACAAGAATTGTAAATAAATGGCCCTCAGCTCTTGGACTAATTCTTTGATAAAGGCGTGACCTACATGTAGTTCTGCAACTTACTTCAGGTGTGTCCAGAAGTAGCCATCTCTGATTATATTATACATGTGTATGTTCTTGGCCCAATATTGGAAAAAATAGTTCTTTTATACAATCTACGAATACAATACAAAACTAGCAAACTACATCTATTTGCACAAGAAAAAGCACTAAATATAAAACTTACATCATTATTGGTTAAATTAATTGATACTCATTAAATATTTACACTTTTCTCAAAATACATTACTTACCTTTTGCAATTGTTTTGCATATCTGTATTTATTCATCTTTTTCGACTATGTGTACATGTATATATGTTCCTGTTAAAATTTGTCAACTTGTCACATTATATTTTGTCACATGATTGTCAATAAGCTTTTTTTCAAACCCCGTAAGGGTAACCCGGTTTATTTTAAATATAGGATACATTCGTCGTCAATGATTTACAATATATTGATATTAGAAAAGGCATAAGATGGAAAATTTGGACATAAAGGTGCAATTTAGATTTAAGACATTAGTACAGTATTGTGTAAAATGGGTTCCATAGTATCTGTCACATAAATGAGATTTATCTTATCATCAAAGGTGAATAGTTTTTCCAACCATTGTCAAACCTTGATACTTTGCAATATATAATTCTGTGTTAATGAGTACAAATGTATCCTGAATTGTTTCTTAAATGTTTTAATTGAAGGAGGGGTGTTCAATATCTTGCAACCGTATATATTATACTTTATCGATTTTGTCGTTCCCTAATGGACTTGTACGAACTGAAACTGAAAAATAAACCTGATAAACGGATTATGTTGAGGGGTCGTCTCAAAAGAATATAAGACGTATCCAACTGACTGACTGTCTAATCACCCGTGAGTTTAGAGAAGAAAATCCTTAGTAACGTTTTAAACAAACCATAGTAGACAGCATAGTTTTTCATCATTTGGTAGTTTAAATTATATAGGCTACCAACAAACTATAATGGTAAAAATCGATACGACCACAAAAAATGTGGTTTTATCTAACGGGTATCCACACAGCTGTGGAATTAACTCCCGAAATGTAAGCCAACTAAAAAATTGTTAGTTCACCGCCGTTATTATACTCAATTAAATTAACACCATGGGCATGCCGCTATAATGTATTTAAAACATGTCTGTGACACTTTGTTTTTCATAGACTTATTCTATTATCACCAATTTTAAGTAATCGACTTCTTGATACCAAGAAATGCATTTTCTGATACCAAGAAATGCATTTTCTGATATCAAAAATTAATTCTTATATCAGAAATTGAATTCGGTTTCTTTGTATCAAAATGTCCTTTCTTGTATCAACTAACATAAATTCATAAAACAAATGAATCTTTGTCGTTTTGTTTTGTTTGAATGTCGAATTTGACATTAAAAAACAACACACACTTATCTTTAATGTCAAAATAAATGTAAATTTCTTCCATAGCATACCAATTAGGCACATTTGCTCCTATTCACCCTGAATATTACCATAATTTACCAGGCCTTTTGTTTGTAATCTTTTATTTATTTAGTCTCGTCCATTTACAAAACCAACGCGCAACATATACGTATAGAATGCGACATGGTCACATGACATTATATTCAGTTCGCCAAAAATATTGGGAAATAATTCGCCAGTGGTGCGGTCACATGTTATATACACACACCGTTAGATGTACCACAGGTGGTCGTATCAATTTTTTTTCAAGATATAGGATATTGATAGCCTATATAATATCAAATACTAAATTATAAAAACTATGCGGTCACATTTGTTTACCTTGTGCATGAAGTCGGTCAACAGGACATATTTAATAATCCGTTAAGAAAACCCCTTGACATGATCCGTTTATTCAGTTTCATTTGTCCGTTTCAGTTTCAGCTCGTATGAGTCCAATAGTAAGTCTAATGTCGTCCAGTTAGTGCTGATCACGAGACATTTAGTGTTTTGTTTATCCATCGTTTGATTGCTTACCACTAAGAAGAAGAGTGTTGACAGTACAGGAAAGATGCTTTTGATTGGCAATAAACATACTATGTTTTCGTCAAATAAAATATTGAAGTTGAAGTTTTATTATAAATAACGATGGCCAACCAATGCCTTGTGTTTCTGGCAACGTACACAACATGGGTTTTATAAATAACAAGTCAACCAATAAACATGTATGTGTTATATCATATGCCTGGGTGAAGACAAGATAGAACCATATAATTATGCTGATACATGTACTATAATATTTAACACATATACTTTAGAGAAGACATATAACTTGGTAAGTTTTTAAACAAGAAATGTATCGCACTTATCTAGAATAAAATCCCCAAGAAACATGTGTATGCCTATAATTCCCTAAGGGTTTGTAACTCATCGTTTTTAAAAGCTCAAGACAAAGAAACATTGCATTGATCAAATTGAACTGAAACATTATATACCCGTGCCGCATGTTTGCCCTTCCATTCTTTGAGACCTTGACAAGGGAGTCGTTGTTCAACTAGAATGACACAAGAATTGTGTATTATAACCTTCACAAAGAACGCCAGTCAGTGTATAGGAAACCTCAGTCTATAGAAACTGCACCGTCTTAAAATTTGGTCTCTTGATCTGCTAGAATAAAGTTAAATGTTTAATAACTGTTCCTGTCATGGTTGATGTATTAACAGAATTTGACATCATTGATCACACCCTTCTCCTACGAACGGTCCAATATCATTTCATGGCAGGCCACTTAATGGATAAATCCTACATATGTGATTGTTATCAGACGACGAGTTTTAAAGAGCAGCAACTATGAACTATACAGCTGTACTCGTTCAAACGAACTACATGTATAAAATACACACATCAATTGGGTGCAATATGCAGAAAACATCAACATCAAATATTACTTGTCCATAACGTAATCTGAGAAAACCGAACACCATTCGGACAGCCTGTCAACCTCTTCCACATTGAATTAAAGAAGGGAAATTTCGAGACCAAAATTTGGTTGGTTTGGTCAACATTTCGGTTTTCTCACATGTAGGTTTTCTCAGATTACACTGTACATAGTGGGTGACGCTGTATGATCAGACATTCATGGACAATGAGAAACCTTGACTCAATGTATGATTTAGGAGTTGATATGAATAATAATGTTACACTATTTGACTGTTGATGCAACAAAATCCCCATGTATTATATAACTCACTACGTACTGCGAGGCTTACATAAAATCATTTTCATTAAACTACAAACAATCAGAATAAACGTTTTTTCAAGGCCTAAAGGAAGAAAATCTCAGAAAATCGAAATTTATTGAACATTAATCGTTTTGGTATGCGTGCTATCTGCCATATTGAATTTACTAATTGTTTCGTCAGTAAAGAAACATGTATCTGTATCTTCTCGTGTGGCTGCTATCACGGTATGAATCCCGATACACCGCTTCTCAGTTCCGTCAGAGAATTGTTCTGTTTTCATATGGCTCTGACGGAACTGAAAACCGATGTAACGCTCTGACGGAACTCAAATGTCATGTATCCTGAGTCCCGTCAGAGCGTTACATCCGTTTTCAGTTCCGTCAGTCATATAACAAGAGGGCCCAAAGGGCCCTAGGTCGCTCACCTGTCGAACTTTACCTATATTTTGTTGAGATGATCATTGTGACCAAGTTTTATACAGATTAGGCAAATATTGTGACCTCTAGTGATTACAAAAGGTTTTTATATGATTTGACCTAATGACCTAGTTTTTTACTCCAGATAAACCAATATTGAACTTGACCTAGGTTTTGTTGAGATTATCATTGTGACCAAGTTTCATAAAGATTAGGCTAAAACTGTGAACTCTAGTGACAACACAAGGTTTTTCTATTATTTGACCTTGTGACCTAGTTTTTGACCCTGGATGACCCAATATCAAACTTGACCTAGATTTTGATAAGATGATCATTGTGACCGAGTTTCATAAATATTAGACCAAAATTGTGACCTCTAGTGACTACGCAAGGTTTTTCTATGATTTGACATTGTGACCTAGTTTTTGACCCCAGATGACCCAATATCGAACTTGACCTAGATTTTGTTGTTATGATCATTGTGACTAAGTTTAGTAAAGATCAGGCCAAAACTGTGACCTCTAGTGACTACACAAGGTTTTTCTATGATTCATTGTGACCTAGTCTTTGACCCCAAATGATCCAATATCGAACTTGACCTAGATTTTGTTGTGTTGATCATTGTGACAAAGTTTCGTAAATATAATGCTAAAATTGTGACCTCTAATGACTACACAAGGTTTTTCTATAATTTGACCTTGTTACCTAGTTTTTTACCCCAGATGACCCATTATCGAACTTGACTTAGATTTTATTGAGATGATCATTGTGACCAAGTTTCATAAAGATAAGACCAAAATTGTGACCTCTAGTGTCTACACAAGCCAATTGTTGACGGACGGACGACGGACGGACGGACGACGGACGAAGAGTGATCACAAAAGCTCACTCTGTCACTTTGTGACAGGTGAGCTAAAAGCAGAACAATTCTCTGACGGAACTGAGAAGCGGTGTATCGGGATTCATAGCGTCACGTGGCTATTGCATAGTAGTTTTGTACTTTTGCAAATGCACTTAAAATTAAAATTGATAATTCGTGAGATACTAGTACCTTTAAGAGTTGGTTTGGAAACTGTTCTGTCAAGATTAGTGATTAAAGAGACTTATAATGTGTTTTACTGTTATTTAGTCAAATTAGTGGATAGCGATATTTACCGAGACGCATTTCGTTTACCTGATGAATTATGCTTTTCATGATTATAAGCATGTACGCTGGTAATCTTAATTCTTGGAAATCCATTAACTATCTAGTATTCACTGAAAATATACAACACTTTAATGTATATTTAACTATATATTGGGTCATTAAGATTAGCTAACGATTGTGACAAGTTTGTTCGACTAATTCATTGTTTTTTTAGCTCACCTGTCACAAAGTGACAGACTTGAGTTTTTGTGATCACTCTTCGTGCGTCGTCCGTCCGTCCGTCCGTCCGTCAACAATTGGGCTGTGTCCTCTCTAGATGACACAATTTTGGCCTAATCCTATGAAACTTGGTCACAATAATCATCTTAACAAAAGCTAGGTCAAGTTCGATATTGGGTCATCTGAGGTAAAAAACTAGGTCACTAGGCCAAATTATAGGAAAACCTTGTGTCCTCTCTAGATGTCACAATTTTTGCCTAATCGTTATGACACTTGGTCACAATGACCATCTCAAGAAAATCTAGGTAAAGTTCGACATTGGGTCATCCGGGTCAAAAACTAGGTCACTAGGTCAAATCATAGAAAACCCCTGTGTCCCCTCTAAAGGTCACAAATTTGACCTAATCTTTATGAAATTTGGTCACAATGATCACCACAACAAAATCTAAGTTTGATATTGGGCTATCCGGGGTAAAAAACTACGTCACAAGGTCAAATCATAGACAACCCCTTTGTAGTCACTAGAGGTCATAATTTTGACCTAATCTTTATGAAGTTTGGTCACCATGATCATCTCAGCAAGATCTAGGTCAAGATTTATATTGAGTCATCCAGGGTCAAAAACTAGGTCACTAGGTCAAATCATAGAAAAACCTTGTGTAGTCACTAGAGGTCACCATTTTAGCCTCATCTTTATGAAACTTTGTCACAATGGTTATTTTAGCGCAATCTAGGTCAAGTTTGATATGGGTCACTCTGGGTAAAAAACTAGGTCACTAGAAAAAATCATAGGAAATCCTTGTGTAGTCACTAGAGGTCACCGTTTTAGCCTCATCTTTATGAAAATTGGTCACAATAATCATCTCAACAAAATGTAGGTCAAGTGTGAGGTCACTAGGTCAACTCACAGGGCTTGCATGCACTACGACGACAGGTGAGCGTCCTAGGACCCACCTTGTTTCAATGACCCTTCTTATGTCATAGACCTTTGTGGCACATTGCATTCGTAGGCTTGGGGTGGATAAACTTAATGTACATGTACACTTATTTTTAAAAGTTATAAATACACCAACACAGTAAATAGCGATGTATGCAAATAGTGTGTACATTATTTTGTGTTTAGCTTGAAAATAACACAATATAGAACTATGATATTATATACATTTTTATTTTGTTTTAACATCTTAAAATATCTATATGTACACAGTGTATTGTTATTGCGAACATTCTCATACCAGGACTGTTTAAAAACGTCTAAACCTCTATTTCTAAAGATATTATGGAAAGTTTTCATGTTGACACATTTTGGGTTCATCCAGACTTCTGAGAAACCATAGGTATCTAATAGCGTCTTTACATTTTTGGCCCAATTATTACGAGTTTCGAGGTTTTTCTAACATTGTATTATACATAGTTTGAATAATAATATTCTCGGAGTTTTGAACTTCATACCAATATATAATAATTCTTGTATATCTGTTTATTACCTGCGAGCCTTGAGCGAGCAGGTATATTGGATAGCATAAAGTTAAAAGTCCATGGAGGGGCACGTGACCTGTTCTCGATGGTTTACGATTTCAAAAAAAAAATCCAAAAAAAGATGCATTTTGTTAGAATGTCGTGAACCAGACTAATTCCATTATTCCATGCGGATAACATCGGTCTTTGTCGCATTGCAATATTTTATTTACCGAAGAAATCAGAACTGTCCGAAACTTCAGTGAGCGCTAGGCAATTTTGAGACCATGGATCTAAACAGCAGGTGACTGCAGCTGCGTAATCACAGCGCTTCCCAGTCAACTGTCATGGAATTATCGGAATTGGTTTATGATCTTTGATATTGTTGAACACTGAAAACATGTCTTATGATAATACCTTTTAATGAACTGATACGAGGTTTTATTTAATATAAGCATATAAATATTTTATGGAACAAGGGAGTCATAATATGCAATTAAGTGTCTTGAAAATTGGTTTGTTATACATGAAACTATTTAACAATTTGTTGATAAATTTCGTATGTCAAATTATCGTGCATGCAGATAGAAGGTCGAGGATCCTGTCAATTCTCTGTCAAATGAAGTCATTTGTTCGCAGGAACTATTTGACTTGTGTATAATGGATATCTACCTAATTCCTCGTATGTTGCCATGTTACAAGTAGTTGTTTTGACCCCTAGCACATATTTACAAAATTTTAGATGGATGCGTTCGATTTCTTTCGATTTACTGAATCCCCAGATTTCGGAACCATAGTTTAGAGTAGCACCAACAAAAGCATCGACACAGTACACTCGGTTTAAAATTATAGTGTTTCGTATTGGCAATTAAAACATTTAGAGCCCTGACGCCTTTTCCGGAAAGGGTTTCTTGGTTAAGAACAAAAGATCCAGTAAAATTAAACACGGTTCCAAGATAATTAAAATCACTAACTATGTCTAGCTGTTTATTATTATACCACCATTTCTCATTTTCTTTCAGTGGACCCCTTCTCCTAAATACTATTACTTTTGTTTTATCGGTATTAACTTCTAAACCCCATTTTGTACAATAAACATGTAATAAATTCAAACTATTTTGTAGATCATCAACTGATTTACCAAATAACACCATGTCATCGGCAAAAAGCATAAGTATAAATTTAATGGCATCCATAGAAAGTCCACAAGACGGACTATCAACTAAAAATAACTCTAGATCATCAATAAAGAGAGCGAACAATATGGGGGACATTATCTCCCCTTGTTTAAGACCAATAACACAATCAAAATAATCTGATAAAGAATTACAATTTCGTACACACGACTTTACATTTTGATACATCGCTTTAACAATTCTAAGTAATTTTCCATCTATACCTGGGGTGGTATTCACAAAGCATCTTAGCAGAAAACTTAGACAATTCTTAAAATCTTAAAATTTTCTAAAGTCTACCTGCTAAGCAAGTAAATCAAGATGACTAATATTTTACATAATTTTGAAGCATTATATAAACAGCTACTATAATCATTAAGAAAACATGGATTTTTCTTTAAATTGTGGGATATATAAACTGTACAAATTTTTAACTTAAGTCAAAATATTTAAGTTTTCACTTAAGAAGCTTTGTGAATACCAGCCCTGATCTATAGAACTTCAACCACAGACTGTTAAGGTAGACACTATCAAATGCCTTTTTCTTTCATTTAAGATCTTTTGCACGTGGGCGGTGTCGCCTCCTACGGTGTCTCCTTTTGGCGTTTATTGTTCGCCCAGTTATGTCATTTTAGAACATAAACAAATAGTTTGCTTTATCTTATGGTTTTATGGCATTTTCCAAATAAATGCCCATTTTCAATTCAACACTTGTGTTCTGTTGTTCCTCATTCCATACAAGTTCGACCCAGCTTGGGACTGCACACCCCAGATCTTGTACAATACATAAATAACATTTTATGGACACATAAAAGTCTTTATGTCATTGGAAAGCAGTTTACTACATTTATGACCAAGTACGGTCAGGTTCGACCAGTACGGGGTTTTAGCGCTACGCTATTTTTTGAGACCGCTATGTCACATGACCTAGTCTAACCAATCAATGAGCTTTATAATCATTGCTTCCATTATTTTTCGTTGTTCGCCCAGTTATGTCATTTTAGGACATAAACAAATAGTTTGCTTTATCTTATGGTTTTATGGCATTTTCCAAATAAATGCCCATTTTCAATTCAACACTTGTGTTCTGTTGTTCCTCATTCCATACAAGTTCGACCCAGCTTGGGACTGCACACCCCAGATCTTGTACAATACATAAATATAGCATCTGTAGTAGATCTACCTCTACGGAAGCCAAACTGAGCATCACTCAGTACATCATTATTCTCAACCCAATTGTTCACACGTTTGTTTAATATTCCAGTAAGGATTTTCGAAAAACAACTGACTAGAGTTATTCCTCTGTAGTTGCTTGGGTCGCTGGTATCTTTCTTTTTAAAAACGGGAATAATGATACCTTTTGACCATTCAGATGGAAAATATCCGGAGTCAAGTATAGCATTAAATAGATCTACCAAATGAGATGACAGAATATCTACTAATTCAATGAAATATTCATTTAGTAATTCGTCATTTCCAAAAGCTTTACCACTATGAAGCGATTTAACTACCTTTGTTATTTCATCGATAGTGATAGGCATATCAAGCTCTTCAAATCTGAAATTTGTATCGCTAAAGTCATAATTATTACAGAAATCCTCAGATTCATCATCTACGGTCACATTTATGTCATCTTGTAAAGACGAGAAATACTTATAAAAGTCATCAATGGAGACATTATTATTTGGACTATTTTTACGTTTGCTGAATAATTGCCAGAACTCTTTCGGCTTTGAATGTCTGAGATTTTCAATATCTTTTATTTTTTTATTTTCATACTGTTTACGTTTTCGCTTTATAAGACGTTTATATGTTGATTTAAATGTCATCAAGTTCGACCTGTTAGTATCGTTTTTATTACAATTGAACACATACAGAGAATTTTTATACAACGTTTTAGCCTCACGACATTCATCAGGGCCGTATCCAGGATTTTTTTCGTGGGGGGGGGCCAAGAGGGGTGGGTGCGGGAGGGGATTCCCCTCCGGGTGGATTTTTTTTAAAATCTTGTTATTGTAACGGTGCATTTTCCTGATATTTTAGGCATCATAAAGCATGGAAAAAGATAACTAAAGTAGTGCTACTGATTAGTGTTCCCTCTCCATGCGAAGATTTTTTTTATTTTTGCTTAAAAATGATGCAATTTCCTGCACTTTTAGTTTTGAAATCAGACATTAAAATAATTAAAGCAGTGATACTAAAGAGATCTACTAGTTTTTAAAAACTTAATAATCTGATCATTCATGTTTTACCATTTTAATATTAATTATTAAGAAATCCAAATTATACGAACATGAATTTTTTAAATGTAATATGATTTCCTGCACTATGTAAATTATGAACTTTAATATTCGGATATAAAATTGGACTATTACATTTGATTTATGAATCAGATATCAATGAAATGGATGCATATTAAAAAATATTTCAAGAATGTGACCATTACTTTGCACTCAAACATTTAATACTAGTATATATAGGAATCCTTATATTAATCACCCCATTTAACAATTAAATAATATACCTATTTTTCTTACTGTAATGATTACAATTAGTAACTTACATTTTAACTACCAATTCTTCAAGTCAAACTTTAATTTTTAATCATCATGCTCTAATTTAATGGGATTAAAATTGGTGTTAACCATTGACATCATTATGTAATATCTGACTGACATTCTTGAATCAACCTCAACACACTTAATTTCTTATCAGTTGCAAAAATCACATCTGCAGGTGGTCCTGTTGAGTGCTTGATTAGTCATGCCTGGGGGCTATACAATATATACACAGGATGTCATCTAGAATGTCCAATATAAAGGTCACAACAATTATGATCAGTGGTGTATTAAATCAATAGTTTTAGGGGCCGACAAAATCGATATATGATAAAAACGTAGCTAGCCAGCCAGCTGGGGGGGCCAAGGCCCCCTGGCCCCCTACCTGAATACGTGCCTGTTCATTATCGAACCAGTCTGACTTTTTACCAACGGTTCGTACTGAGTGTTTCTCGTTCTTTGTTTTAATATGCTTATAAAATAATGGTTGGGTAACCTCTTTTATAACCCTCGTAAAATCGCTTACTGCACAGTCGATATTATCAGAATTTTGAGTATTGATATTTTCAATAATATGATTAAAATCACTCAATTTACTTATCAGCCCACGTCGAAACTCACATTTCAATGTTTCATTCCATTGTATTTTAGTACATTGTGTGGGGGTATCAATATTTGGTACGCTTTTAATAACAAATGACTAGTGAGCAGTGATCCGTCCATTCACAAAATTCGTCTACTTGAAATGATTCAATATAATAAAAATCTTGTTCGTTTAATAGTAATTAAGTAGTCTATAGCACTTGATCCCACGTGACTCATGGATGTGACTGATCCCGTCCCGTGACCAAGTATACCGTTAGCTAAACGCACAGATATTGACTTGCATAGATCAAGCAATTTTGTACCATGAGAGTTGTTCACAAAATCGTCCGTATTTCTGACGTAATAAGTATCTGGGACATAATTTTCATCATCTCAAAAATCAATAAAGTTGTCGCAAACTATATAATCTCGCTTATTGCCTACTCTGGCATTCCAGTCACCTGTCAATAAGACTCTACCTTGCGACTGAAAATGGTCTATATCTTGTTGTATTAAATCAAAAAGATTAACATCTATAACAGTGTACGCTGGGGAGTTTTCTGGCCATATATAAATTCCAGACAAAAATATATCATTATCAAAATTAAAAAATGATTTGTTCAACTTAAGCCATATAATAGTATCATATCTGTTTAACACAATGTCAACACCTTTACATAATGAGTCTTTTATATACAAAACTGTACCACCACTACAGCGTCTTGCACGTCTATTTTGGAATTTCCTGAAATAATTATGGCATTTATAACCGTCTATTTCAAAATTTGACTGGGAATTTCCCCACGTTTCAAACAAGAATATAATATCGTATTTACACAGTTTATCTACAAAATCTTGGTCAGTCAGTTTATCTCTTGTGAGACCATTAACGTTCCACGAGATTACTTTCAGTCCAGCCTCCCCGCGATCCTAGAGGTGAGAAACCGATTCGGCTCCACTTCCACCCGTTTGCTCCTCCATCGGACTTCCGGTACCCGTGTTTTCGTTGTTGAAAACCCAGTGACCCTCTGTCACTAGTTTGCCGTCTATATAAAGTTTATCATAGCTTATCCAAGCATCGTGGCCCTTGACCTTCGCCTTTTGTAGGTTTGGAATAAGGCGTTTCCTTCGATCCGCCACTTCCTTGGGGGAATTGTTCGTTCACGTAGAATGGTAATCTATTCAGTGAGCCACGTGCTCTACGAACTAACTCGCGATCTTTGAATTTTGCGACAATGTTTTTTTTCCCATTTACGTTCGGTTCCCCCGTTCTATGCACGCATTCGAATCTGATGCTATCCACAGTATTTTTATCGATTTTCATTTCAGCCTCAAGGAACCCTCGTAACACTGATTCTGTTTGAGCAGGCTTCTCATGTTTATGCTCAAAGATGTTACTGAACACTAGATTGTTTCTCATAGATTGAGATGTGATGTAGTTCATCGATTCCTGGAATTGCTCATTTTGTTTTTGTAGCGGATCTATTTGTGATTTAGCAGTGCTTAGTTCGGTTTCTTAGACTTCAATTTGGTCACTCGTCCTATTCACCTTCTCTGAATTACTTTTTGCAGTATCTTGAACAAATAACCATAACTTCGTAAGTTCACCTTCAAATTTGCTTACTTGCTTCTCAAGAATATCTAGTTTACCGAGTCTGGCATTCATACTTTTTAAGTAGTTCATAATATCGGAGTGAGAAAAGTCATGTGAGTTACAGCTCTTGGTATCGCCATGTATCGATTCATCTCCCTCGGTCCCCTTATTTTGTGTTGCACCCGGGTCGCTCGAGTGCTCAAACACCGACGTGTCTGGATCCATGACCGGATCAACGAATAGCACTTTGTTAGCATCTTTAATGGATTCACTTACACTCAACGTCCCCGGAACTAGTTTTGTCATTAGCCCTTTTTGAATCACGACTATCACCTGTACTACTGTTTGCTCGTTTTCTAACAATTTGACTATTGGTTGCAGTGTTCGGTTTAGCACTCACATTTTTAGGATTAGAAGCACCAGTTTGGCAACCTGTCTTTGAGCTTGATGCAGGGACTGGTTTTGGTACTATGTCTTTTTTGGGTGGCATTTTGTAACAGAATCACTCTGAGACTCATAAAACAAGAAACAGTAACCTACATTGCACGTTCTATCAATAACAACTCTAATCCAAAATCACTATGGTAAAATTAGAAACTTTATTCTGGCAGATCAAAAGTGCACAACAAAACTCATATCAAAGACAACGAAAACAATCCAATCGCAAATAATCAAGAAGCAGCGGAATTATTCAACACTGACTTTGCACATGTCTTCAATACATCATAACTATAGTACAATACTCACTCAGCACAACTCATGTTACGTCAGTACCAAACTTCAAGTCTGACAAACTAACTCAAGACAACAGTATAAATTTATGAAAAACAAAAAAAGTATACAATTCCTTAGATCACTGAAGACTATAATTATTAAAACAAGAGGGTCATTGGCCCTGAAGCGCTCACCTGGCCCCGCGCTCACAAAACTTTTTTCTCAGGTTCAGTCTCAGCTACGACTGAACTTCTGACTCAAATGAGCCTAAGCTCAAATCGGTGCTCACAAAACGTTTCAAGTTCAGTCGCAAATGAACTGAATCTCGGTCGTAAGTTGAACCTCATTATTAATGCTGTAAGCGGCTTTCGCGCAACTTCCGGTTTCTTTAGTCGTCTGCTGTCACTTGAACAATGGAGGAGAAAACGGGCAGAATGCCTAATTGGGCGGAGACAGAGAAAGTTTTCGCAGTCTCGCTCATAAACGACAGTTACGAGGGTTTGTTTTCTCGGTTTAAAGGGGCGACTTTGTCTGGCAAGGCCAAGGAACAGCTATGGCAAGAAATTGCCGACAAACTCAACTCGTAAGTTGACAATATTTTGTTTGTTTATGTCTTTATGATAATGAATCTTATGCGAGCTTTGGGTCTACGATGTAGTCTTATATTAGAATCGTGTTCAATGACATACGGAGACAAGTTAACACTTTGTGTGAGTGTAGCCTCGAATGACAGGTAGCTTATTGACCAGAAGCCGGACAATACCAGTATCCGAACGATCGTTATTTCTCATCTCCTGTAGGCTCAGTGTAGCTCTTCGGCGAAGGAGATCATTGTGTGTATTGGAGCTCTATCCCAATTGGCAAGCTTCGAGTAAATTTTCTTTTTCCAAAGAAAATTATTTAATAAAAAATTATATGTTCTTTAATACCCCTCCCACTTTCTGTTTTGTGTAATTATTCAGTTTTTTGAGGGAGCTAGAAAGAATTCAATTCATTCAGCAGCAGCATTCAACAATAGATCTATTTCATGTTATTTTTATTATTAAAAAGAACAGCCTGGAGTTAAGATGATTAGTTATGTAAGTATCCCCTCAATGTCGGTGGTGGAGTGGATACAGTTGCTGCTCCAGCCTTGGATGTCTCCATGTCACTCCTGTAGACAGCCATACTTCATCACTAGACATGACACTGTGTACATAGTTTTAATAAACATGTATGAACTTTTAACCTTTGTGAGACAGTCTGTACGCCGCCACCACGCTCAGTTTCATTGAGTTACGTACGTTCTATGAAGAACCCAACTCAGTAAAAGGAAGAAGAAGGATTCCTTTTATCCCAGCTCTGTCTCTTGATTGATTTTATGTCTGTTCTTGTCATACACCGGGCAATAATAATGAAAGAGCGAGTGTCGTCAGTAAAAAGTTGAAGTTATCCCTTGCAAACTGTCAATGAACATTATAAATCATCCAGTGTGACTGACTGTAGCACTCCAAAGTCAATTATTTATTAATTTTTAAACATCGGCTGCATATATATATAAACATAAAACTAAGTTCAATTAAAAAGCAAAATAATTAATGTGTGCAGTTTTAATTCTTTTTCATTATTATTCATCAACATCAAATTTATTCTTAGTGATTATGTGATATCTCTCTTTCAGTTCTGAATATGCTCAATGCAAAAGAAATGTCGAACAGATAAAGTCGATGTATAAAAATATTAAGTCAAGAGGTAATGATAACATTGTTTTTCAACTCCCAAAAAGAATAATTTTGTCCAAATTTCAAGCTAAAAAATTCCCAATGCTAAGGTCCAAAAAATGACAATTGCGCTCAGAAAGACACTTATGACGTTACGCTCGATGTTGGCGTACATTAGCGTAATAGCCTAAGAGCTGAGGGCGATTTATTCAAAATTGGAGCCCATCTCTTAAACTTGCACCACAGTTGGACATATGTACGAACATTAAGAAAATCCATTTCTTACAAATTTCCTCTTTCACAACCGCTCAGCATCCAAGATGGCGTCCAAGATGGCCGCCAATTTTACGCGAAAATGGTACTGAACGCTTATTTGTGCATGAAATGAATTGTTTTCTCACAAATATGTTTCAAAATGTACTTATAAGTTGAAAAATGAGTGGAAGACACACTTTTATCTGTTTTGATAGTAAATTTTGAAATTTTGGAAAAGTTATGACCCATATAGAGGCCCAAAATTGTCTATTTTAGGGTATTTTTCTTAATTTTGTATTGTCAATAACTTAAAAGAACATTTATGACTGTAAATTTTACATTTAAATGATTTTGTAAATTTAGTGTGAAGAACATGAGGGTTTAAGATTTACACCTTTTTTAGTTGTATGCTATCGTTAAGGGTTTGAAGTGGGTGGGGTAAATATACCCCAAAGTGAAAAAAATAAGAAATTACATAATTTTGACTACCTTAATGTATTTAGAGCATCATGGGTTGACTTGTACAATGTGCATGGAATGGTGTGTTTTTGAAATTAGTTTTGGTTGCTCTTGCTCTTTTTTACGAAGTGGATGGGGTAAAATTTCACAAATAATAAAAAAACTAAACAACATGATTAACCGATGGTTGTTTAAACTCTGATCTCTGTTTTTCTTCTTACCAATGATAAACTATTCTGAAATGTTCAATAAGTTTCTTTTGTAGATAACAGATGAGAGTTTCTAAAAATAAGCATGTTACATGACTTTGCCTGTTGAAAGTGGGTGGGGTAAACAACTGCAAAAATGAGGATAATGGATATTTGCAGAAATTGCATTATATGTATTATTTTGCTCAATATAAACAGTACCCATCTCTTTCTTTATAAAATACTTATTTGTTGTGACCTATTGTTTTTAAACTAGATGTGTATCGATCGTTCTTAGTTTATGGGGTGGGTGGGGTAAACTATCTGATAATAGGAGCGTTTATATAGTGTGGCGACTTTATAGGCTAAAACCAATGGATAGGCAAACATTATAATAAAACTAGCGTTTTCATACAATGTTTCAAGAGGATTCAAAGCTCTATTGCTGTTCGAACTGCTGAAATTTAGTGGTCTACACATAACGGAGATCAATTCACAATTACATGTTATTTCAATTTGTACGTACAGTAAGTTTAATGAAGCAAACAAGCAAGTCAGTAATGTAATAATTTCAGTGTATATGTAAATTATGACCTAGTTTGACTGACTAGCTGATGTTGCGAATTCTTATGGAAGCCCTGGAGGGCACTTTTGACTTATGACTAATGACTTATGACTTGTGACTTGCGTAGGCCCCAGGGTGCACTTTTGACTTGTGACTTATAACTTGTGACTTGTGACTTAGGAGTTGTGACTAAACAAACTATAAATATATTTGCATGCTTTATTTTTCCCTTACGCCCAACAATAACGTGGATAAAAACGGATGATACGTGAATCGGATTTTAATATATATAGCAAGACAGGTAAGTCAGTTTTAGTTGTTTGATTAAATAACAATTGTTCACGGAATTACACTCATTCTACTACATAAGAGTTAGGTTTAAAATTCTTCTTTATCGATATGTTATTGCAAACAAAGTTAGAGTTGACGTTGCTATAATATATTTCCAACTTTAGATTATAATTTTAGCGTCACAATCGTGACGAATATTAAGGTTAAGAGGAGTGAATAGAATGACCAGTGTAATTAAAATGTTTGTTTGTTTTTGCAGGTGGAGATAAATGAAATATCTGTCGTGGAATCCTGAAAATATCTCTTGTGGAATATTGCATAAAAGGCTGTGAACAACTCTCTTACTGTAATGGACAGAAATGCATATACTTACAATAAACCCACACAAGTTGAGCACAATAGTATTGTCTCGTTATGAACCTTCATATACTCAAATAGAAGTTATGGTTGATATAGTCGAGAGAGAAAACAAACCGATCTGGACTGACTGGCACAAAATAAGAATGTTTATGATATAGGATCTCTAAGACCCTGTACCATGATAAAGTACAACACCAAAACCTTGATGATATACATGTACTCCAATTGATTTTGGGATGTTGGAAAGGCGTGTGTTTAATTCAGAAGTTCACCAATTTACAGCATATTCCATGATTTAAAATATTTGTATAACTAATTATGGCATGTTGTTAGTCGGTATTGTTGTGCTGAGCCACTTGAGTATAATTTCATGTGTATGTTGCTCTATTAATTTTGACATGCATGTCTAATGCTTCATTTAATCGTAAAGTAAAGCATGGTTATAACGTCTGTTTTATTTCTGCATTTCAATTAAGATTTTGATTTGTGACTTATGACTTGTGACTTGTAACTTGTGACTTGTAACTTGTGACTTGTGACTTGTCACTTGTCACTTGTGACTTATGACTTATGACTTGTGACTTGTGACTTATGACTTGTGAGACTTGAGACTTATGATGTGTAAAATGTGACATACACACTACCTTTGATAAAATTATAAACAGCAAAATGTATCATTATAAGTGTTATTATTATAAATGTTGTAATTTAATATGAGTTTGTTATCCTTCGTTTGTTATCAGTATCCATTAAAGCCAAAATCTTGGAATGTTATTTAATCATGTAATTGACAGTGTTTTTGGTCTTTGCTTTATATTGTATACAAAGTTAACTGAAATGCAGTATTATGTTGTAAAAGATGAACGGTAGACAAAAACGCATTTGAAAATGACAACTTTGAGTCTGTTGCATTACAACCTTTCAAAGTTTATTCAAAATAAATTCCACATAAATCAATATAAGATTGTTTAGGTCACATGTATTTCAAAACATGACAAAATGGCGTATTATTTCTAAACATGTCTGACCGACATTACATCTATGAAATTAAACTTATGCGAATAATATAAAGCCATCTTGAAAAGCTTAGTTCGTAGGCGCCATAAATGTTAATGTATTGATATCCACTACTTCGAATTGTCGGCAAAACCTTATATGTTCTACTTCACAATTATGGTACATACATGTAACACAATCACATTCAAAATCTATTCTAGCCCATAGTGTCACACAATTGCCAAGTTTATATTTGAGCCGGTTGCTTTGCTGGGTTTTAAGACATACAGGTAATTAGGTTTGCACCGCCACATCATTTGTCGAACCAAACGCACCGAACACACACACACAACACGGACATTCCATTTTCTTCACCTGGAAAATGTAGATGAACATATAATTATTAATACATGTACATCAACAAAACTTAAAGTCTAATTCATTATACCATGTATGATCCGAACTATCCATTACGAATGAGACGCACAAATGATAACGAAAAGGAAGCAAACCATAATAATTATGTATGCACATGTACTCGTATAAGACACAGCTATGCCAGGGGAAATTATGCTATTACATGAAGGGTATTCTAGTTAATTGTGTTAACAATTCAGAATAACGGGTCGGGGCCTTCAACAATGATGATTTCAATCAAACAAAACTAATACCGACTTACCTGACTCACTATAGACTATTATTAGGTAATTCCGATTTAGGCATCATCCTTTACCATCCACGCTGTCCAAAGAAGTGCGCGCAGATTTATTTATAAAATGTAAGTCACAAGTCGTAAGTCTCAAGTCATTAGTCACAAGTTCTAAGTCACAAGTCATAAGTTACAAGTCACAACACCTAAGTCAAAAGTGCCCTCCAGGGCTTCCATAAATTCTCGATATTGACATAACAGGATAAAACCTGTTTCTCCGAATTGGAAATTTCACGGTCAGGGGGTAGCCATTCAGAGTGTTGAGTGCTGATTCGATAATTTAACTTGATAATTGCAAGAAATTGACTAAGCAGTTTTCTAAAGTAACATCTACAACATTGAAAACTTACCAAAAAAAAAAAGATCATTGTTGTGTTTTATGCAGCAACTTGTTTTAATTGAAGCTCCAGGGGCCGGGATTACAACGAATACTTACACTCGGCACTCAATACTCGAATATTGAAATTCACTCTTTTGAGGTCCATTGTGGCATTTTTTATGCTCCCCGTGAGTCCCCGAAAATTCGGGGAGCATATAGTTGCGGCTTCATAGGTGAATAGAACCCTTCATTACAATTTTTTGAGTTATTCCCCTTTGTAATTTTTCATACTTAATTCTTGTCCGGTCCATGACTCATATAGTATAGGAGATGTCAAATTGAAACTTCATAGGTAAATAGATCTGCAGTGCACAAGAACCATAACTCTTCATTGCATATTTTTGAGTTATTCCCCTTTGTAATTTTTTAACCTCTTGTATTCTCTAAGTCCTTTGAGATATTGCTTTCATACTTTGCACACTTGTTTGCCACCATGAACCCAACCCATATGCAGGAGTAGTTAACTCAGGCATTTTGTTGAAATTATGCCCCCTTTTTCAACTTAGTGCAAATACTGCAAATGTTAAAGTTTAGGTACAGGTTTTTTATCCTCTAATATCTTCAAAGTGCATTGATATATTGCTTTGATACTTTGCATACTTGTTCACCATCATGACCCCATCCCATACACAGGGGTAGGTAACTATTAAGCATTTTGGTGAAATTATGCCCCCTTTTTTCAACTTAGTGCAAATGTTAAAGTTTAGGTACAGGTTTTTCACCTGTAATATTTTCAAAGTGCATTCACATATTGCTTTGATACTTTGTATACTTGTTCACCATCATGACCCCGACCCATACACATGGGTAGGTAACTATTAAGCATTTTGGTGAAATTATGCCCCCTTTTTTCAACTTAGTGCAAATGTTAAAGTTTAGGTACAGGTTTTTCACCTGTAATAATTTCAAAGTGCATTCACATATTGCTTTACATACTTGTTCACCATCATGACCCCATCCCATACACATGGGTAGGTAACTCTGTCAAGCATTTTGTTGAAATTATGTCCCCTTTTGGAGTTAGAAATGTGAATGTTATAGTTTAGGTACAGGTTTTTATAACCCCTTATATCTTCAAAGTGAATTGATATATTGCTTTGATACTTTGCATACTTGTTCACCATCATGACCTCAAAAAGACTATATTAAGTCAGACAGGGAAGGCAGCACTCAACTTAACCAGCCGAGCACAGAAAACATTAAAAACACTCAAAGCACAATGCCCAACTAAACAAGCGCAGATCCGCCCAAGTCCAAGCTGTCCAAAAGTATGATAAATTATAACTAGCTGAATGACCCAGTAGAAAAGATTCAGCAAACAAAAGGCGGAATGCCTACACTGAATGACCTAGTTACAACAGTAAAACTGCTGAACTACATAGTTTTAGCAGCCTTTAGTCTCTAAAGTTAAATAACAGTATTAAAACGTTGAAAGGCCCGTATAGTCGTATGACCTACTTTCAATTAGTAAAATGACGTAATTGAACAAATCGAGAAATGACGTAATGAACAAGTCATTAAGAATTGCAAGCAATACAGAAGTCCCCTACCGGTTTAAAGCCATATTCAATGTGACTATTGCCATAGCAACCACAATTCCCATCAGAACCAAAACTGACGGACTGATGGCAAACCAATAGAAAACCGGCAGGGGACTTACAACTACGTTAAATGACCTCAGGGGACAAAACTTAACTACGTTAAATGACCTCAGGGGACAAAACACTACATCCATAACTCCACAGCTGTACATAAACTCATGAACGAACCAGGTAGGATGCGAATCGTGGGGACGAAATAGTAAGAGGACAACCAGCAAATACGAATAAATAACTCCTAGCTCCATATAACTTTTGGCCCCGGTCAAAAATTAAATACTGAGAAATTATGGCATATTATTTAAAAATGAAAAACTCCACTGTAAACGGAATTGGCGTTTAATCCAGATACAAACCCCTACACAGGAGAAGATTACTATTGTGCATTGTTGAAATTATGCACCCTTTTGGACTAAGAAACGCTTATTTGTTTACCTTCAATGACAAAGAGGACCTACACATGAGTAGGTAACGGTCCTGCATAATTTGTCCAAATTATCCCCCTTTTTTATTTAGAAGCCGCAAGCTCTACACAGCAGAGGGCAATGCTGCTGTTATGAAGCATTTTGTTTTGAATATATAATGATTGTACTTTCCTAGCATGGCGCCGCGAATAGTGGAGCGCGCTGTTCGTGGACAGCTCTTGTTCTTTGATTTGACCTAGTTTTTTACCCCAGATGACCCAGTTACGAATTTGACCTATATTTTATAGAGACATACATTGTGACCAAGTATCATAAAGATAAGGTTAAAATTGTGACCTCTAGAATGTTAAGGTTTTTCTTCAATGTGACCTTGTGACCTAGTTTTTGACCCAAGATGACGTTATTACGAACTTGACCTAGATTTCATTCAGATTATGTCAAAAATGTGACCTGTCTAGTGATTACAATGTTTTTCTTTGATGTGACCTGGTGACCTTGGTTTTGACCCCAGATGACACAGTTGTGAACTTGACCTAGATTTGATAGAGACATACATTCTTTATCAAGTTTCATTAATATTATGTTAAAAATGTGACCTCTAAAGTGTTAACAAGGTTTTTCCTTGATGTGACCTAGTTTTTAACCCCAGATAACGTTATTACGAACTTGACAGATTTCATAGAGATATACATTGTGACCAAGTTTCATTAAGATTATGACCTCTAGAGTGTTAACAAGGGTTTTCCTTGATGTGACCTAGTTTTTGACCCCAGATGACCTATGTACGAACTTGACCTATATTTCATTGAGACATACATTGTGAACAAATTTCATTAAGATTATGTCAAAAATATGACCTCTAGAGTGTTAACAATGTTTTTCTTTGATGTGACCTTGTGACCTAGTTTTTGACCCCAGATGATCCAGTTACGAACTTGACCTAGATTTTATAGAGAAAAACATTGTGACCAAGTTTCATAAAGATTTAGTGAAAACTGTGACCTCTAGAGTGTTAACAGTCCAATTGTTGACGGTGGACGACGGACAAAAGGGTGATCACAAAAGCTCACCTTGAGCACTTCGTGCTCAGGTAAGCTAAAAACAATTAAAAACTGTTGAAATCAAACGGCGTTAAACCCGAATTAATAGAAACGTTTTTATTCGAACCAGTGTTTCATCACCATCCATAGGAGCATATCCTAGGATTGCTCTTAGGATGGTCATAAGATCCGTCTACATGGATCATGCGTTTCACCCAAACTAAGAGGAATTTTGACGTAGGTGTCTTCTCTTCAAAAGAAGGCAACACAAGTAATTAAGAATTGCAAGCAATACAGATGTCCCTACCGGTTTGAAGCCAAGTTCAATATCAACCACAATTTTTGTCAGAATCTAAATATTTTTGACATGCATAATCCCTTTTTGCCCCATAACCACATATCAAGTTTCATAAACCTAGTTTGGAAACTGTTTAAGGAGTTATTGCGGGATACAGATTTGGGCATATTTTCACTCTTTCTGTCGCCATAGCAACCACAATTTTTGTCAAAATCCAAATATTTTTAGACGTGCATTTTCCACTTATTGCCCCCTATCCACATACCAAGTTTCATAAACATAGCTTAGAAACTGTTTGAGTTATGTCAGGCTCCAGATTTGTTGACGGACAACTGATTGACGGAGGGCAAAACATATAGTCCCCTCCGGTTAAAAACCGGTAGGGGACTAATAAATCATAAAACGTAAACATCCGCGTTTTTTTATCAGCGTGTCCTAATTTTGCTCATACTGTACTGGCCCATAGCCACACTGTTAGAGACACACCAAGGCACTTTCCTCGGTATAAATTTGAGAAAATACCAAGCACAAGCAGCATCCATTTCAATAAAAAGCTCACCTCAAAATATTACGAATTGTACAGTACATCAACCCTAAAAAACATTTGCCTCCGTCTCTTACATTAAAGAATTTCAGCCTTCCCTGCGTCAGTGTTTACTGTTACATGGTATGATTATGCATTTACTAAACTCTACATGTTTTTTGTGTGCTTGACCACATCATGGCTCGTGATGTTGACCAATGATGAATGCTTCTGACATATGATCAACAAATTTTGTAATGAAAAAAGGGATCTACTCAAACCCGTGACGACACAAAACCAGTGACGTTTTCAAATATATTAGAGGCGTAAAACCCATGGTGGATTAATGTCCCGTGACAAATATGAAAATCATCACGGGGTTCGCAGTTTCTGTTTTATACTTTTTGTGAGAAAATGACAGCAGCTAATATATTTGATAGCCCACTACCCCGTGACCAACAAAGCATCAAAACAACAAAGATGGCTACTCAATCCACAGACTCGGCAAAAATTGACTCTCTTCTCACAGCAGTACTCGAATTTAAACAGAGCCAAGAAATTATGAAGCAGATGCTGGAGAGTAAATTGGATAAGATGCGAAATGAACTTATAACAAATATTGATACAAAAATCAAAGCTATTCGCAACGACATATCGGTTGAGATAGGCCGTGAGGCATCCCGTATTGATAGTGTATTGACAACAATACAGTCGCTACAAATCAGGATGGATAAAGTAGAGCACATTCCTCCGATCAACACAAGTAACGGGACAGGGAATGAAAACATTTCAAATACACGACAGTTCGATGACTCGGACATATCCGTTATTGTGTCTGGTCTACAGTACGACGTTGATGAGGATTTGCTACAAAAATCACAAGAATTAATCAACGTTCTACCCAATAATGTATCAACGAGCGTCACAATCACTAAAGCGGAGCGATTTAAATCTCACCAAACAAACAAACCTGGACTAGTGAAAGTACAATTTCAAAATAGATCGGAAAAGATCATAGTGCTACAAAACAAATCCTCACTGCAATATGAACTTCCTTATAAAACTGTGTATATTAATAGTTGCAAATCGTATACCGAGAGGCTGATTGAGAACAATACACGAGCTATTCTACGACAGCTACCCGAAGGAAGCAAATATAGAGTGAATGCAAGGGGAAAAATACAACTCCGTACTCAGCAGCAGCAACAACATCATCAGCAGCAGCAACAACGCGACAATCACCCATAGGATGTACCCCGGCTCAATGAATCGATTCGATTAGCGCATATGAATGTATGTGGTTGGACAAAGGATAATAATGAATTCAGAACCGCTTTAATAATATCAACGAACTATGATATAATTTCAATAAGTGAAACACATTTAGCCAACGAAGGAATAATTAATGTGCCCGGATACACTTGGTTTGGATTTAATAGAGCTGATATTCACCGTCGTGCGCCGAAAGCATCTGGAGGGGTCGGCTTTTTACTAAAAACCTGGCTTGTAAATGACTTCTGTATATCTGTTGTTGATAAATCGGTGGATGGAATTTTAGGCTTGAAGTTAGTACATAAACTAAATGAATATGAGCTTATCATGTATAGTTGTTATCTCCCTCCAGAACATTCCACGAGAGGACGTGATGCTCAAAGTTATTTTGCACATATTCTATCACAAATTTATTTGCACAGTGAAAGTGATGCCTTGATAATTGCGGGTGACTTGAATGCGCGAATAGGGAAGTTATCAGACACTTCTGAAGACATAGACTTAATTCCCACCAGAATTCCTATTGATACCACTATTAACCAACACGGAAACGAATTCATTGAATTTCTAAATGGCTCAAAATGTTGTGTATTGAACGGTCGATTCAATAAGGGTGATAATTTTACATCAGTATCGCGTAAGGGGAGAGCAGTAGTGGATTACATATGTGTACCTCACGACTTTTACAATAACTGTACAAATTTCGAAGTGAAACCGGTACAATCCATTGTTGATGACCATAACTTGCACGGTCTTCTGAGTGAGCGATCGAGATTACCCGACCATTCAATATTAATCACAGACTTTGTGTTGACCCAAATCGAGAACACTGATCAATCAACAACCATACACAATAACAATAACGTACGGTCACGTTATAAATTGAATAAAATACCGACGGACTTCATGAACAGTGAATTATCGAGATTAGCGTTGATAGAAATTATAAGCCAAATTGAATGTTGCAGGGAAACACAAAACGACATTGATAGAGTGTACGATAATTTATGTAAAACAATATTCCAAGAAATGAATAACCAAATTCCGAAATTTGCCGATAGCAAGAATACGAATAAACGTTTTAAAAACACAAAGCCATACTGGAACGAGGAACTTCGCAATTTATGGCATATCATGGGTACTAAAGAAAAACTATTCCTCAAGTGTGATGGACCAAGACGCGTGAGAAATGTTCTTCGTCATGATTATATAATTTCGCGTAGTAACTTTGATAAGGCAATCCGACAAGCTGAACGGACTTACAGGAAAGCTAAAGCTATGGAAATTGAGTGTATGACTACCACAAACCCTACTGAATTTTGGAATAAAATTAAAACCCTGGGACCAAGAAAAGAAAAATCAATACCTATGGAAGTTGAAGATAGTCTTGGGAATATTACACGCACGGAAACCGAAGTATTGAAACGCTGGCAGCTTGATTTTGAAAAACTGTATAACGGAGAAGGCAATAACGAGTTTGACGACAATCACTTTATCCAAACGAACTTACATAAAACATTATTGGAACAAAATATGTCCGACCCGTTATACACACCCAATGTTTCTTTGAACATAAATGTGTCCATTGAAGAAATTAACAGTATCGTTATGAAAACAAAATCTAGGTCAGCGTGCGGTTATGATGAGATACCATATTGTGTTTTGAAATACCCACCCATAATTGCTGTTCTACAAGAACTATTCCAATTGATATTTGATTGCAGTATTATTCCGTCGTTGTGGAGAAGGGCCGTTATCTGCCCTATACTGAAAGACAGACTTAGTGACCAACGAGTACCGATGAACTACAGAGGTGTAAGCCTCCTATCATGTGTTAGCAAACTATACAGTTCATTCATAAACGGACGTCTAACCAGTTACCTAGAGAGCAATAACTTACTCGCCGATGAACAAAATGGCTTTAGGGCTAATAGATCATGTGAAGACCATATATTTGCACTCAATAGTATTGTTAAGAATAATCCGTCTGTGTTTGCTGCGTTTATCGATCTAAGAAAATGCTTTGACTTTATTAACAGAGATATGATGTTGTACAAATTGCTGTTAAAACATATTGACGGTAAACTATACAATTCTATCAAGTCAATATATGACCATACAACGGCCTGTGTTCGAGTGGATGGTAAACTTACGGACTGGTTTGACTGTAAAACGGGAGTCAAACAAGGAGACAACCTGTCACCAACGCTGTTTTCAATATTTATTAACGATCTTGTAAATGAAGTTAATGACCTCAATCTTGGCTTTGACCTAGGTCCCCGGAAATTATCAATTTTACTCTATGCAGATGACTTTGTTTTACTTGCTAAGTCGGAGAGCGACCTACAGACTATGCTCAATACAATGCACGAATGGTGTAAGAAATGGCGTGTCCTTATTAACACGGAAAAATCAAAATGTATTCATTTCCGGAGAGGTAGAACACGTCAATCGGAACATGTATTCAAAATAGGTGAAAATATCATAGACCTTGTTGACCAATATAAATATCTGGGAGTTACTTTTCGCTACAATGGTGATTTCACATTAAACGCAGACATACTTGCAAAAAGTGCAGGAAGAGCTCTAGGAGGAATAATATCAAAAATACACCGTCTGAAGGAATTCGGGATAAAAACATTTGAACGGTTGTACGAGGCATGCGTTATTCCTGTTTTAGAATACGGTGCAGGTGTATGGGGATACCGGAAATACCAACCAACAGACAATGTGCAAAATCGAGCAATAAGATACTTTCTTGGAGTGCACCGCTTTGCACCGGTCCTAGCAATCACGAGTGATATTGGATGGCTTCCGGTTCAATATAGACGGTGGACTGCGATATTTCGACAATGGAATAGATTATTAACAATGAGTGACAACAGATTAACTAAGCGCGTATTCAATACGGATTACGATATGTGTCAAAACAATTGGTGTAGCGATGTAAAGGATATATTATCGAAACTTAATCTACAAACTCACTTTAATGATAAAACAGTTGTCAGTCTACCTACAATAAAAGTAGCAATCTCACAATACTACAACCGCCTTTGGAAAGAAAACGTTACAAAAGTCTCGAAACTGAGATACTATATAACATTCAAAGATGAATTTAAACAAGAGAGGTACACTTCGTTGAACTTAGCGAGAAACGAACGATCACTACTAGCTCAATTCAGATGTGGTATTCTCCCATTAAGGATCGAAACAGGTCGATATATTGGCGAAACTCCGGAACAAAGACTATGTTTGTTTTGTGACTCGGGTGAGACCGAAACTGAGGTTCATTTTCTTGTTAAATGTTCTTTCTACTCAAACATTCGGCGTGATATTTTCAGTGAACAATACCTACTAAATTATTTCAATTTGATGAGTGACACTGATAAAAGTTCCCTCCTAATAACTGACTATCCTAGAAAGGCTGCAAAATATCTTGTGAGGGCTTTTACGAAGAGACAACATTATATATATAACAAATAGACCTACTAAGTATTTGATATTACTCCACTGGTTAATATGCACTGTGTTTTACTGTTATGTATTATGTACATTCTGTCGTCTCATTCAATGTATGTATGTATATCGATGCAATTAATTAATTACAGTGTACAGTAGTACTGTAGTACAATGTCTTAAGTACTATTATTAAAAATGCTTTAGTACGTGTATCTCTGCAATACGAAAAATCACTGGCGATAGCTGCAATATAATACCGCCATTTAACTATATAAATAACTTAGATCATTCAATCCGGGTGTTTATGTTATATGTATATTATACCTTACTTGCTCATGTATATACATATCAAATCTGTAATTTGTTAGCATAGACTTTATAGATATATTTATGTTGCATACCATACCATACCATACCATACCATGCCATTATATGTATCAATTTGTAAATATCATATGTTTAATTGTCAGTGACTTGTAGGTCCATTGGGCCGGGTGCTGTAATCGTGTATATAATATCATGAATGTATATTTTGTAATATTGCACATGTCACTTAAATAAATACTTTACTTACTTACTTACTTACTTACTTATAAACGGTTTGCGCTTGTAAATAAAATGGATAAATATGTTACGTGTGTTTTGCAGTTTCTGTGACGGGTTTGTGAGGAACTTTGAAAGTGATAATAATATACTATTTTTTATAATTAATGAGTTTATTAGGAAATTAGTTGGTAATCGGTATGATAAACATTTATATAACACATTTCCTCTTTCTTTTTACAGTCAGACGTTTTTTTTCCGTTTTTTAACATTTTTTATATTCATAAGACATTATATAGCTATACACAATACAAAATATACAATTTTGTCAAAATAAACAGTCAGACGTGTTTTACAATATCATGGTATGTCACCGGCGGGTACTTCTGCTTCGACCATGCCTTCAAAATTCGGATGATACCATATTTAACGTTTTGCGCAAATAACATATTGTCCCTCTTCTAGCATTTGGCAACTGCAAAAACCTTGAAATGTGCCGAATACCTTATGCCATCGATAGATCCTGGCGTTCGTGTTTTTGTCGGAAACAGAGACATCTGATCGTGTTCCAAACAATGGTTAAGGTGCCGACGCAATAATTCCGCACCATACTCGTATTCTTTGCTATTAGGCTCTATTCCAAATGCTTCGGACACCGCATTGGCAATCGCGTATAATCCACTTTTATCATCACTTTTTTGAAACCCAGTCCATAAATTTTAGATAGATCTATAGATTCTATATTGTCCTTTTTTCGGGGGAACATCTCGAAGTAACTTGCGCACCACCTGCTGTGTCGAAAAGCTCATGCCGAATAATATATTTCATCTCTGTAAGCCAACGGGGGTCTCTATTAAACATTTTGATAAAATTGCCCCTTGATTTTTCAAATGAAAGATTGGATGCTTTGAGGCAAGTATCCAATCCCCAAATGTGTGGTAACTGCCGTTTTAATAAGCCTTGTGCAGCATCTATGATATTGTCGTTTAGTCAAGCATTGAGAAGGTACAGGATGAAATTACAAAATCAATGGGAGCCTCCTTCCATTTAAAACTTTTCAGAAGTTTATTCATACTCTCACTTTGGGTTTTGAGTAATTCCACTACACGGAGGAAGAAGTGTTAAATTTTCGATGGCCCACTTAGTTCTACCTTTGTTAAATTTGGATGTATTCTGTAATCAAAAAAGATCTTTGTCTTGAACTCTTGCATCCAATCCTTTCCTTCACATGTAGCTCTTGAATTGCATTCAAGCTTTTCTCTCTAGTATCATGGCCAAGTATGCACCACAAATGACCCTTTAACAGTTAATTTCAGCTCGCGGGCATCCTTTTCTGTCAACAATCTACCCGTCAAAAATCGCATTACGCAGTGACGTCACGACATAAATTTTAGTATGACGTCCTTGCGTTTCAAGTGCATACTCTTACTATTTAAATGGTACTTGTTGAGTTGTTGGTAACAATGTAGTATTGATTGAATCAACCGACCGCTTTACATGTAGATTTATAGACTAAACTACTGTTTAGACAAGTAGAATCTAGATCTCAAGGCGAAAGCAAAGTTTAACATGAATATCAAAAATAGGATTTTTTATAGACTTGGTCCTGCATTAGCCTTTTTAAGAATATTTTGATCTATGAATAGAGGCGTCATTTGTCTTGCATGCTGCGGTAGGGCGACATTCTGCGCAAAATCAAACGTATATTGCATTGTAGTTGTGGTCGTGTTGGAGCTGTATTTGCAGCAAAAACTGTGTCTTTAGCCTGTCTGAGCAAATTTAGATATAGATCAGTTAAGCTTGTTTTGTTAACAGGTGATTCTGCATACGTCTCGTAGCATTAAGTTTTTTCAAAGTGTGTATTTTCATCGACGATGCTCTTTCTCAATATCTCACATGCCGCGCACACACATGTATCATGACAGGGAGACGCAATACTAATATTGAGAACACATGACTTCCAAATCGCACAAAATTCTGTCCCGTTTTATTGCTCGTTAGTTTTAATGTTCATTTATGAATACTAAGTGTGTAAAGATTATGAATAAAACATTTGGTATTTATTGGGTACATGCAGATATATCGGTGGTACATTATCTCTACCTATAGATGCCGCTGGTTGCGGCAAACCATTCTCTTCGGCTAATAATCTTAAAAAAACTGACGACTCGCATAACGCAGTCAAATTTCAATGCGTTTATTGGTGTTTCCTGTTGTTCATTGTCATCTCTTTTTCATATCTCTGACAGAAAGTAGATCTAGGTTTAACATCGATGTATATCGGACATGATAAGGAAGGCAGCACATGACATCTTAACAATATCTTTTTCATCAATTCTGTCCAAGCATTTTTCGTGGCACTCCCAATCACGTTTATATTTGAATGCCTAGAACGCAAATGTATAGATGGTAGTTTTACGTGATGTATACCGGTGAAGAAGCCACGGTTTGTCGTCTATAGGTACTTTCAGTCAGGCCTACGGTTTTCGTAATTAATTCATACGCATGTGAACTCTAAACCGTGATTCATTGTATATCACGCAAAACTGCAATATATAATAATCTTCAATAAAAAAATTAACGGACCAAACACAAATGTACCACATTGAAACGTAATAATAATTAAAGATATTCCTGGCGCATATTTTACATCAATGAACGACAAAAAACACATTTCAGACAGTTAATTCATCACTAAATAGGCAGAATGAAACAATAAAATCAAAAGAAAATTGCTTGCAAGTAACAGAAAAAATAATTTAAATATTCGTAAAATTAAAAAAACTGGCAGTTTTTTTAAGTGGCGGAAATTACCGAAGTAACACGACGAGGCTCCGGACATTACCGATTCGAGAATCATGTGACCCACGGAACATGAATATTAATGAGATTTGCGTCATACACAACAAAAATGGCGGATGATCTGACAACAAAAAGCTAGTTGTGACGGAATCTGCTAAGAAAAGACAGAACCATGTTTATATGCGGGACTTTGGTAAGGCCTGTGTCCATATCGGGAGATGATTCATTTGATGGATACACTGGAAAAGTCGACTGTCGCTGAAGTCCGACGCGAACTTCGTCAAGGATGTCTGATTGACACTGACAGTGACAGGTACTGAGGTAGCGAAAACAAATTCGTCTTAAATTGTGAGATGCATGCCCGTATGACTATCAACGTAACGGCTCATATGTATATATTTGTTTAATTCAGCAATATTGTACTATACAAGTGCTCTATATATACATGTATCGCTTTGAAAATTGCACGAACCAGTGCCGTCCTTGGCAATTTCGTACCCGACGCTCGATCACTGATCAGACTCTTCATCTCATGGACTTCAAATTTCTCAATTCACTTGTTTTTTCGAACTAAGTTTTTCTATAAATTTATTATAACCTGACTGTATGTTTATTCATGGAATTATATGTGATTATTCATTGATGTCCAAAGTTTATTTAAGGAATGCATGCCTTTATGAAGTTAAGACTGAGATTTGTCATGTAAATTTCTTTTGATTATAAAATATGAAATGGCTAGATGTCCGGTTACCGGTAACCGGACATCTAGACCTGGGGTCTGGAGGTCCGGTAACCAGCCGTCTAGACAATGCTTGTAGGACAGGCTAGAGGTCCATTAATTGATTTCAAATTAATTATTTATGTTGTCATATTTTGAACACAAAATGTCATGTTTATACTAACTCATTTTAAGATAATGTCTTGATGGATGGGTTGATCTTGCATATAACTTTATTGAGACTTTGCAGAGTTTGTTGTACTGTCGGCGTGTCTGTGTAAAAAGGACCCAAATACTATGTGTGGTACCCCTCAGGCTCTAGACTTTAAGTCCTTCTAAACGTGTATTAGTTCTCTTATCACTTGTTGTCCAACACAGATCAATATTTTGTGTTTACGTGTAGGCCTGAAGAAACACTCCAGATCACTGTTATTCACAGTCAATGATTAACATTTCTGTCAAATACTATTAAACCTGTACAACAAGGTAAACACTTGTTTATGTCATGGAAATTCTTGACACAACATAAAATATGTGGTTTATACATATGAAATAAGTTACCGGACATCTAGCCTGTACTACAAGCATTGTCTTGAGATCCGGTAACCGGATCTCTAGCCACTTCCTATAAAATATGAACACAAATAGCCATATGATATAGGCCTATTATCAGTAACAGGATTCTGAAGAACATTCATATATTTCAGACTTGATGAGCAACTATTGAGCAAATTTTTACTACTACCCTGACTCTGAGTTATCTATTCCAACAGTTCAAGCAGTCACCCTGTTCCATGTGGCCTTCAAAACCTAACACAGACAACACCAGGTTCACTGGCTTATAAAACTACAGTAGTACAGGCACTATGTAACCTGCCTGTATCAGAAATATCTCCTGACAGAAGTTGGTCATAACTTGGTGGTTCATAAAAGCTGGAACCGAATAGTTATTCATCCCAGATAAAAGGTATTTATTTGTTGTTTGTTTCATTCGAAGGTTGCATAATTGGTCAATTGGATAAAATGTATCCTTAATTATAATGTGTTTGAATATTATATGTTAAATCGACTAATTATGACCCACCCCATCTTTGAAAAGGGTGTATATATTGCTTTGCACATGACGATCAGTCGGTCGGTAGACCAAATTGTTTTTCCATTCAATAACCTAAGAATGCTCTGGTGAGTGTGACCTTCACCATTTCTGACTATTTGGCTGCCATGGGGGCATGTGTGTCTCTTTTAATTTTCCAACACATTATGTTTAAGAGAAAAATGTCCATGTGTACTGGCTTTATAAATGGATAAGAAATATTTCACAATTTTATGTTCCACTGGTACCTTTAAAGTGAATTCAGCAACTTCTCCACATGTGGAGAAAAATTCAACCAGGAATACATAACCTCCACATGTGGAGGAAAATTAACATTTATGTCATGGAAGTGTATGACTTGTCACTTCTGGAATCGAACCAGCACTTATGGGTTTGGAATTCATCTCACTAACCTAACCTAGGGACCACTGAAAGAGTTCTTGTTCTAGCTTTCCTCTAACGACAATGTCATAATGATTACAAACTAAATTTACATCAATTGATGGAAACTGCATTACAATAGCATTATGTGACATATTTTTATTTTCCTCCACAATCCAAATGTGGAGAAGTTGCTGATACAGAATATATTGAAAAGATACCAAATATTCTTTTTCTGAGACAAGTCAGAAATGTCGGATGAAGAAACAATCCAGTCTGATGAAAGCAGTTCAGGGTAATGACGTTCATTCCATCACTGTCCATTCTTACTTTGCTAAGTTATCTCAATTATAAATGTTCAGTTCAAATAAATAAAGACTTCAACATAGAAGTTACCTTATTAGATAAGTGTTAAATATCACAATCTTGAACATGTTGCTATGAAAATATCACATGTTGTTTGAGCTGGGTCATTCGGCATGGGCATTCTGATGATCAGCCCCAGACCGAGTGGTCTAATAGCTGAATGATTCAGCTTCTGAAATTCTGCATGCTGAAATCGGTTCGTTCGGCTATAAGACAGCTGGGCCTTGGGCGGATCATATTCTGGTTTGTGTGTTGGGCATTGTGCATTTTATGTTTTTTGTTCTCGGCTGGTTGGAATGAGTATTGCCAGTGTCTGACTTTTTGCCCTCCAGGTTAAATACTGATTTTCAATTTCTGGTAGAAAATGTTTTTGTCTGAAAGTCATGGAAACATTAAGTTATAAATAAGGTCATGGAAACTTGAATTTTACGTTACATATGTTGCTATTTTAGTCTCATAATTATGGAAACATTAATTGAGACATTCTTTTTGTTGTTGTTTTCAGTGTTTCCATTAATATCACTCTACATGAATCTAACTAAGATGATTGGATGATGCTGAGTATGAACCTAGTTTTGTCTTGTCAGCAAATCTGTAAGTATAAGTGTCTGTAATGTATTGGGGGTCATGATATTGTTAACACTGTCTCAGACGTTTATGTAACGGTCAGAATTCTTGAGTCAATTGTCAACCAGTTCTAACTTGCTCTACAACAAACAACTGAATACTTCTCTACTTGTTAAAGACATGCATGTAATATATGTGATAAAACACAATAACATGTCTGCCAAGCATTCAAAAGCATAAGGTGACAAGTTAATGCTCTGTCAATGTGCGTATCATGTACTGAATTTTTTTTTGATATTGTATTATTAACTATTAACCTCAACCTTTCATGATAGTAGATCTGCTGGTCTATCACATACACTTTGATAAGTCCAAGTGAAGTTGATACTCAAAACAATGTATACATGTTTGAAAATATGTTTAGCTCACTCAATCATGATGGACAGTTCTATAATTTTGGTTGAAAAAAACACCAGAATTTTGTTAGTGGACTAGAGATATAGTGAATCATTTCTGGTTTTCATGCAAAGAATCAAACAGATGCATACAATTTGTGGTAATGGTTTATTATTTTCCTTTACTAAATCCAAGGTTTGCACAGGCCTTTAAAAGTCCTTGAATTTGGTTCAAACTTTGAAAAGTACTTGAAGTGCTACCCTAAAAAATGTCTAAATGGTACTTGAATTCAACTGATAATCCTTGAATTCAGACAAATGGCCTTGAATATCCATTGAAGTTTATGGATGTTGACAAAATGGCACATTATCTGTGTAAAAAATGAACCAGACACTATTTTTTCTCAAAAATTTAATGTACAGAAATTTATGGGTGCAAATGTCACTGGAAATTAATCGTAATAAATTGAACTCAATAAGGTATTCTTGTGTGTGATGTCGCTAGAAAAAGTGTATAAAATTGCAGTACATAATGACATTTTTGTACCATTGAACCTTTGTAAATGTTTGAGAAAATGCCTTGAAAATACATATTTTGTCTTGAAAAAATCCTTGGATAGTCCTTGAATTTTGGTGAGAGAATTTTGCAGGAACCAACAAATCCTTCTGTAATTTGTTCTGTATGTTCCACACTTGATTCAGTTAAGTTTATCTTGCTTATATAATTTGTATGCAAATGTTTGTTTTTTCATATTTCAGGAGTTCAGCAGATTTTGAACACATACAACTATTGCTCTAAAAGGCTCTTATATTCTCTACCTGTGTACAGATGTAGGAACCTTCTGGCTGCTGTAGACCTTAATATGAATCTGGATAGAGAATGTATTATCAATGAAGATGGGATACAAAGGTATGATTTATCATTGTAATCATCAACAAATAACTGCAAAATCAGCATCATGATGATTGCAGTCTTCCCATAGTGTCAATTTAATTGTGTTATTGTCATCAGGAAGCAAAGCTATTTTAAAGTATAAGTCTAGGGATCACAAATACACCAGCATAAGGTAAATCATGTGCTGTACCAAGCTTAGTGTTTGATCACTAGCTAATTTAGAGGGGGGGCCCAGCATGCACCCCCTAAAATCTGTGGAGTCTATGCAATTTGTAATATTTTGAATGTAACAACAATTTAGTAAGCAAACATTTGCCATCGAAGGGTATGCTGTTCAGATAAACATTGCATTTTTCTAGGTTACTTCGACAAGTATATATCAAGTCAATTATTGTAATCTGGGCTATGCTGCTAAGATATGAGTAATTATTTTTCTTGCTTGCTTCGCTAGCATTAGGAATATCTTCAATGAATCTTATCAAGGGGACAATGAGGTTTTTTTGGGTAGTTACTTGAGAAAACTTACTTGAGAAAACTATGATGTTTTTCCAGTGAATATTTCGGGCATGTTACTCAGATAAACAATGCATTAAGTCTTGCTAATTCGCTTGCAGTCATACTATCATTGTATCAATTAATGTTATCTAGTATCGAACGTGTATGTGGGGCATGCTGCTCAAATAAAAATGCATTTTTTCTTGCTCGCATAATCATTTTTCTAAAAGATAGAGAATGAGGTTGTGTGACATTTTGATCAGATAAACAGTTTTTTTCTAGCACGCTCAGCTTGCACGCTTTCTTGTGGGGGGTGGGGTAAATACATGTACGTGTGACCCCCTCAACCCCTTATCCTGTATCCGCTCCTGTTGATGAGTTGGATACCCATCTCTTTACCCAAACATTGTGAATATGAGCCCTGCAATAGTGTTTTAGCCTCAAACTAAAAGTTATAATCATATGAAGTGATTAATAATCCACTGACCATGATCCCAGGTGTGAAGGTTAATGACACAACAAAGGTTTCCTATGAAAAATTAGCAATTGCTTGAAAAGCAAACTTTTAACTTATTTAGGCGTCACTCGAATAGTTCTCAACAAACACATATCGGACATAATCCCATTCACTGCTTAGCTAACAGTGACTGATTTGTATGTTACATAAACCGATACTGTATAACAACATTTCAGGTTACAAAGGCTATGGAAAGAAAAGTGGGAGGTGGACAGTACATGCAAAGAAGGTACTGAAGACATACGATTATGCTCATGGCATTTTGAACAGAGACTGAGTGCTGAAAAATGACGAAACTGGCATTAATGACTTAAGGCTGATTTTGACACACCTTGCTCCAGAAGAGCCAAACTCTACCAAATAAATCATGGAGGAAAGGGTTTTTGTGAAATTTTGAACTTTGCTAAAATGACTATGTAACATTTGCTGGGTCCATAGGTGTGAAAACTTGGCCAATGTCCATGGGTATCTGAAAGTGTTAAAATGTGTCTTAGTTCTTACACTTTTGATTCAGGTACACATTATAATTAGATGACATGTATATATTGTTTCTAAAATGCATTAGACTTTGCTTGATGTAAGACTATGTTCTTGTAGATTATATCTGACAGAGGTATTAAAGTTATGCATGTACATGCAATCAAGATTTGTACCATGCTAACCATACCAATTAGTAATTCTCGCTGTAAAACCATTACTTTTCACGAGGGATAGATTTATGTTTATTTTGAGGTCGATTCACTATGAAATATAATCTCCTGCTATTAATTAACCTTCCAATACACCTAGAGTATTCCAGCATTTTATTTGTAATCCACAACAAAATTTCATTTTCAAGAATTCCTAGGAATTTAATGCGCGCAAAAATAGGTTGTTTTACAGTATAAGTAAGTGTATTTGCACAGTGTTTATTTGTAAATAACATATCAGTGGATGTGTACGAGTCTTATCAGTTGGCGAGTGCTATCAGTGTACAATATGTATGAGTGCTATCAGTGTATGATTTGCATGAGTGCTATCAGTGTATGATATGTATGAGCGCTATCAGTGTATAATATGTATGAGTGCTATCAGTGTACGATATGTATGAGTGCTATCAGTGTATGATATGTATGAGTGCTATCAGTGTACAATATGTATGAGTGCTATCGGTGTATGATTTGCATGAGTGCTATCAGTGTATGATATGTATGAGCGCTATCAGTGTATAATATGTATGAGTGCTATCAGTGTACGATATGTATGAGTGCTATCAGTGTATGATATGTATGAGTGCTATCAGTGTACAATATGTATGAGTGCTATCAGTGTATGATATGTATGAATGATATCAGTGTATGTTAGTGTTATTAGTGTAGTATGTGTATGAGTGATATCAGTGTATGACTATGAGTGATATCAGTGTATGATATGTATGAGTGCTATCGGTGTATGAGTGTTATAAGTGTATATAAGTGTATAGCGCTATCAGTGTATGATATGTATGAGTGCTATCAGTGTACGATATGTATGAGTGCTATCAGTGTATGATATGTATGAGTGCTATCAGTGTATGATATGTATGAGTGCTATCAGTGTATAAGTGCTATCAGTGTATGAGTTCTATCAGTGTATGAGTTCTATCAGTGTATGAGTTCTATCAGTGTATGATGTGTATGACTATGAGTGATATCAGTGTATAATATGTATACGTGCTATCAGAGTATGAGTGATATCAGTGTATGAGTGATATCAGTGTATTATGTGTATGTGTAATATAAGTGTATGACTATGAGTGATATCAGTGTATGATGTGTATGACTATGAGTGCTATCAGTGTATGTGTGATATCAGTGTATAACTATGAGTGATATCAGTGTATGACTATGAGTGATATCAGTGTATGATGTGTATGACTATGAGTAATATCAGTGTATGATATGTATGAGTGATATCAGTGTATACCTTCTATCAGTGTATGAGTGATATCAGTGTATGAGTGATATCAGTGTATTATGTGTATGAGTGATATCAGTGTATGCCTATGAGTGATATCAGTGTATGATATGTTTTAGTTCTATTAGTGGATGTGTACGATTGCTTTCAGTTAATGTGTATGAAATTAATATCGTCCATCATTTCAAGTCATGCTTATTTTCTTTAGTATGTTTGAGAATTGCATTTTCCTTTTTATGCATATACTTATTTATAGAATATTATAGATTATGACCAATGAATCTTGAGATGTTTCTATGTGCAATTGCTTGTAAATACACGTTTTGTACTATAAAATTGGTTTATATTATGATATGGTTATTGTTGTACAAAGTTTGTTTCACTAATAGTACAGTCAAACATGTGTGAAAGACAACCTGCGAACAAAGAACACAATTTTATTTCTAATCAAACCATTTTCAAGGATATTTAAAACCTGAGACTACCTTTCAATGGAGACACTTGCCGTTACAACAGATGGTCTTTACACAGGCTTGACTGTATAGTTACTGAAGTTTACAAAACTGCTATGTGCAGGGGGCTTATGTCCGTATAAACCACATTACATGGAAATGGTCCGTAAAGATAATCAAAAGCATCAGGAATTAAGGTTACCAGGTACAGGGCTGTCAATTTTCCTCATTTATCCGGAATTCCGAATTTATCATTCCTGAAAGAGCAATGGTTTCTGGCCAAAATAAAGTTATTTGATCAAAATATTTCAAGAAATAGCAAAGTTATGGTAGATTAAGTCTGCTCTGAAGAATTTTCTGCAATACGATCTGAGTTAATTATGTAACAATGTCATCAAGGCCTCTTGTTTGGCAAAAATGGTTGATTGCATATGATTTTCCTGATCTTAAATTTGGTCCCATTGACACCCCTGCAGGTATAATTCCATAGAGAACAGGTAGAATACATTATTATTTCGATAATGCATTTTGATTTATATTTTGTCTGCCATAAATTATAATGACTATCTTAAAGGACCATTTTCTCGCCTTGTGGATTAACACAATAAACACCATAGAAAATGTCAGAATTGAACTATTTCAGTAGGGAAAAGTAACAGTACACAACAATTTTATCATTCACACACATTTGTATTTCAGAGAGAACAAATATTTTTTACATAATTTACTCACAATCGCTACTTCATTATATTCAAACAATTTCCTGATGGTAATTTATCTTACACAAGTACAAATGCAACATATCCAAAGAAATAAAGCTCATTTGGTATTAAGAAAACTAAGTACACTACAAAGGCAATGCATTTAGGAATTTTAGATATAAAAATATAATCACCAACAGTCATTAGGTTAAAATTTACCACAGATAGATAAAGCATGAACTAACATCAAGGTTCGCACAGGCCTTGAAAAGTCCTTGAATTTAGTTTCAACCTTGACAAGTACTTGAAAAAAATTTTAAGTGCTGCCTTGAAAAAATGGTACTTGAATGTAAGGGGAAAACCTTAAACATAGGCAAACAGCCTTGAATATACAAATACGTATAGAAGTGTATGTATGTAATAATGACACAATATCCACATAACAAATGATGCAGAAACAGTCTTTTTCTTAAAAATTAAAAGTGTGTAAATGTACTAATTAATATCTTATTAGACGCAGCAGGAAGTAATTATACGTCTATCTCCACTTGTGAGACGGCCAAATAAATGGCCATATATATTGTCAGTAGGCAGTGTGCCTGTTGACTGCCATGTTCGTCATCATAAGCCGAAATACTTCCGTGAAGCAGCCTTGTCAGTGCCAACACGGCCTTGTCAAGAATGAGTACTTGAAAATCCTGAAAATGACCAGAAATGAAGAATGATGATCAATTTGAATCAGTAACAGTTACTTGACACTTCTGAATTCTAAGCAACCTGAACGATGTTAGTATACACTATATAGGATACACTAGGGCCTGACCATGTCATGCAAAAAAAGCTTATTAACCATGGTTCTTGCGAACAGTTAAAGACAATCACATATATAAAAAAATATATGTATGTTGTTCGAATAAAGCAAGTAGAACTCTTGCATCTACATCCTTGTTGTATGGGATATAGGACATGCTGGGAAGTTTTTATTTCTCGACATTCTTTGAAAAGTGTATGTAGAAAGCTACACTTCTGCAAGTCCTGGAACACATGTGGCTGACTAAAAACTGCATCACTGATTGTAGATACTCAAGTATGGCGATAGTCTGGTGTAAATGAATTGAAACTGATAAATCTAGCAGCATACTTATAGAGCTTAAAAAGAAGCACAATGATGCTCTATAAACTATCCTATAATTATGGAGATAACAGTTACATGTATTTTGTTAAATTTGAAAAATAGTAACATGTATACTTTTTGGGACATGTCTAGGTGAAACGTCAAATTCTTTCAAACACGTGATTTTGTTAGCTCACCTGTCACAGGGTGAGCTTTTGTGATCACTTTTTGTTCGTCGTTTGTCCACAATTACTTGTGAACACATTAGAGGACACAATTGTGAACCAATCTTCATGAAGCTTAGTCAGAATGTTTATCTGTATAAAATCCAGGTTAAGTATGAAACTGGGTCATGTAGGGTCAAGAACTAGGTCACAAGGTCAAATCTTAGGAAAACCTAGTGAACACATCAGAGGACACAAGTATGATCCAATCTTGATGAAACTTGGCTAGAATGTTTATCTACAGGTATGAAATCTAGTTTGAAACTGGGTCATGTGGGGTGGAAAACTAGGTCACTAGGTCAATTATTTGAAAACCCCTTGTGAACCCATTAGAGGACACAATTATGGCCCAATCTTCATGAGTTTGTTAAAGAACAAAGACAGGTAAGCAACATAGGGCCCATCCTGCCCTCTTGTTTGGTTCTCAGACACTTCCCAGTTTTGGGCCCTCTTGTTTGGTTTTCAGACACTTTCATGAGTGGTACACCTCAGACATGGCCGAATCATTTCCAAGCTGTCCTAAACATGTTATTGGTATCAACTAATATCATAGCTCCCTTGTTTCAGACGCTAGTTCTAGGACTGCTGGTTGACCCAGTGTCAGAATAATGTGACTGAATAATCTCCATATGACTGAAATATTGTTTGTGGGACTTACGGTAATGACAAACTTTTCTATGAACTTGAAATAGAAATGGTTAGAGGAAACCACAAAGCTTATTTTGTGCTCTTGTTTCTTAGCCCAAGTGTAAATAATGTTTGCAGAAAATATTAGAATTAAACATATTCATAACACAAACAAGCAATTGCGACCCTATTTAAACTCTTATTTCACCGCCTCCTCGATACCCTAGTGGTTGAGCATTCACTTCGAGTGCAGGAGGTCTCTGGTTCAATCCCTGGCTGCGTCATACCAATTACCATAGACAAAATAAAATTGGTACCAGAAATTCCCTTGCTAGATGCTCAGCATAAAAGGGAAACTGACTTCTTTTCTCTTTTACCCTTGTGGTGGTTTGCAACATCAGGAATGAGGTGTCGAGAGTGATAATAAGTTTGAATAAATTAGTATAAAAATAAACTCGGTATTCTCAATAAAGTTACTATAGCTTTATGTTACTTAATTTGGGCTGTACATATGTAGAGCTCTACTAACCGGGACAAGAGAAATACAGTTCTCCTTTCCACAGCTAACTTTCTTCAAGTGAAGGCATTTCCCGGCATTTGGTACTAACACATCAATCAGGTACTGTCACATCTGGACCTGGATGGTTGCCTCTCAGCCGGCCTAATGTTGTCAACCATGACAGTTGGATTCTTCTCCAGGGCATGAAGAAGAATGCTCCGACATTCATCCACACTCATCTGGTTGATCGCCTCCTGGATGAAAAATAGGCAATTAAGAAATATTGATAAACATTATACAACTACCTTGCTACACCCTACAAAAAATAAGCATGTAAACAAATGAAGTATAACCTCTCTAGAGTGACACCATTTGGAAATCACAACATTTGGTTATACATTTGCTATTGATCTTGAGAGGTAAACTTTCTAGTAAATGGTTATTCCTTGAACAAAACAATTATGTTGCTTAAGAGAGGTTGTTGCTCTGTGAAGGACTGCTCGGAAAAGGTTGCACTGTTTATCACGGCCGCAAGACACCCGCTTTTCCTCCAAATTGTGAACAGCGTAATCGAAGCGATCGAGTTTTCCGATGCAAAGCGCGCGATGAAAATTTTGTAAACAAGAGGTGTGTGTTGTGGTTTATTTTGTTTTTCTATTTAAACTTGTCCATTATATCAAAAATCGGGGAATGCTATTCCACGTTGATATGTTCGATCTAAAAGAAGACGAAGTCTCCTTTCATTAGGTGATTCCTTGGTGCCGCTAGAACTTTTGTAAGTTTCTCCGACCGGTGCAAAAATCAACACAATGTCACATTTGACTCCTTATTTTTTGATATCCACTAAATTGAAGTAAATATACAATGCCTATAACTAAACGAAGGTCTGTTAGGTACAATTTCATTCAATTGTGTACATGGCTCGGTAAAATAAACAAGTTTTGGTCAAAAGTGCATATGTGAAAAAGCGCGAGTGTAGGAGAACAAGCGGACGATAAGAGGTGCGGCGGGCGATTAATAAACTATTCTTTGTAGGCCATTGTATCTAGATACAAATATGGGGTAAGGTAGACAAAATTGCAAAAGTTTTGTTACTGGTGGCAAAAGTACCAGACATGTATGTACTAACACGTGTTAAAACTCGCAATCATGGAAATGGGGGGAAAGTGACCAAATCAAGATGGCCGCCAAGATGGCCGCCGTTTCATTATATTGCTATGTATTGGCCATTATATAGGCAATTATTGAGCGTAAAGAGCTCAAAATATGTAATTTTGTACTAGAATGTATTAACAAATTATATGTCTAACAAATTATATAATACATTACACTATTATAGACGTATTGTTACCAAAAGGAGGCCCGAAAAGGGTATTTTGAGAAAAATATAATGAAATAAAAACAGGTTTGTATACTTATTCCAGTATTCCATATGGCTTAACAAGACAATTATAAAATGCATTTCAGATGATCTAACAATGTTTTTTACATAATTTAAATCATTTAAAAGCACTACTTATCAGTCAATTGAGGCCCTAATTTGGACATACTCAATCATGAAAAAGTAGATAAAGTAGGCGTTTTCACGGTTCTATCGGTAAGACACATAAATGGTACCTGAAATGTATAACAAACGATCTGTAGCTGTGATTTATATTTGTTTAATGTGCAAATTCAACAGATATATACTTAAGTAAGAGTTCAATGTAAAAATGAGACCCCAATAGGGGTAAAACCCAAAGCTTATTCCTGTTATAAGATACAATAGAAAATACGTCAAATCATTAAGGTAATGTACAATTACAAGAAATAGCTATATAACTTTAATAAGTACTATAAATACTGATCTGAGTAGCATGAATATACATCAAATATTTTAATGCTTGTTCGAATTAAATAAAATTGAGGCTGTAATAAGGGTAATTAAAAAGGGGAAAAAAATGAAATCCATTAGTAGAGAAGTATTCTTAAAATGTATTTTCTTAAAGTTTTAATCGAAGGAACTCGGTAACCCAAGTTCATACTGTGTTAAATGTTGACATTTGAGCTATTTCACATTTTAATAGTTTTAAATATGTACATGAGGCCCCGCTTGAGGTACTTAAACAAGACATGAAGTACATTGTTAGGCAAGAGCAGTAAATACACAATTTAAAGTCAAAAGTTCTTGCAGAATTGCTAACAATATTGTATGTGTTTCAATATTTACCACGACTTAATTTTTTATTACATGTTACATTATTCCAACTATGAATACAACAAACTTGCAATTGATCTAAGCATACTCAAAACACCATACTGCTTATCCTTAGTTTACATTGTATTATTTAAGTGAAACATGTAAAAGAGCAATCAAATGCATCGAGCCGGCATTACCCTCCTAAATTCTGAAAGGGGCATGCGTTCATTTTGTATTAATGTGTATGCTATTCAATGCCCTGGTGGAAGTTTTTGTGTGCTGGAGGTCGGTACGCACAATGAATAGTTGTGTCCTGAATCATAAGAGCGCAGAATGGCTTTTCTTGACAATAGCCTATGATACAGAGCGTACAATTGAAGTAACCAACCTTGATAGGTACTCAATGAGCCAGGAATACATGGTAAGGTAACTCGCACGAGTCAGAAATGGCATTTTTAGAAGGTAATGGTAGGTTCCCCAATAACTGCATCTGACTGCATTAGGTTCTACAAGGATACATAGATGGCAATGTTGAACAGTGTAAGATATCTCCATATTGCCAGGAATATCTGTATACGACAGTGTTAACTATCACATGGTCCAATACTAGGTATCCATAGATATGGCTGAATTATGCAGTTGCCTTAACCAAATCGAACCCGACCGCTGTGCCAAGGAGTGACATTTACCACATGAAATAATGAATGGTTGTTCCTATGAATGTTAGCCTAGCTACCCTACATAGACAGTAATGGGTGTGGCAATAAGTGTTCGGTGCCTAGTGGAACCCGGACAGGGTGCATCGAGGAGGTGTATTAAGTAATCACTAAGCATGGCGTTTTAAGTAACCCACAAAAAGACCACAACCGAGACAATGCGTGTTAGGTACTGTACTGAGCACTGAATGGAATATAATATCAAGCTAGTGATGTTAGTTAGACACCATAAGAAGCAAATAATGATTTTTCCGATCACTGTTAGGTACACCGTATAAAATGGTTATTCCAGGCAATGTTAGAAATCCCACAGAGTAATGGCTGTCTAAGCTTAACACATTTTGCACAATCATTGTTGTTTGAATCTGTTTACACGTTAAATTGCGTTCGTTTGTATAAGTTTTGAAACACTCAGTATGCATCATCTGTCCCTCATCTGTTTTAGTATCTGATCCCCGTATTTCACGTGCCCTGTTCACACTGTCCCTCTCCTTCTTCCTCAACTTTACAACTGTCTGTTCAGAGAGTGTCTTCTTACAAATCACACATAATTCATCCATCTACAATAGAAATGGGACTGTTACATTCAGTATGCATGTTACGATGTATGTTAATCTGACTTTCGAATTTCAAGTTTACATACTACATTAAATGGTTTGTACATACCTATATACACTCATTAAAAGCTATAAGTACACCAACTTGTTACGCTTGTATCTTTTTTATTATACATGTGTTCGTGCAAGTAGTATAAAAACAATATCCGATAATTGGATATTTGTATTTGACTTGGAGTAGGCAGTGAGTCGTGAACCCTCCAAATTCAGAAAAATGCACGTGCACAACACGGTGTATTGTATAATGTCTTGAATTGTTTACAACACATTGTCCAGCAATACCAAAACCCTAAAAAGCATAAAATCTGAAGAACTCTGATTACAGAAAAAACAAGAGATGTTTGTAAAACATGCATGTTTTATGGCAACGAATAGTCATGTATACTTAAGGCATACATCCCGACATTGACCTTTGACATATTGACCTACAAATTCGTAGAAGTCTTTTGCTGGTGATCAGCTACCTGTCGGTAAAATTTTTACGACCCTATGACCCAACGTTCCTACCTTGTGGATTAGAAACCATTGTGTATTAGAAGGTCATGGTAATTTTGACCTTTGAACCATAGCCACCTCAAAATCAATGGGGTCATCTACTGAAGACGAACAATATCCACTGAAAGTTTGTGGGTTCTAGGTCCGACCGTTCTAAAGTCATTGATCGGAAAACATTTACTCTACCAACCGACCGATCGACATGCATTTCCTAAGTAATAAACCCCACATCTACGATACGAAACAACTACTAACAGTTCCTAAGATGTTTAAACAAAATAATTTTAAAATAAACATAATATCCTACGTTTTGTAGTTCTATAATGTGTAATAATTGAAGCTAGAGCCGTTCACTATTCACTATTTGCATATATCGCTTTTTACTGTGTTGGTGTACTTATAACTTTTAAAGAGTGTAGTAGAATTCAAACCGAAAGTCATGCTTACTTTGGAAAGATGAGTAGATTATTTGCAAATATCATGAAAAAGCTAATTACTAGCATGTTTAATTTATTCAATAAACACCCGTTTGTGTCTTAAATTGTAGTTAGTGTTATTATTTATATACATGAATTTCACTAGTATTACTTTCCGTGAAATATAAGATCTTTTTCAGAAGTTTTACCGATTTTTCCATTACTCTGTGAAACCTACACGTTCCACGGGATCACAAGGTAATGGACAAAATGACAGAGCCGCGGACAAAGAATTTATAGTTCACGGAAAGCAAATAATTATCCCCGTAACATGGCGTATATTTCATAGAAATCAATAAAGAAATAAAATACTTATGGCTTTTTTATTTTCCAATGTTAACAAATTTCTTCTTGTAACTGTAGTCAAAAGTCACGTGGTATTGCTACACTGTAATTGAATTTATATAACGTATACTGTCTACTGTGTTCCTGGGTTCCTGTATAAGTATAGAAAAAAATATAATGAGACCTAATGAAAGAGAAACTTTGTGAAATATAAAGTACATTTATTAGATCTATCATGTTCTAAACGAATATCCAATCTGCATTTTTTTGGTCATATTTAAGTGTTCCTATCGATAGACTTTGCTCACAATGTGTGTATATACACAATATCATGCTAGGAATAAAATGACGTGAAAAAATATTGAAGTTTTACCGCTTGTTTAAGAGATAACTTCCAAAACACAACGGCACTTGTGAAAAAATCGTTAAATTGATGGCACGAATACGCTTCCGTACTTATTTTTTTGTTCAGCATGTCACCTTTATTAATTTCCATTTTTTTTATTTAAAGCGTCTAATCGCTCTTTTCATATTACCGTGACTATTAAATAGATAAATATAGACAAATCTACCATTCAACCAAAAAAAAAAAACCTCAAACAAAAGAATATTTATGTTGACTCTACTTTCCGCAAAATCACACAATTTCAAATTAATTTGTTATGTGTGTGTATGTACACATTCCCATAATGTCATGCCTTGTGTAAATACATCATACTTACTTCAAATGAACCCGGTAATCTTTATTTACGATAGAAATCCATCGATTTTTAACCCGGTGATCGATTGTTTATAACAATACCTTCCATTTTATTATGATGTCATCCGTGACGTCATCAAAAAATACCGAGTATGGAAAACCGTTTACGACATCGTCGCTGATGTTAAAAAACGATAATCAAAACCTGTTTTAAACAACTTTCCCCTCACATTTCAAGGTGCGGGTTTTAATGGTAGGTATATATAAACGTATACTATCGTCCAGTATTGAGAAAAATTCTTTTGCAATTTTGTCTAGGTCAAATTTTATTTTGAATGGACTATTGGGAATTAAGACGTTTGATCTGACGTTGTTTTTAATCGTTTAATTTATATAATTATAACATGCATACACCTGCGTTTGTGACATGTGAAGGTATTGTCAACACGACGGCAAAATGTCATCCGAGCTCAAAACGAAAGGTGACATTCTGGTTCGATGATTAACATATCAATGTCATGCACGCTGACGTACATGATATTCATACATGACTGTGTGCAGTATGGCAAGGTGCGACCTTTGTAGCAAGTGCGTGTAAGTCAATTATGTACAGGTTAAATTTCAGCTTTATTAATTGATAATTTATAACTTAAGTGTCATTTCTTGGCATTGAAACTAGCTATTTTCTGTGTTTTCAGAACTACGTATTTGCGTTGGTGGATTTCGAGAGTGCACGTGACCGGCCATATTAACATTGAAAGTACTGGACATGTGTACCATTGCAGTCATCATCTTTAAGAAAACCGTCGTTAATGTTGTTGTTTTATTTGTGTCAAAAGGCAAAACAGATCATCGTACAAATTGCAACCTATGCACAAAAAGCCCTATCAAACTGACGAAAACCAGACACAGGCATTAGATATGAAATACATGAAAGGTTGTGGACTTTACTATGGAATAGACAGGGAAGCATGAAGCCGACCGACAGTATAAACAATGGCGTATTTTTATATGTATCGCAAAACAGGAACTGGTATCTTGTATATATACATGAGCATTTGTTTAATTGGATATGCACGAGATTGAAATTTGGTAGATCGATTACATGACCTGACTTTTGGTTGATCACATGTCAAAAAGTTTGGATATGTCTTTGACAGTAAAAATATATCTGTCTCTGGTAACGGGAATTTAACGTTGTATGAAAAGGTTAGACAGAATAATACCGATCGCACTCCTGATGCTTACGTGTTGCTCTTGTAGCATGGACGGTTGTTAGATTACATTATTGGAAAATATTTGTTAAATATATTGTTTTGTTAAAGTTTTGTCTGTGTGGCATCGAGTTTTATAATTTTTGCAATTGTTTTAATGAAACCAAAGAAATTTGAATTCTTGCTCGTGATGTACATTATATCATCACTTGTTATACAATGTACATACATGTTATGCAGTGACAAGACAAAGAAACAATGCCTTATTTTATTTCATTTTATTGAACTGCACTGCAAGACAATTATTCAAAGGAACATATACATATAAAATAATCATGTTTAAAATGTGAATCTAAAATCAGTTCACTGGTTTTGACAATGAGTCAATCTTGTCGCAGATTTTAAAGTTTAATTTGAATGGTGCACATAACATCAGGACACTCAAAAGCTCATCTAAACAAAATTATATAATACACAGGTGCTAAGTTTGTTGATATAAGTCCATGGTACCCTCTATTAAACACCAAACAACATGTACGTGTATATAGCATTTGCAAAAAATAAGACTTATTAGTAATCTGAGTTTTGTTATATCTGACCATAGGGTGTCATGTCCATATGTCGAGCACCTGTGATAGTATTGAGTGAATTTAAAAACATAACAATAAATTGTTCAAAAGTTCGTTCAAAAATGTATGACGAAACCAGCGGGAAATAACAAAGGTTTCTTTAAGATTCATAGATGCTGACTGCAACAGCATAGATGTCCCAATACACCGAATTGAATGTAGATATGGCGATCACGTGCACTTCCTAAATCCATCAAAGCAAAGACGTAGTTCTGAAAATACAGAAAATAGCTAGTTTCAATGCCAAGAAATGACACTTGAGTTATAAATAAGTAAAATTACTCATAAATAAAGCTGAAATTCAACCTGTATTTAACTGACTTAAAAACACTTGCTAGATTTCACCTTGCCAATTATACACACAGTCATGGATGAATATCATTCGTCAGCGTGCATGACATTAATATGTTAACCCTCGAAACAGAATGTCACCCTTAGTTTAGAGCTCGGATGACAACATGCCGTCGTGTTGACAATACCTTCACATGTCACAAACGCAGGTATATGCATGTAATATTTATATAAATTAAACGATTAAAACAACGTCACATCTTCCCAAGTAGATATTACAGATATTAAAATACGAAATAAGGGTTCTTAATTCCCAAAGAATAGTTTATTAATCGCCCGCTGCACCTCTTATCGTCCGCTTGTTCTCCTACACTCGCGCTTTTTCACATCAACACTTTTAACAAAAACTTGTTTATTTTACCGAGCCATGTACACAATTGAATGAAATTGTACCTAACAAACCTTCGTTTAGTTATAGGCATTGCATATTTACTTCAATTTAGTGGATATCACAAAGTAAAGAGTCAAATGTGACATCGTGTTGATTTTTGCACCGGTCGGAGAAACTAACAAAAGTTCTAGCGGCACCAAGGAATCACCTAATGAAAGGAGACTTCGTCTTCTTTTAGATCGAACATATCAACGTGGAATAGCATTCCCCGATTTTTGATATAATGGACAAGTTTAAATAGAAAAACAAAATGAACCACAACACTCACCTCTTGTTTACAAAATTTTCATCGCGCGCTTTGCATCGGAAAACTCGACCGCTTCGATTACGCTGTTCACAATTTGGAGGAAAAGCGGGTGTCTTGTGGCCGTGTTTATGTATTACAGTAGAAATATACATAATGTTGATAATATCGCCTACAATGTTGGGAGCGGTCGTGTATAGAGGTCTTATATAGCCCATGCTTTTGGATGTAGATGTCTCCGGTACAACCCACGCTTTCACCACTGCTCAATTACTTTGAGCAAGAAATACACACAATTCTTCACAAACCCAGGTGTATGTATAGATACTTGAAAAGATCGAATCGTAATCAATGTGGAGCTGTGTGTAACAGCCTATTTGAACTCAATAATCGGGGTATATACATAAAATGATAATGTCTGTCCATAGATCTCAATGGTAATTTTAGATCTTTGGTCTGTCGAAAAAACAGTCTATTGAACAGAGTGAGATGTAAGGCTAAAAGCTGACTTTCTTAATTCTATAATGGATAAATAATTAAATTAAACATCAAATATGTGCATTGAAGCATATCAAATCCCTGGGCCAGTACTTTACAAAATACTGAAATAGTAACATCCTGTAGAACACGTCTCAAAACAGCACATAAAGACATATTACCCTCATGGTGTCCTGCCTCTGTTCAACAAGGAGGACCGCTTCCTCAGCTCTTCTCGGTTCTGGTCTACTGCTTATCAAACACAAGGGTGGCTGCCCCACATTTTACTTCTGGAGCCCCTTGCGCTTCTGGCACCCTGAGGCCTACAACGCCCCATTCCCCTCACATGTCGCTGGGCTTGTTGACGGTTTTGAGATTGAAGCTTCATCTTCCTGTAAACAAGCATTCGGTTACATCATACGGATCACAAAAAAAACCAATTTATTTATAATATAGATACCTGTCATTGTTTAAAGGTTTTTAGAACTCTTATCAGTTTATCTTTGACAGAAATATGCAATTTATTTGCATGTCATGGATTAAATGCCTTCAGATTGGTATACACGTCCGAACCAAGAACGTATGGATATCAGAATAATATTATAATAATAATTAATAAAAAATAGCTGTGGAATTTTGAACAGAACGGTGGGAAATGCAACCAGCGTCTGGGGGCGAACGGTATTTGGTGCGAATCTTCGTATTTGCCGTTGTCGATGGGTGAACACTGCTCAAGTTAAATAAAACTTATAGTAATGAATAATTCATATTGATTTTTGCCACCTAGCATATGATATTCACATAATATACGCATCAGCAACGCTTAGCACTAGCGGTCGAGTCTGAAAATTTCGCTTTTCGCAGAGTTTCGAAAAGTTGCTGAAGTGCAAAAGATAGCAAGTATAACAATTCAGGTAATCATAGAGCGAGGAAATAATCACGTTTATTCATAAGAAGTGAAGATCGGTAAAAACGTCGTACAAAGTCTTACCAAATCCAAGTCAAGCTCGCCATCCGATTTAGCGGAGTTCGTTTCAGCCATTTTTGGTTGACATATGTTGACCTTTCGTGAACTTCCGGTATGCATAAATTAACGATCGGTAAATGCCGTGGGCGGCTGAGTGACTTCGTAAAAGACTCGTTTATTATGAGAACGCCAGTGTATTTCTCAATGAAACTTTGTCACGGATCTAATGATGAGTAGTTTAATCAAATGTAGCAATAATCCAGGTGTAAGATATTTTTTCTCAGATAGGCCAGGTATATCTTTAAATGTACGCATATTTATGGATATTTACTCAGGTTACAGTCAATATGGTAAATTTGGTATCACATTTTATATAATGACATTTAAACATTTGTGTGTGTTGCATATACTCTCGTAATTAAGCAGACAAGGGAAGTTCAACGCTGACATGCGAATGGACCACCCGACCCAAATTTTAACGTCAAATTGAACGCGCCATGTACCCTGTCTTATAAATGCCCACGAATTCATGTATGTATTATGTTACATGTATTGACGTCATGATAACGTTGGGCCGGCTTAGCCATAATGGTGTTACGTTTATTTGACCAAATAGTTCATGTGTTTATAGTAGTGTATGTATAATACGCCGATCTTTAATCTGTTGAGTTTCAGCAATATTGGTCATGTAACAACTTATATAGAGTCCATGTTTTTGTTGACCACCCCTCGTATTTCACACAACATAATGACAAACACACATAACGAAATGATGAAAGCACACGACAAACTGTCGGTAGTACATAACACCATGATTAATGCACACAACATAATGATAAACACACATAATGAAATGATGTATGCTCGTCAAAAACAGCTTTAGGACATCACGAATTGGTAAATGCACATAACATATTGACATATGCACAGGACAGCATAGTTTATCTACCGGACAACCTGTTAAATACACATAACACTATGACAACTGCACAGAGAGAAACAATGTATGCACACGACAAAACGTCGTTTGTACAGAACGAGTTAGTAAATGTTCATAACATAATGACGAATGCACAGAAAGAACTGGTGTTTGCACAAGACAACATGTCTTAAGTACAGAAAGATTTGGCAAATACTCATAACATAATGATGGTAGCACAGAACAACTTAATAAATGCACACAACAAACTGATTAGTACCAACACAAGGCAGCTATGGCGTTCCATACATGGGTCCCGTGCCACAACAGAGGGTTCACGTGCATCAACGAAACCGAACGTAGGACGTTCTTATAGAAACTTGGTGAAAACTGCCACATGAAACGTGTTTAAGCGGTAAGATAGGGTCCACGTGTGAAGTGCTAGATATTTGCTGTAACCAGAAAAAGACCTATTTAAACTTCGTAAACACGATTGATGTTCATCCGAGCAATTACCCCCCCCCCCCCCCCCGTTTTAGTTCGAACGTGTGTAAACAAATATAATAGAAACAACATTAAATAAAAGACAATGGGGTAGGTCCCTGTGACAATTCGTGGTACATTGTATATACATTGTATGCACAAACCTGTGTTTGCGACAAAGAAGTTGGTTTTTCTGACCCAGAGACGACTGAAAACTCACCGTTTTACACAGAGAATGTCCTGTGCCAGCACAGAGAGGGTCTGTTTTCTCATTTTGCTCGGTCGGCACTTCCAGAGTACGCACATAGTAAAGGTTATTAAACAGGATCGGCGAGGATTAAGTCGATATTTGCGTACTGGGTTAGGTGTTGGGTCGAGGCATTTAGCCCGAGTGCCAATACCGGTGTATTATAAAAATCGTCAGATCTATGAAAACAGTCAACGCGCATGCGTGGGAAAGGCGTGGCTTCCGGTGTGAAGATAGTCGGGACCGGATGATAAACATGATCCTATACGGTAAGTATTTTTACTTTAACACGATAAACTATGTAATTATGCCTGTTTTTCTATGCACACGATTCAGCTTCTCTGTCTATAAAGACATGTCGAGTTACAACACCTCCATGTACCTGTGTTGTGCTCGTTATTTGCCATGCGTGATAGAATTCGGAAAACGAAAGTAGAAATGAATTGAAAGTTATATATAATTAGTATTATCAGCTCATTTATTCGGGACACGGGATATTTAATGGCATATCTACACTCGTTATGGATAACTGGCGATGATCAACCTACATCCGTGTTTAAGATGTTGATGTTTACCATGTATAGACTTGCGGGGGCGTATGCAGTACAGTTTTCTTATTATTAAAAGGCAGTGGCTAGCCGTCCGGCACCGGACGACTAGACAGCGAAATTAGTCGTCCGTCATCGGACGACTAGCAAACGATACATGCATTGGCTAGGTAACTGTCATTCTATTTCTATGCATTAGGCATTCATAATTTCAGTTATTTTCTTGTGATAAGTATCACATATGTTTCTACCTTGTAATAAACTTCGAATTAAGCAAGACAAGTTAGTGCATTTATCTGCATCCATTTTGTGACCGGCCGTGTATCTCCGTATAATGTCCGCCATATTGGAAAACAAACAAAGTACGCACGTTAATTTGCCGAAGTAACACAAACAAAGATATATGGCAATTAATTACTTTTCATTCGCAGTTTTAATAGCACATATATACAAAACAATACAATTACAATTGTATTTTTTTGTAAATTTTAAATACAATATACATATCAGCATGATCAGGGAGTTTAGAATAGGACCTACCATGATACGATTCATAAACGGTAACATTGTTTTCACGCTATTATAACCAGTGACATTCCAAACTGTCAATTACCTAACACAGCAATTTCATTTTTTCAGCATGAAGTGAAGTCATATACTATCCCCATCCTCATAATACTGTAATTGAAACTTTCTAAGTTCCATTACTACTTCTATTTCTAATGCCGGACGACTAATTTCGCTGTCTAGTCGTCCGGCGCCGGACGGCTAGCCACTGCCTTATTAAAAATGGCTAAGGGTGACAGGTCATGCCCTAGGCCTAGAAAGTTTTCTGATGCTTTCGGAAAAACTAAAACACGGAAATACATTAGACTGAATGGCAACTCATTCAACTCCCACTATTTTCCTATATAGGCCGCCATATTGGAATGAAATATCGCGATCGGCTTACTTGTACGAGACTTAGCAAGACTTGACGTCAGATTCTCAAGTTGGCGCTATTTTTCCCGCTAGCCGCCGCCATCTTGGATTATTTCACCAATTCAGCCTGATTTGTCAATGAGATATTTGTTTTCATTTAAAGCAACTCTTCGTCTAAATAAGCAAAGATGGGTGTTTATTTGTTCCGTTGTGTGTTTGGAACGTTTTTAAATAGATAGTCTGGACGATTCATCTGTCAATTGTGACATAGACCACATTTTCTGTGACCTATCCTGATCGATAAATTTTCAATCTACGGGTTTTGGATTGCTTCCGATATTTACTTTTTTAAATCCCTAAGGAAACTTATTTGCGACTGTTTTTCTTATAAATCAATATTTTTTGTGATCTTTGGGGTGTCCTCTATTTGTTGAAAAGGATCAAACCACTTAGTTTTGTGGTTTTGACACGAAAAAAAAGATTTCTTTTGGATAAGCCATGTTCACAATTATCGTCCTACCGAAGCGCGCAATGCATTATGGGTAGTCAGGTCATAATTAGGCTATTTTTAGACCTGCTTATCCGTTCTGTGTATATCCGTGACTAAAAAATGTATAAAATACATTGATCAAAGTTAACCACAACAGCATTTTAGGATTATGCATTTATTTACTTTGATTTCGGCAGTGGCTAGCTGTCCGGCACCGGACGACAGTACTAGACAGCGAAATATGTCGTCCGGCATCGGACGACTAGCAAACGCTATGTGCATTGGTTAGGGAACCGTCATTCTATTTCTATGCATTAGGCTTTCGAAATTTTGTTATTTTCTTGTGATAAGTATCACGTATGTTTCTACCTTATTGTAAACTACAAATTCGGCAAGACATGTCAGTGCATTTATTTGCATCCTTTTTGTGACCAGCCATGTATCTCTGTATATTGTCCGTCATATTGGATGGTATTAACTGGTACGAATGAATGCGGAAAGTGTTTCAATTACAGTATTATGAGGATGGGGAAAGTATATATATTACTTCAAGCTGAAAAAATGAAATGGCTGTGTTAGGTAATTGACAGTTTGGAAGGTCACTGGTTATTCTGGCTAGCCACTGCCTTTGATTTCGACAAAGACCTAAATCTTTGATTTCAAGAAGCATGTTAGTGTATGTTTCTGTGTATTCTGTGTACAGGTAGCTACATGCCTGACATGTACTGTATGGTCGGGATGTTTGTTTTCTTTTTAATTCCATTGGATAAGTCTTCTCACTAATTATATAGTAGACTTGAACTTATATTCATTGCAAAGCAATCAACCCCTGAATAGAATCAGGGAGTTTACATATATATTTATAGAACAGGTCCGGATAGAATGTATACAATTGTGTAGGATTTTGCTCTAAACTTTAGCAATTATTAAAAGATGCTACAATAACTTTATGAGTACATTGTATTCAAAATGACAAATGTTGAATAATTATACATATATATTCAGTGAAACCAGTGTTTATTCAGTCACATTTTGTATTTGGAAAATGAAAGAGGAACTATGAAAAATGTGAATAAGAATCCTAATATACCCGTTTCAGTATTCATTAAGGATAAACCGGTTAACTGTCAACTCAACTGCAAAACAATCTCAGAGTTGAAGCTAGATAGATCGAGCCATGCAACCAGAACAGAACAGAACTTTACTCCTGGACCGCTGGGTTGAATAAGTGCCAGCGTGGTGTTAGATTTTTTGTTTACCACCGAAAATGGTATGATTTTAAACAGTAAATAAATTAAAATGTCACCAAATAATTGTTAACCGTTAAAAAGAACCGATTGAGCACATATTATGATTATTTTGTCCGTCCCAGGTGCCTGCAGAGCAAAGGTTCGCTTAAATTCTATCAAAATAATGGACCAATACAGTTTCTAAGGGGGAATTTGGGGGACTGACAGCAGCCCACTCCCCTCAGGTCTCAATTAAAATACATGTATTGTTAGTTTGTCCTTAACTAACCAAATATTGTAGGTATAGGTTTAATAAATAAAACCTTAAATATTTTATTTTGATGGTGTAGTTTGATATAGCATTGTCTCAGTAATAAACCCGGAGTCTATTTATTACAATATAGTTAATATGTTCTTACTGGCTTAGAATATAACATCCTGCATTTTAATTGACCAATAGAAATAAGTGCCAACACATGACCTTATGTTTGTTAAGAGCAAATTTTTTTATTAAATTTTCATTTAACCGCCAAAATTGGGCATTTTCATGCTCACTCAAATGTTTTTTTATACCCCCTATCGATAGATGGGGAGGCATATAGTGATTCACCTGTCCGTCCAGTCGTCCGTTCGTTCGGCCGTCCTGGTTAACCCAAATTGACCGTTTCTTCTAGCATTAATATGGCTTGCTACAAAGCTTTCATACTTGCATGGATGTTGTGTATGAACACTCTCCACACGCCGGTATCACCTAACCCCATTTTGACCTTCACCTTGACCTAATTTTGGACTTAGACTTATTTATGGACAAGGCTTCCCCAGGGGGCATAAGCGTTTATTGAACGCAGTCTTGTTTTATAATGTAATTTAAACCTTTAAACATAAACCATAACATTAAAATATTCTGGCATGGTCATATAAGAATCTCTGGAAAGCAATTTTTATAATTCTTTAAAAACTGGCAATTTTATTTGGTAGACAGAAAAAAGTTAAGGCCAAACAAACAGTATTATTAAGGTAGACCTTGACCTGCAATTCTACTTGGTTATCTTAATTATTACTCATGTTATCATGACTGGAATGACCTTTTAGAAATAGTCATGTCATGCAGACCCCCCTGAGTAAAAATAACTTGGTGGACCCCTAAAGAATCTGGAAGAAAAAAAATCTGTTTGAATCCCCTAAAGAAAAATTGCTGGAAATACAGATGATGACTTGAAAAATGAATAATTTATTCATTCTGTCGTCTTAACATATGCTGTCCAAGCACTACAGACTTGATTTATTGATGCCAAATGTACTTCATGTTTTTGTCTTTGCTGTAACAATAACTTTCAATATTGCAATTATTATATCACACTCTATGGTTGAAGCAGCCAGGGATGCAGCTTAATGTAAATAAATGTGTTGGGTCATTGGTGTACGTTGCTCTATTAGGGTGCTCTATACCAGATACAGTTCTGTGCTTAAACCCCTTTCACAATTGTCGTACGACGGACGTGCGACGAGTCTACGATGCAAATTTGGGGACTATCGTGCGTCCATCTCACGACGCACTTAAGAAAGTTCTGCATTGTGTGACGGAAAACATAATCGTGGACCCTCGTCGTAGAGTTTTGGACATGTTCAAAATTTTATACGGCGGGTGACTGTTGTAGGTCCGTCGTGCAAGACGGACGTGCGATGGACGCATGACGGACGCACGATTTGTTTGTGATTATAAGGTCAAACTAGGCACTTAGAATCCCACCACTTCCGTGCGATGGACGTACGATGGACGTGCGACGGTCGCACGACAGTCTTGTGTATACTCACTATTCTACGATAGCCTTGAGTCAATAGCACAACCGTCGTACGACAATCGCACAACCGTCGTACGACGCTCGTAAACATATATGTCTTTTAAAGGCTTTTTCAAAATTCATACCCTATAGTGCAAATCTAAGATAAAATCATATTCTTAGACAAATATGTGTCCTTTGGAAACAATAAAACCTCTCTATAGCGACACACATTGAGAAACATAACATTACAGAGGTCGTTGCTCTGGAGAGGTAAATGTGTATACATATTAAATTGTTTCTTCTCGAACAACATGTTAATATTGCTTAAGTGGGGTTGTTGCTCAGTGGAGGGCTGCTCTGGAGAGGTTGCATTGTACATACATATGATAGATGCATTCAGCTATAAATTAAGATCTCGAAGTTGTCTGAATGTTCTCATACACATGCATATCAACAACATACTTTCATCACTTAGCAGGTTATAAAAATATCAACAATCATGTATGTTTTTATTCCATAATTAGTTACATTTAAATGTATACTTAGTAAACATGTTACAATATATCAGTATATCTAAAAACTTTAAACACGTTTATTAATTCATAAATAATTCCAACATTTTTGCACAAGAAAGCCATGATTTGAATCAGGAATCAACTCTTCTCTCTGTTATAACAAGTGGACATCCAAAATATCTCGAAACAAACACCGCTTAAAATATGCCACGTCTGACACCAGTGGACCGCAAAATGCATTCGTATTATTATATTGATTATGCATACATGTAGTTTAATACTAGTATTTAGCAAGTTGCTATTTGCAAAAAAAGTATTATTATTCGAAAATTAAGAGTTTGGTTCAACGTTTTGATTAAATATCATTATAAAAGATAGATATCAATTTATAATAAAATTATTTGATATATATATGTTATTTTTATATCAAAACAAAGATCTTAAAATACATGTGTTTAGATCTTTGAACAAAATAATTAAATGTTCAATTTTAATACGTATAGTAATGAAAAAAAAGAAAATTATAATTAAATTATACAATTTATTCGAAACTGTTATGATTTATCTATATCTTAAATAAATAACAAATTTAAAAAGTGCTTTTCTCACACAACTTCATTTTCAGTCATTGAAATATAACAATACTTACTTAGTATCAATTTGTGTCAGTGATAAATTTTAGAATTAATTTTTCCATTTATATGTTTTATTGAATTATTATAATATAGAACACATTAGTCATAGGTTCTTAATGCTCTCTGGTACTGGAGGAAAGAAAGATTATAAAGCATTTGTCTAAATCAGAATATTATATATTACAAAAATTAGCTTATAATAATTAATCCAAACGTTTCTTTAATTGTTTTTACCTGCAGTTTTACAAGGGGTAATTAAGCAGACATGCCATTTTGCATAATAGAGGGTAATAGTCAGGATGTGATCATCATAATTTTGGGGGGCCATGTGTCAAATTGTTTATCTGCAAGAAATTACAATGTGCAATAAAACTAACAATTTGTTTCTTCATTAAATTTTAGAAGGGGTCAGGTGCACCATGGGTACAAGTGTTAACTACATGCTATATTAAATGCAAGAAATGAAAAGTTACATTCCTGTAACATATGCATTGAAAATAATTTATCCCCATGGTGTTATATAGACAGGTGTTGTAAATTATGAAATGTGTCAGGCAATCAATTCAATAAAATCAATATACTCCATAATTTTGGTATTATCATCATCATTTATATAGATTTTCCTGATAATTTGAATTGCTTAGACATTAACCTGTCTGAATTAAATTTTTTAGCATTAATTACTAGTAATTTACTACGTAACATAGGATGTTTTTTTTATTCAATATTGAATAAATACATATATTTAGTTAGCTGTGAATGAGTTATACATCATTATATAGTATTCACTTTGTCCATCTGTCTGTCGGTCCATCCACATTTTTCAGTAATTGATATCAATAATCTTGCTTGATATGAATAAGTCTGTTACAGTTCGATAGTCTGTCATTTTTACAGTGGTTGAAATTGTCTGACTGTTTTTATAGCCCGTAAATGTTGGTTTTTCATGGATATTTTGAGCCGATACATAAAATTATTGAGTCTGTAGCATTTGTTGACTCCATGTGATACAGTTATTGATATCTATTATCTTGCTTAAGATGAATAAGTCTGTAGTGTGATAGTCGGTCATTTTCACGGCGTTTTAAATTGTCTGACTATTTTTATAGCCAGTAAATGTTGGTTTTTCGTAAATATTTCGAGCCGATACATAAAATTGTTGAGACTGTAGCATTTGTTGACTGCATGTGATACAGTTATTGATATTTATATTCTTGCTTGATATAAATTAGTCTACAGCGCGATATTGGTCATTTTACGGCTGTTTAAATTGTCTGACTGTTTTATAGCCTGTAAATGTTGGTTTTTCATGGATATTTTGAGCCGATACATAACATTATTGATTCTGTAGCATTTGTTGACTCCATGTGATACGGTTATTGATATCTTTAATCTTGTTTAAGATGAATAAGTCTGTAGTGTGATAGTTGGTCATTTTTACAGCTGTTTAAATTGTCTGACTGTTTTATAGACCGTAAATATTGGTTTTTCATGCATATTTTGAGCCCATATATAAAATGATTGGGTCTGTAGCATTTGTTGACTCCATGTGATACAGTTATTGATATCTATTATCTTGCTTGAGATGAATAAGTCTGTAGTGCGATAGTCGGTCATTTTCACGGCTGTTGAAATTGTCTGACTGTTTTTATAGCCCGTAAATGTTGGTTTTTCATGGATATTTTGAGCCGATACATAAAATTATTGAGTCTGTAGCATTTGTTGACTCCATGTGATACAGTTTTTGATATCTATTATCTTGCTTAAGATGAATAAGTCTGTAGTGTGATAGTCGGTCATTTTCACGGCGTTTTAAATTGTCTGACTATTTTTATAGCCAGTAAATGTTGGTTTTTCGTAAATATTTCGAGCCGATACATAAAATTGTTGAGACTGTAGCATTTGTTGACTGCATGTGATACAGTTATTGATATTTATATTCTTGCTTGATATAAATAAGTCTACAGCGCGATATTGGTCATTTTACGGCTGTTTAAATTGTCTGACTGTTTTTATAGCCTGTAAATGTTGGTTTTTCATGGATATTTTGAGCCGATACATAACATTATTGATTCTGTAGCATTTGTTGACTCCATGTGATACGGTTATTGATATCTTTAATCTTGTTTAAGATGAATAAGTCTGTAGTGTGATAGTTGGTCATTTTTACAGCTGTTTAAATTGTCTGACTGTTTTTATAGACCGTAAATATTGGTTTTTCATGCATATTTTGAGCCCATATATAAAATGATTGGGTCTGTAGCATTTGTTGACTCCATGTGATACAGTTATTGATATCTATTATCTTGCTTGAGATGAATAAGTCTGTAGTGCGATAGTCGGTCATTTTCACGGCTGTTGAAATTGTCTGACTGTTTTTATAGCCCGTAAATGTTGGTTTTTCATGGATATTTTGAGCCGATACATAAAATTATTGAGTCTGTAGCATTTGTTGACTCCATGTGATACAGTTTTTGATATCTATTATCTTGCTTAAGATGAATAAGTCTGTAGTGTGATAGTCGGTCATTTTCACGGCGTTTTAAATTGTCTGACTATTTTTATAGCCAGTAAATGTTGGTTTTTCGTAAATATTTTGAGCCGATACATAACATTATTGATTCTGTAGCATTTGTTGACTCCATGTGATACGGTTATTGATATCTTTAATCTTGTTTAAGATGAATAAGTCTGTAGTGTGATAGTTGGTCATTTTTACAGCTGTTTAAATTGTCTGACTGTTTTATAGACCGTAAATATTGGTTTTTCATGCATATTTTGAGCCCATATATAAAATGATTGGGTCTGTAGCATTTGTTGACTCCATGTGATACAGTTATTGATATCTATTATCTTGCTTGAGATGAATAAGTCTGTAGTGCGATAGTCGGTCATTTTCACGGCTGTTGAAATTGTCTGACTGTTTTTATAGCCCGTAAATGTTGGTTTTTCATGGATATTTTGAGCCGATACATAAAATTATTGAGTCTGTAGCATTTGTTGACTCCATGTGATACAGTTTTTGATATCTATTATCTTGCTTAAGATGAATAAGTCTGTAGTGTGATAGTCGGTCATTTTCACGGCGTTTTAAATTGTCTGACTATTTTTATAGCCAGTAAATGTTGGTTTTTCGTAAATATTTCGAGCCGATACATAAAATTGTTGAGACTGTAGCATTTGTTGACTGCATGTGATACAGTTATTGATATTTATATTCTTGCTTGATATAAATAAGTCTACAGCGCGATATTGGTCATTTTACGGCTGTTTAAATTGTCTGACTGTTTTTATAGCCTGTAAATGTTGGTTTTTCATGGATATTTCGAGCCGATACATAAAATTGTTGAGACTGTAGCATTTGTTGACTGCATGTGATACAGTTATTGATATTTATATTCTTGTTTGATATAAATAAGTCTGTAGTGTGATAGTTGGTCATTTTTACAGCTGTTTAAATTGTCTGACTGTTTTTATAGACCGTAAATATTGGTTTTTCATGCATATTTTGAGCCCATATATAAAATGATTGGGTCTGTAGCATTTGTTGACTCCATGTGATACAGTTATTGATATCTATTATCTTGCTTGAGATGAATAAGTCTGTAGTGCGATAGTCGGTCATTTTCACGGCTGTTGAAATTGTCTGTTTTTATAGCCCGTAAATGTTGGTTTTTCATGGATATTTTGAGCCGATACATAAAATTATTGAGTCTGTAGCATTTGTTGACTCCATGTGATACAGTTTTTATATGCCCGTTGAAAACGGGACGTATTATGTGAACACCCTTGGCGGGCGTGCGGGCGGGCGGGCGGCGGCGTTTGTCTGTACTCTAGCGCAAACAGTTTTCATCCGATCATCTTCAAACTTGCTGACAATGCTTATGGGCATAATATCTAGGCCAAGTTCGATTATAGGCCAAATCGACCCAGGCCTTATTGGGTTATGGTCCTTTAATTACCAAATAAGTATGAAATTGGCCTTGTCTGTACTCTTACGCTAACAGTTTTCATCCGATCATCTTCAAACTTGCTGACAATGCTTATGGGCATAATATCTAGGCCAAGTTCGATTATAGGCCAAATCGACCCAGGCCTTATTGGGTTATGGTCCTTTAATTACCAAATAAGTATGAAATTGGCTTTGTCTGTACTCTTACGCTAACAGTTTTCATCCGATCATCTTCAAACTTGCTGACAATGCTTATGGGCATAATATCTAGGCCAAGTTCGATTATAGGCCAAATCGACCCAGGCCTTATTGGGTTATGGTCCTTTAATTACCAAATAAGTATGAAATTGGCTTTGTCTGTACTCTTACGCTAACAGTTTTCATCCGATCATCTTCAAACTTGCTGACAATGCTTATGGGCATAATATCTAGGCCAAGTTCGATTTTAGGCCAAATCGGCCTAGGCCTTATTGGGTTATGGTCCTATAATTACAAAAATAAATGTGAAATTTACCTTGTCTGTTCTTTAGTGCAAACAGTTTTCATCCGATCATCTTCAAACTTGCTGACAATGCTTATGGGCATATTATCTAGGCCAAGTTCGATTATAGGCCAAATCTGCCAAGGCCTTATTGGGTTATGGTCCTTTAATAACCAAATAAGTATGAAATTGTCCTTGTCTGTACTCTTACGCTAACAGTTTTCATCCGATCATCTTCAAACTTGCTGACAATGCTTATGGGTATAATATCTAGGCCAAGTTCGATTATAGGCCAAATCGACCCAGGCCTTATTGGGTTATGGTCCTTTAATTACCAAATAAGTATGAAATTGGCTTTGTCTGTACTCTTACGCTAACAGTTTTCATCCGATCATCTTCAAACTTGCTGACAATGCTTATGGGCATAATATCTAGGCCAAGTTCGATTTTAGGCCAAATCGGCCTAGGCCTTATTGGGTTATGGTCCTTTAATTACCAAATAAGTATGAAATTGGCTTTGTCTGTACTCTTACGCTAACAGTTTTCATCCGATCATCTTCAAACTTGCTGACAATGCTTATGGGCATAATATCTAGGCCAAGTTTGATTTTAGGCCAAATCGACATAGGCCTTATTGGGTTATGGTCCTATAATTACAAAAATAAATGTGAAATTTACCTTGTCTGTTCTTTAGTGCAAACAGTTTTCATCCGATCATCTTCAAACTTGCTGACAATGCTTATGGGCATATTATCTAGGCCAAGTTAGATCATAGGCCAAGTCGGCTTAGGCCTTATCGGGTTATGGGCCTTTAATTACCAAATAAGTAAGAAATTGGCCTTGTCTGTGCTCTAACGCAAACAGTTTTCATGCGATCGTCTTCAAACTTTGTGACAATGCTTATGGGCATAATATCTAGGCCAAGTTTGATTATAGGCCAAATTGGCCTAGGCCTTATTTGGTTATTATCCTATAATTACCAAAATAAATGTGAAATTTACCTTGTCTGTTCTCTAGTGCAAAGAGTTTTCATCTGAGTATCTTCAAACTTGGTGACAATGTTTACGGATATAATATCTAAGACAAGTTCAATTGTAGGCCAAATCAGCCTAGGCCTTCTTGTGTTATGGTCCTTGAATTAAAAAAAATGTTGGATTGTTTGTTTTTTTCATACACCATGCCCTGAGACTCACCATGCCCCAAGACGGGCGTATTTTGTGACATTTTGGCACTCTTGTTGATATTTATATTCTTGCTTGATATAAATAAGTCTACAGTGCGATAGTCTGTCATTTTTACAGCTGTTTAAATTGTCTGACTGTTTTTATAGCCTGTAAATGTTGGTTTTTCATGGATATTTTCAGCCAATACATAAAATGATTGATTCTGTAGCATTTGTTGATTCCATGTGATACGGTTATTGATATCTATAATCTTGCTTAAGATGAATAAGTCTGTAGTGCAATAGTCGGTCATTTTCACGGCTGTTGAAACTGTCTGACTGTTTTTATAGCCTGTGAATGTTGGTTTTTCATGGATATTTTGAGCCGATACATAAAATTATTGAGTCTGTAGCATTTGTTGACTCCATGTGATACAGTTATTAATATCTATTATCTTGCTTGAGATGAATAAGTCTGTAGTGTGATAGTCGGTCATTTTCACGGCTGTTTAAATTGTCTGACTATTTTTATAGCCAGTAAATGTTGGTTTTTCATAAATATTTCGAGCCGATAAATAAAATTGTTTTGACTGTAGCATTTGTTGACTGCATGTGATACAGTTATTGATATCTTTCATCTTGCTTAAGATGAATAAGTCTGTAGTGCAATAGTCGGTCATTTTCAAGGTTTTTGAAATTGTCTGACTGTTTTTATAGCCTGTAAATGTAGGTTTTTCTTGGATATTTTGAGCCGATACATAAAATTATTGAGTCTGTAGCATTTGTTGACTCCATGTGATACGGTTATTGATATCTATAATCTTGCTTCAGATGAATAAGTCTGTAGTGTGATAGTCGGTCATTTTCACGGCTGTTTAAATTATCTGACTGTTTTTATAGCCAGTAAATGTTGGTTTTTCGTAAATATTCCAAGCCGATACATAAAATTGTTGAGACTGTAGCATTTGTTGACTCCATGTCATACAGTTATTGATATTTATATTCTTGCTTGATATAAATAAGTCTACAGCGCGATATTGGTCATTTTACGGCTGTTTAAATTGTCTGACTGTTTTTATAGCCTGTAAATGTTGGTTTTTCATGGATATTTTGAGCCGATACATAAAATGATTAGTTCTGTAGCATTTATTGATTCCATGTGATACGGTTATTGATATCTATAATCTTGCTTAAGATGAATAAGTCTGTAGTGCAATAGTCGGTCATTTTCACGGCTGTTGAAACTGTCTGACTGTTTTTATAGCCTGTAAATGTTGGTTTTTCATGGATATTTTGAGCCGATACATAAAATGATTGATTCTGTAGCATTTGTTGACTTCATGTGATACGGTTATTGATATCTTTAATCTTGCTTAAGATGAATAAGTCCGTAGTGTGATAGTCAGTCATCTTCACGGCTGTTGAAATTGTCTGACTGTTTTTATAGCCAGTAAATGTTGGTTTTTCGTAAATATTTCAAGTCGATACATAAAATTGTTGAGACTGTAGCATTTGTTGACTGCATGTGATACAGTTATTGATATCTTCAATCTTGCTTGAGATGAATAAGTCTGTAGTGTGATAGTCGGTCATTTTCACGGCTGTTGAAATTGTCTGACTGTTCTTATAGCCCGTAAATGTTGGTTTTTCGTGAATATTTCGAGTCGATACATAAAATTATTGGTTCTGTAGCATTTGTTGACTCCATGTGATACAGTTATTGATATCTATAATCTTGCTTAAGATGAATAAGTCCGTAGTGTGATAGTCGGTCATCTTCTCGGCTGTTGAAATTGTCTGACTGTTTTTATAGCCAGTAAATGTTGGTTTTTCGTAAATATTTCAAGTCGATACATAAAATTGTTGAGACTGTAGCATTTGTTGACTGCATGTGATACAGTTATTGATATCTTCAATCTTGCTTGAGATGAATAAGTCTGTAGTGTGATAGTCGGTCATTTTCACGGCTGTTGAAATTGTCTGACTGTTCTTATAGCCCGTAAATGTTGGTTTTTCGTGAATATTTCGAGTCGATACATAAAATTATTGGTTCTGTAGCATTTGTTGACTCCATGTGATACAGTTATTGATATTTATATTCTTGCTTGATATAAATAAGTCTACAGTGTGATAGTTGGTCATTTTTACAGCTGTTTAAATTGTCTGACTGTTTTTATAGCCTGTAAATGTAGGTTTTTCTTGGATATTTTGAGCCGATACATAAAATTATTGAGTCTGTAGCATTTGTTGACTCCATGTGATACGGTTATTGATATCTATTATCTTGCTTGAGATGAATAAGTCTGTAGTGCGATAGTCGGTTTATCTTCACGGCTGTTGAAATTGTCTGACTGTTTTTATAGCCCGTAAATATTGGGTTTTTCATCGATATTTTGAGCCGATACATAAAATTATTGAGTCTGTAGCATTTGTTGACTCCATGTGATACAGTTATTGATATCTATTATCTTGCTTGAGATGAATAAGTGTGTAGTGTGATAGTCGGTCATCTTCACGGCTGTTGAAATTGTCTGACTGTTTTTATAGCCAGTAAATGTTGGTTTTTCGAAAATATTTCAAGTCGATACATAAAATTGTTGAGACTGTAGCATTTGTTGACTGCATGTGATACAGTTATTGATATCTTTAATCTGGCTTGATATGAATAAGTCTGCAGTACAATAGTCTGTCATTTTTGGCGGCTGATTAAATTGTCGGACTTTTTTTATAGCTTGTAAGTGTTGGTTATTCGTGCATATTTTTGGCCAATATGGGTGATTATTGATTCTGTAGCATTTGTCGACTCCATGTGATACAGTTATTGATATCTATAATCTGGCTTGATATGAATAAGTCTGCAGTACAATAGTCTGTCATTTTTGGCGGCTGATTAAATTGTCGGACTTTTTTTATAGCTTGTAAGTGTTGGTTTTTCATGAATATTTTCAGCCAACATGTGAAATTGTTGATTCTGTAGCATTTGTTGACTCCATGTGATACAGTTATTGATATCTATAATCTGGCTTGATATGAATAAGTCTGTAGTACGATATTCAATCATTTTTACGGCTGATGAAATTGTCTGACTTTTTTTATAGCCGGTAAATGTTGGTTTTTCATGGATATTTTCAGTCAATATGGAAAATTATTAATTTTGTTGCATTTGTTGACTCAATGTGATATAGTTATTGATATCTATAATTTTGCTTGACATGAATTAGTCTTTAGTATGATTGTTAGTCATTTTAATGGCTGATGACATTGTCTTATATTTTGTAAAACATGTATGCCAATTAGTATGGCCCTCTTTTACAACTATTTAGATAAGCCATATGCATCTGGCAGTAAGAAATTTTACCGACATAAAGCATGTTAATTCCCTTTGAGCTTTGATAGCAGCAACCAAATCGCCCCTAACTGTTCTCTCAGTGCTTTTATTATATATATTTATATAGACACTATTAAACCTATAATCGGACAAAGATAAATTGGCCGGGCTATAAATAGTACCAGAACAAAAACATTAATGTTTACCTTTTGCACCTGAAGTAACTAATAAGGAGTATTAACTACATCACAAGAAGCAATGAGGAAATAGCTCAGTAGGTAAAGCGCAAGGGCGAGTTGCAAGAAAGGTATGCTTTTACTGCGGGTGAGTTCGAATCCAGTTGATAACTTTTATAATAAAAATAATTTGTTTATTCTGTTTATTTTTTATTTTATCTTTTCTAGATTTTAAGTGTTGAGAAAATTGGTAAAAATACAACAATTTAATATGATAAAAAATACAAACAAAACATGGATTCGAACCTGCGTACAAAAAAGCATAGCTGGTAAATGACCTATTGGCTGACGCTTTACCACTGAGCTACTGATGCGATATGAAAATTTAGTTCACCGTTTCCATGTCTATAAAATTTTCCCAGTTACGAGGGGCATTCTGAAAGTTCTGATAACTGAGCGATAACATTACATTGGTATGTCAGATTTTTTAAAAGTAAACATTTTCTGAAAGATACAACCTTCCTCCGTCTAAAAGTAGGGGCTATAAGCGGTAAAATGGTCGACTATTTAGGTTGTATTTATTGCCGTTATTTTATTAATAACTCAAAGTTTTTTAATATCTTAATGTTATTCGTAATTGCTGTTATGTATGTTTTAAGCAATATCAAGTTTATTTCTATCAGTCTAAATGATGTTTCAGCAGCGCGCTCTGAAATATACATTGGACCAATACAACGCAATCACCTCGCGTTTTCCTGAGAGATTTCAGCCAATACCCGAAACCGTGTACTGTTTAAATACCAATATAATAAAAATTCGCAGATTTAAACTACTAAATTAACAATGGATGTCTCGCTGAAAGATTGATCTTTCAGAAAATGTTTACTTTTAAAGAATCTGACATACCAATGTAAAGTTATCGCTCAGTTATCAGAACTTTCAGAATGCCCCTCGTAATTAGATGTGAAGGTCATCATTGTGTTTATTTACCATTGCTAAATTTAGCCCGGCCAATTAATGTTTGTCCAACTATACTTATGCATTATTTTCTAATTCAGATGTGACATCTTGTTCAAACAATAAAGGATATTTTGAAGATGTAAAGATTGGGCTGGCTGTTGTCAAGATGAAAAGTCAATGTGAACTATAATGACAGTTGAGTAGATGGAACGATTGATGCCCTGAATTTACTGATTACTAGTCCTTCTTTGGTTAAAGAATAATGTAAGTGAATATAGAGAGCCATTGTTCTTCACCGTCGGTATTGCAGATGGTTGAAGTTCTACATATGAATATTTCAAACAATGTTACATAGTTACATTTCAATAATAGCCTTTATTACTTTATTAGCACAGCTGTCACAAAGTGACAGAGTGAGCTTTTGTAATCACTTTTTGTCCGTCTGTCGTCCATCCACAATTTGCTTGTGTATTCACAAAGGTCACAATTTTGACTTTATGAAACTTGGTCACAGTGATCATCTCAACAAAATCTAGGTCAAGTTCAATTTTAGGCCATCTAGGGTCAATTCTTGTGTAGTCACTATAGAGGTCGTGATTTTTACTTAATCTTAATGAAACTTGGTCACAATCATCATCTCGGAAAAGTATAGGTCAAGTTTGATGTTGGGTCATCCGGGGTTAAAAACTAGGTCACAAGGTGTGCATGCACTACTACGACAGGTGAGCAACCTAGGGCCCTCTTGTATTATTTATCTGCCGCCGAGGGGGATATTGTAATTGAAGCCTTCAATCTGCTTTCCGTCCGACTCTTCTGTATGCAACTTCTACATTTCAGAAGGTGTAGCTTTTGTTAGTTTTAGTATTTGTTTTCTTTTTCAGAATGCTGAGGCTGTTACAAGAAATTTACCTAGGATATCATTAATGCACGTCTACAACTAATGGTGGCTAAAAAGGTCACTGAACATTCACTAAAATTGAATAATATTAGAGAAATTATCGCCATCGACATGGTTAACTAACTTTACCTGGATTCAATAAGCGCATATGGCTGGATTTAACAGAACCAGGGGAGCTGTTTTGTGACGAAAACAGATGTTCAGGAACCGTGCCAGGATTCTAATGACACTGATTCAAACAGTAGCTTTTACCATGAACAGGACCTCAATAGAATTTAGAATTTTCTCCTACTCAATGTTTGCATGCCTTAGAAGACAATCTTGAAGACGTTGAAGTATGACTTAAAATGTGTACTGGTTGCAGGAAAGTCAAATATGTGTTGAGTGCCAAAGCAAGATTTAAGGATTGGATGGTGCACAAAAGTGAGGGACTCGGAGTAAAACCAAGCATTCCTTACACTTGCATAATTATGTGAGGAATTGTTAGTGTAGTATTAATTTTTGACTGTTGAATTAAGCATTTCCAGGAACAATATATAACTGTATTTATTTGTTAGATTTATAACTTCGTTTACTTTTATTCTTTGTAAAAATAAGTGTGCCGATTTTAATGGCAGACACTACTGTAAATCGGATATTTTTCGTGTTTGTTCAATTTTTGCTAATTTTCCGGATTCGTACTCACCTTTATTTTTTACACTTATAAATTTTGTCGGGGCGATTTCTCTGTAACCATTGATCGTATTTCATCAAAACTTTGCATGACTGATCAGGACCAAGTCTTGATGTGCATATCATCAGCAGACTTCTGTCGGAATAATTTTAAGGGAGTTATGGCCCTTTATTTTTTACACTTATAAATTTTGTCCGGGCTACTTCTCTGTAACCATTTGTCATAATTCATCGAAACTTTGCATGACTGATCAGTACCAAGTCTAGTTGTGCATATCATCAGCAGACTTCCGTCAGAATAGTTTTATGGGAGTTATGGCCCTTTATTTTTACTCTTTTAAATTTTGTCTGGGCGATTTCTCTGTAACCATTGGTCGAATTTCATCGACACTTTGCATGACGGATCATTACCAAGTCTAGTTGTGCATATCGTTGGCACACATTGGTCGGATTTATTTTAAGGGAGTTGTGGCCCTTTGTTTTTGACACTTAAAAGTTTTGTCCTCACTATTTCTCAGTTACCAATGGTCGGATTTTAACGAAACTTTGTATGAATGATCAGTACCAAGACTAGTTGTGCATATTGTCGGCACACATTGGTCACATCAATTTTAAGATTAGTTTTGCATATCTGACTGTGTCAAGCAGTTTCTGGGGGTATTCATCACATTCGGTGATATTTCTTGTTCTTACTGGATTTTAATTTGCTTGGTACAATAATTTATAATATTCCTGTGTCGAGGCAGATTTGTGGGTGTATGATTCATCACTCCAGTGATAGCTCTAGTTTCAGTTGATCTATCTTGTGCATATTCACTTTAATAATGTACTCTTTAAATCTATACTGATAACAACGGTCAGTTAACTGTGCATTTTGTATATTATGCACGTTTGTTTATTGATAAATCAAGAGTTATCCCTGGCAAACTACACATCTGTCATCAATATAACTAAATTATTATTGACTTACTAAACAGTTACTTTAAATGGAGCTTGCTCATCTTGTCCCCTTTTGGTTTTGAGGTAGGTGAATGCTGGTGACATTTAACATGATTTTTTACTAATGTTTGGTGAATCAGGTGAGTGAAGTTTTAAAAAGTTGGCCATTTTTACTTGTTACAAGTTTGCTATTCTACAAAATAAACTTGACCTAAAATAATGACTTGTTTCTTTGTACTTTGTTTTGATAATAAACTTATCAGTCTTGTGTCCAAGCTTAGCTGACACTCTTTTACCAGATCCAATCCCAAGTGCTGAAATTTCATTGTGCACGCAATATACTTTCCAGATACATAATGTATGCCTAAATCGTATATATACATTTATTCGAAAGATAATAAGTATGTCTGCTGCCACATTTGGGTCATAACATTGATAGGTTCATTACTTTATACATGCATATTATACTAGTAAATACAAATACCTCTTACACAAATAGCTCTCTAGACTGTCAATAGAGAGGTCCCTGGTTTGAATCTTGGCCAGGGCAATGGATATTTCAGAAACACTTCAGTGTTTCCCATCCATCTAGAGATGAATTGGTTAGAAACCTAGAGAAAGTCTCTCATGTATTGGTGCTATACACCTGGCACATGAAAAAACCAAGGAATCTATTCCGAAAGAGATACTAGGCAGCCTGAATTACTTGTATCGCAGAAACTTTCTTAGAAGCTGTAGGTCATTGACCACTTATAGACGGGGATAAAACCGAATGGCCACAAACTATGACTGTCTGAGTCAAATGCCAAATTGTCACACACTATGACTGTCCGAGTCAAACGCAAAATTGGCCACACTGGCCACACTATGACTGTCTGAGTCAAATGCAAAATTGGCCACACTATGACTGTCACAGTCAAATGCAAAAATGGCCACACACTATGACTATCACAGTCAAACGCACAAATTGCCCCACACTGACTGTAACAGTCAAATGCGAAATTGGCCACACACTATGCTGTCACAGTCAAACGCAAAATCGACCACACACTACGCCTCTCAGTCAAACTCAGAAAACACTGGTAGTACATTTCTATGTAGATATCGATCATCATCTTCAACAGGGAGAGAGATTTAATATTTATCTGATTCAGAAACATACCATCAGTGTAACTTAAAAATTATGCACACTGCTGGCCAAACAGTCATATAGGCAGAACTGAGTTGTAATAATTAAGGTGCCAGTGTACCCAGAATTGAATACAGGAACACAGAGCCTGGTCTGTGATCAACGTTTAAATTGCATCACGGGTTGGATTTGTTCAAGTTCCAATCCAGAGAGGGTCAAGACCCCTAACCCCTGAAATTTTGCTATATACTAGTATTGTATATTCAAGTATTGAAATGAGTTTACTTGGGCTTAGAGTCTGGTCCATTTGTGAATACAGAGTCTGGGTAGATCTGGGTTCTGAACATCACTTCAAATTTTGGATAATTGTGGTTATCTTATATAATTTACACTGGTTTAGTTTGATTAGGACAACCCTCTAGATAGAATAGCTAGTCATACATTTTCCCTGAGAAAATATTCAGAGTTAGTTCTGAAAGAGACCTTTGACCTTATCACAACATAACAAAATTTAATGTATATTTAAGTGCCAATACCAGGCCTAGTATAAGACAACCCATTGTTTACTGGTTATTTGCTGCAAGTGGAATATTGATCTCAAACAATTACTCTGATCTCACAACTAGCAAATTTCAATCCAAAACTTAAATCCTGATCTCATCACTACCAAACGTCAATCAAAAACTTAAATCCTTATTTCAGGACGAGCAAATGTAAGTCCAAAACTTAAATCATGATATCATGACTAGCAAATGTCAATCCAGACTGAAATCTTAATCTCACGACTAGCAAATATCAATCCAAAACTTAAATTGTGGTCACAAGACTAGCTTATGTCAATGCAAAACTTAAATCGTGATCTCACTACTAGCAAACGTAAATCCAAAACTTAAATCGTGATCTCAAGACTAGCAAACATCAATTAAAAACTTAAATCCTTATTTCACGACTAGCAAATGTCCATTCAAAACTTAAATCTTGATCTCACAACTAGCAAATGTCAATTCAAGACTTAAATTGTGATCTCATGACTAGCAAATATCAATCCAAAACAAACATCATGATCTCACGACTAGCAAATGTCAATCCAAAACTTCAATCGTGATCTCAGGACTCGCAAATATCAATCCAAAACTTAAATTGGGATCTCACGACTAGCAAATGTCAATCCAAAACTTAAATCCTTATTTCACGACGAGCGTATGTCAATCCAAAACTAAAATCCTTATTTCATAACTAGCAAACATCAATTCAAAAATTAAATCGTGATCTCACCACTAGCAAATTTAATGTCAATCCAAACTTAAATCCTGATCTCAGGAATTTTGATAAAAAGCTTTGTTGTTACAAAGTTGGATCAGGACTGTAAGAAATTAATATCTTAGACCCGGAGTCTGGGTCGGACCCCGGGCTGGGTCTGATGTATATCTGATAAGTCTTTATCACATCCAGGAGTGCCGTAAAGCCGTGACGTAAATATCGTTCGGCACTCCCAGACCGTGCAATAAATATTTAAATTAGCTTGACGTGACGTTAGCCAATGCATGCATTGATCTGTCACTGACGTCAGGATAATATCAACGTCACCATGACGTCGCGCTCATTGTACCGCTAAATTTTGGCTGAAACATATGCAGCGCACATCATCCTTCTGAACAATATTGAGCGTTTTCTAAGGTTATGTGAAAAATAGAATCTTACATTCGTGCTCTTTACATATGAGTTTTATTAAACTCGTCGACAGAAGCCTCGTGTCATATCATTTTGTCCACTCATTTAATAAAACTCGTACGTAATGAGCACTCATGCAAGATCCTCTATGTAATACCAAATATAATACAGGACCCCCCCCCCAGAAAATGGTTAGACCCACGCATGTATTTGAGGGCATTTAAACGCCTTATTTTGGACTAAAGATTTCATGTTAAGTAAAGTAGTAGAATGTTGATGACAAACCTTCAATGATTGAATGACAACCATTTCACAATCATGTATCTGAATATTAGGGGGGGGGGGGGGGGGGGGGCGGGAGAGCAAAAATTGGTTCACATCGCAAATTTTATGTGTTATTTTTTAGATTATATACGAATTTGATAAATGTGTGTTGACATTATTTACAATCTCTGTCCGTTTTAAGATCAGTTCAGCAGTTGCAAGAGAAGCTGTTAAATTCCCTGGCGTAGCTTCGTCGTATTTTGCCAAATTTTGGCCAGCCTAATCTATCTAACTCTTCCGAGTATTATTGAATAGTAATTCCGAAACAAATCATACAGTACCATTAATAACTAGATCTATTTATCGGTTGACATATAAAACAACATTTACATGTTTATTTTCAACATTTTAAACATTTTTTAAATTTGCCCTCGCGCTTCAATTTACCCGTACGCTGTTATATTATAGTCTGAGATATTTCATGATAACGAATTTCACGGCCCGCGGCATAAAATTCATCTACCGGAACCGGATGTCCGGCGATATTTATGGCTGACGATTTTTTGGCTACACCGGTCTAGTATGCCAATATGGAATAAATGCACAACGGCCCTGTTTCATAACCTTTTTATCGCATTTGTTCAAATTCATTGATTTTTTTCTAAATGTAAGATTAAAAACACGGAAATCTAACTTTCCTTTTATTAAAGAACTTTAAACTGCGAGACAGCCAGAATCTTTAATTTGTATTAAAGCGCGCTAGTAAAGCAACATATCTGTGCACTTTATGTACGCGCGTATCTCCCATAATGACCGGAAATAGCCTCGATACGGTATTTGGTCACACCGAAGAGGGCCAGATATCGTTATCAGGGTGTTTGTTCTGTATTTGGTGTGTAATATAGTTTGTATCATAGCGTGGCAAGAGCGTGGTCAACAGGTCACAACTAGGGCGGTATAACAGTTAGCGCGCTCTTATTTCGCGCATGAAATAATGAGAAGGCAGTATTGGAGTATAATTTCATCATCAAAAGCAAATTGTGACAACGATGCCTTAAAATGAAATAGAATGGGAATGGAAACCTACTTTTATTGCTACTTCACGGTGCCATATAGGGTGTTCATTGTTACGAAATTTTGCAGACATGTGCTATTAAAGGTATTTGACATGACAAATATGTAATGGGCACTTATGCAATGTCTCTAATCGTTGTCACTAAAGATCGTTTAAACTTAATTGTACACAAATCGTGCAATACTAACATATGCCTTTTATTTTTAAGTACATTTCCTAATGAATATTAGGTCTCTAGAGGGAATTACACATTCATCTAGCATCTGGAAACATATAGGAATCACTTTGATGTATAATAAGTTTACAGAAGGCTGGTTAGATGTGCATGATAAAGGCAGTTACTGCTTTCTATGTGTGAATAATTCAAAGCAAATAGGAACATTTGAGCCAGTCTCCAGGAAAACCTGATATTTTGACTTCATGTAATAACTGTATGCAATATTAAGGTTTTGAAAAAATAACCGTCTATTGATTCAGTTATATATAAATTACCCATATAGTGCTGTATCTGTGCTTTGAGTCTTCTCATTAATTATGTTGAAATAACTGACTTGGTTACTATAGTGACCAGTTTCGGAAAAACGAGGAGTTAGTTCTTTGACATTGTTTAGACATATCAACACCACATTTGGGCATGATAACACGATGGTGTTTAGGCATGTTAACACAGCATTTCGACATAACAACACCATATTTCGACATAACAACACCATATTTCGACGTAACAACACCATATTTCGACATAACACCATATTTCGACATGGTAACACTAATGTGTAACATAATAAGACGGGTTAAGACAAGTCAACATAATTTGTTGGCAAGTCAAGACGAATGTTTGACATAGTAAGACGCTTCGTTGGGAATGTCTTATTTTAATAGATATCATGTGTATTAGTGAGTAGCTTAGTGAATAAGGTTTTGGTTTTCATTGCCTTTTTCTCAAATTAAAATGTTTAAAAAAAATGTTTTGACATTGCAATGTGTGTATACAAGTGACAGACCTGAATATGAAGATTAATGGGGTTTAATTCAGTAAGTAGGCACTTTCATGCAGATCTAGCACTTTGAGTTCACCGTTCTTTAAAATACGTGTGCCTTTCCCGCTCTGCTGTTTCTGTTCTATAACATATCCGACTTGTTATTATCATTTTTAATGCAGCGTGGGTAATCAATTATTCTCATCTGGTCGCTCTTCATGCAGTATGGGCAGGATTTAAATTCCCACGAAGGAACTTCTCACTGCGCGGAGATATCAACGTTATTATTACCGTTATGCATGAATACATTACAAGGTTCTTAGTACGTTGAATACATCAATTTCCGCGAGGTATTCGTACTACCAGTCCTTGTGATTTGCGTTTGTATTACATCGCGTGGTTATTCGTAAAACTTAAATATAGACAAGAAATCAGCTGTAATTGCACAGATCACAACCACGCGGCACAATGCCCAACACACCACTAAACGAGACATTGAAACTAAACCGCTGAAATTCCAAGTTTAAGCTGTCGAAAAAACGAAAGTCAAAGTTTCAGCGAAAGTCCAAATTTCAGCTGTCAAAAGCTGAAAATCCTAGTTTCCGCTGTCCAAGAGCTGAAAGTCCAACTTTCAGCTGTCCAAGAGCTAAAAGTCCTAGTTTCAGCTGTCCAAAAGCTGAAAATCCTGGTTCAGCTGTCCAAGCGCTGAAAGTCCTAGTTTCAACTGTCCAAAAGCTGAAAATCCTAGTTTCAGCTGTCCAAAAGCTGAAATTCCTAGTTTCAGCTGTCCAAGAGCTGAAAATCCTAATTTCAGCTGTCCAAGAGCTGAAAGTCCAATTTTCAGCTGTCCAAAAGCTGAAAGTCTAGTTTGAGCTGATAAAAGTAAGAAAATCAGATTAATATCTCCGCACTATTCCTACCGTCGTTGTTGGAAACCGTTAGCAATCTTACTCAATTTTATTTTCGAGAATCAATACGATGAGTGAAAGATGAGAATCTGAGGAAACAGATGGTTGGTAGATAAATTCATTGTGATACACACTTTCTCAGGTTTGGAGAATATCCAAAATCAAACTTTTTCATAGCTGCAGCAATACCCTCTTCTGTGTAGAGGTTGGGGCTTCTAAGTTGAAAAATGCAGATAATTTTACCAAAGAGCTTGACAGAGTTACCTACTCATGTGTAGGTCATGGTGTCATGCTGTTGAACAATTTAATGCAAAAGTATCAAAGCCATAATTATGCCAATGCGCTTTGACGATATTACAGGTTACAAAACGTGTACATGAACTTTAATGATTGCATTCCTAAGTCCAAAAGAGGGAATATTTAATAAAATGCTTAATCGAGTTACCAACCCCTATGTATGGGTTGGGGTCATGATGGTGAACAAGTAAGTATACAAAGTATCAAAGCAATATGTCTTAGCACTTTGAAGATATTAGAGGTTAAAAAACTTGTACCTAAACTTGACATTTGTATTTCTATGTCCAAAAGGGGGCATGATTTCGACAAAATGCTTGATAGAGCTACTTACACCTGTGTAGTGGCCGGGTCATGATGGTGAACAAGTATGTGAGGTATCAAAGCAATATGTCAATGCAGTTTGAAGATATTAGAGGTTAAAAAACTTGTACCTAAACTTTAACATTTGCACTTAGTTGAAAAAGGGGGAATAATTTCAACAAAACTGGATCTGGGTATGTTTTTCTCCAAAATGCGTTTTAATAATAGAATTTTGTTACCCTGTCGCATTTCCTTTCGTCATAAATACCAGACTTTTAGTATCGCCGTTGTACTGGGAGTGAAATACGCATTTTCCCAAAAACTTTCTTCATCAAATAAAAGAAAGCGGCAAGGTCTATCAATGTGAATTGATCTGTGACTATATTGGACAATACTCTATACAAAATTGGGCAAAGAAATTCTTTTGCAATTTTTGTCTAGGTTCAGCTCTAGAATGACTGGACTATCCGTGTCCGTCTGTCGGTATCTTCTTGGTAGTACGGCGGACAAATACGGACTATTCATAAGCGCCACAATATGTTATGTCATCATAGGACAACGACCGTCTACAGGTAGTTTGAAATTCCTTTCATATATTATTCAAATGTTACGGATCTCAGTTTTGCAACTGATCGTACCAGAAGATCTTTACCTGTTCAAGTTTAATTAGCATAGGGAATTGTGGAAAACAGGAGTGTTAAAAATACGAGAATGTAAATATAATAAAAATAACAACTATATAATTTAACGTATTTGTCATGCAATTGCTCTTTCAAAAGCGCTTTTCACTCAAGATATTGGCATGGTGTATACCAAACTTCATTACTTAGGAAATTAGTTTAAGTAATATTTATTTTCATGAAGCATTTAACAAACACATTATCACAGACTAAGGATTGATAGGAACTTACGATAATTGCCTGATTTCAAGGATGGATTTCTTATACATCGCGATCTTTGCTGTGCTTTGGTTTTACCGAGAAATAAATGCGGATTTGTTGATTAAGGGGCCAGGTTTGGAACTCCTGTATAATATCACAGAATACAACAATTGTTTGATGGACGAATTCAGACTGCAGTTGTACGTTGGGCGTAACATTGACAACTGTATCACTGAATGTGCACTCCGTTCGCACTGCCAAGCTTTAACCTATTATCAAGCTGGCTCTTCATCCATATGTGAACTTTTTAAAACAGAAGGCAATGAAAACGACAAGCGGACAGGGTGTGTATATATACAGAGAAAGGATATAACTATTAAAAAGGTAGGAACAAGTACAATGCAAAATCTTATTTAACACAATTAAGTAAAACTTTACTACACAGATCAGTATATTATGTTTATGTCACGTATTTATATTGACCTTATTTACTATTATATACTAATTATGTATGTACCTTTAGTTATCGATTTCATATCATTACTAACCGCATGGCATTTCACCGCTTCCATACATTTAACTGGACATTGTTTTGGCTTTGTCTCAGTCCACTGAGCACAGACTGCCCTTGCACGTCAGTCAATGTTTAACCTTCCGACTGGCGTGGTGTGTTTATTTGTCCCTGTCTCATAGACATACATTTTTGTGCCTTTGCCGGTTAGTTCATTTCTTGTTCATTCATGTATTCATGTATTCATGTTGTATTTCATGTTTATTAGACTGCTATATATTGATACGGTATTGCCGTTTTGTGAATTGTATTAAGTCATCGTTTAACCTTCCGACTGGCGTGGTGTCTTTATTTTTCCCTCTCTCATAGACATACATTTTTGTGCCTTTGCAGGCTGTAACCCTACATACCTTCCACCGTAGTTAGACTCACGACATTTAGACATCAATAAGTTAAGTTACCTGTTTTCGATGACCGCTTTCAGCAATTCAACCACCCTTTGACATTCTTATTTCCCAGGTCATTGGACTACCTAAGCGAATCTGCGTTCGAGTCCCCCCGTAGTTCTCTCCCGGTTTGTGTGCAATCAACACCCAGGCATATCAATCATTTACAGACACCTCCTTACGGGTACCATTTCACACCTTAGACGAGTAAAGTATAATGGGTTATTCTTGCTCATAGAAATTAAGCAGTGGCACCGGGATCACATAATTTCGTATATGGCGAACTTTAAAGAACTTCTTTAAAAACAATTAGAGCTATGAATGTTATTGAATACTGGTTAAAAATTGTTCAACTAGAGAGCACCAAATTAAGAGATTTAAATGAGAAGCCAAATTGTGCGTCTTGGGCAAAATCCGTGAGAAATTTGTTACAGTCTTTAGGTTTTAATAATGTCTGGATCAATCAAGGTGTAGGAAATGAAAATATATTTATGGAAATTTTTAAGCAAAGAATAAATGATACGTTTATACAAAACTGGTATTCTGAGTTAAGTGAATCAACACGTGCTAGAACATATGTATTGTTTTGCAATTTTCAATTACAACCATATTTAACATGTATAAATATTGACAAATTTAGATTTTCTCTATCTCGTTTGAGAATGTCCTCACATAGACTTAAAGTCGAAACTGGCAGATGGCATAAACCACAGGCAATACCATATGATGATGAAAGAACTTGTGATATTTGTTTCAAATTAGAAGATGAATTTCATGTTTTATTAGAATGTCCATTATACGATGATTTGAGAAAACAATATTTACATAAATACTACTGGAAAAGGCCAAACATCCCAAAATTTATCGAACTGCTATCGTCGGAAAACGAAAACGTAATTAAAAAATTGTCCATGTTTGTTCAAAAATCTTTTAACATCAGGAATTCTTTGGTGTTTAATTAAATATCACATTATTATGTGACCACATCAATCTCGTTTTTACCTTTGCTGTATACATGTTACTTCTTGAAGGTTATCTATATCAACATCTGTTTTGCACTGTAAGCTATTATGTACCTATGCATCAAATTTGTCATGCACTGTTATGTAATGTTCTTTAGATGTAATATCTATGTATAAATATTTATAAATGTAAAATTGTGTACTCATGGACACATTGTCCAATGTATATATGAAATAAAAAAAAAAATTAAAACACAGGTAACTGTATCATTAATAAAGAGTAACCAAAAAGTTTTTTTTTTAATTTATAATATCTTAGAGTTTTATAACACATGAAATTGACCACACAGTCACTGAGGTGCAGTTTGTTTTTGACCAACATTCCATTAATACTGGTACTATTTTAGATATATTTACATAATCAGGAATTTTTAAAAATCCGTCAATAAATAAGAACGTTAACATATAGAGCGTGAAATCACTTTCTTTTTTCTTGTTTAGAAAAGAACTGTCATTTCTATTGACTACACCTCGGTGATTGACTGGACACCGTGGTATATATTTCATAGTATAACTAGTCGGTCAATTTCGATGGGATTTTGCATGGAGGTAGTTCTAACGATGTTGTCTATGAATGCAATTACTTTATGAAGATAGTGAAAGCCAATTCTTGTTAATGATATCCCGAAAATCTGACCTTTTTAGTACAAATCTACCTTTCTAAGATAATATAAATTTTATAAAAAATTTTTTTTTACTCTTTATCAATGATACAGTTACCCGTGATTTAAAAATGGAATCAAATCGCTTTCAGAATACTGAAAGCAAGGCGCAGATTGGCTAATGGGAAAGGTCGCATTAGGTGACCTTCAATAGGTCGTCGTCAGATTCTCATGCGTAGCAGGTTTGAGGATGTGATTTTAATCAGATTTCCCTTCATGCACCTGCGTGAAGTGGTGCAATGTGGCTATTCCTTTGCTCATAGCATTTGGCCAGTGGCGCATATACAGGAATTGAAGCCAAACGTCCCAATCCCGAAGCGCGCGACCTATTCATAGGCCACCGCTTCCCGCATGTATGTATGCTTTCCTCATAAATTTGATTAATATGTAGAACCTAATTGGTACGTATACATTGTGGATCGACCACGTGGTATGTGACGTAATGCTTCGGTAAAAAACGCAAGCAACTCTGTTAAAACAACCTTAAGTATTTTATTCAGCGACTGATTTAACGAAACCTCCCCAACACTGAAGCCGAGAATGACTATTATCCACGCACCTTAATTAGTTTCGTCAGAATGTCTCAATTTTGCCCTAAACAGACTCAACAGCCCGGATAGCAGGTTTCGTGCAAAACATATCATATGACATTTTGTACACAAAAATTAAGCTGCATGGATGATACTCATTCTCTAGTTGACTCTTTACTTTGTGACATATTTTTACTTGCGTTATTACCCAAAATGCACGCCATATACCATGTGGTATGTCCGCAATGTGTAGTTTTTTGACGCGTCAGTTTACAGAATTACACGGTAGCTGCCCACTAAATAGATACGTTATCCTCACCGACTTATCTGTACATGTACAGTCCAGGAGGATAAACAATTATATATGTTTAATGTGAGAGTGACGATGTCTTCAATGTGTACACAAAAGATTACAACCATTGTCTGAACAGGTAGAGCGAATGTAGTGTATATGGTATGTTAGTTTAGCAAGTTTAGCACTGAAGTTCTAGCTGCCTGTATAATTGGTTTTACATCGTTATAGTGAACTCGACCATTGCTACACTATATTCTTACCCTGACTGTATACCGTAAGTAATGTTTTTATTGACAGGTCAATAAAATTGCTCTATGAGACTGATAGAGCACCTGATACATTTAATTACGATAGGTTTTTTCAGTCCCCTTCCGGTTTTTGACCGGAGGGGACTATAGGTTTGCCCTACGTCCGTCCGTCCGTCCGTCCGTCCGTCAAAAAATCTGGATCATGACATAACTCACAGTTTCCAAGCTAGGTTTATGAAACTTGGTATGTGGATAGGGGGCAATACGGGAATTATGCACGTCGAAAAATATTGTGATTCTGACAATAATTGTGGTTGCTATGGCGACAGAAAGAGTGAAAATATGCCCAAATCTGGATCCTGCCATAACTCAAACAGTTTTCAAGCTAGGTTTATGAAACTTGATATGTGGATAGGGGGCAATGAGGGGATTAAGCACGGCTAAAAATATTTTGATTCTGACAAACATTAAAAAATTTAAATGGCTTAAAACCGGTAGGGGACTTCTGTATTGTTTGCAATTCTTAATTACTTGTTTTATTTCAGATACCTTGTACATCTGATTGCGAGAATGGTACCACGTGTATCATGACAACAAAATCATGTGACCACACTGGTAAATATATGTACACATTGTGTGTTACAATATAAGTATTTAGGAATTATGAATGAAGCACAGTCACGACTTCGGATTCGTTGTCATTAAAATATCGAGTGCGTAGCATCCGAAAAAAATGACTGCTTTTTATACGCCCGTTGAAAACGGGACATATAACGTGAACACCCTTGGCGGGCGGGCAGGCGGCGGCGTCCAGTAATTTGTCTGTACTCCTAACTCAAACAGTTTTCATCCGATCATCTTCAAACTTGCTGACAATGCTTATGGGCATAATATCTAGGCCAAGTACGATTATAGGCCAAATTGGCATAGGCCTTATTGTGTTATGGGCCTTTAATTACCAAATAAGTATGAAATTGGCCTTGTCTGTACTCTTACGCAAACAGTTTTCATCCGATCATCTTCAAACTTGCTGACAATGCTTATGGGCATAATATCTAGGCCAAGTACGATTATAGGCCAAATTGGCATAGGCCTTATTGTGTTATGGGCCTTTAATTACCAAATAAGTATGAAATTGGCCTTGTCTGTACTCCTAACTCAAACAGTTTTCATCCGATCATCTTCAAACTTGCTGACAATGCTTATGGGCATAATATCTAGGCCAAGTACGATTATAGGCCAAATTGGCATAGGCCTTATTGTGTTATGGGCCTTTAATTACCAAATAAGTATGAAATTGGCCTTGTCTGTACTCTTACGCAAACAGTTTTCATCCGATCATCTTCAAACTTGCTGACAATGCTTATGGGCATAATATCTAGGCCAAGTTCGATTAAAGGCCAAATCGGCTTAGGCCTTATTGGGTTATGGGCCTTCAATTACTATATAAGTATGAAATTGCCCTTGTCTGTGCTCTAACGCAAACAGTTTTCATGCGATCGTCTTCAAACTTTGTGACAATGCTTATGGGCATGATATCTAGGCCAAGTTAGATTATAGGCCAAATCGGCCTAGGCCTTATTGTGTTATGGGCCTTTAATTACCAAATAAGTATGAAAGTGGCCTTGTCTGTACTCTAACGCAAATAGTTTTCATCCGATCATCTTCAAACTTTGTGACAATGCTTATGGGCATAATATCTAGACCAACTTTGATTATTTTGGTTATGGTCCAATAATTACTAAAATAAATGTGAAATTGACCTTGTCTGTTCTCTAGTGCAGAGTTTTCGTCTGAGTATCTTAAAACTTGGTGACAATGTTTATGGATATAATATCTAAGACAAGTTCAATTGTAGGCCAAATCAGCCCAGGCCTTCTTGGGTTATGGTCCTTTAATTAAAAACAATGTTGGATTGTTTTTTTTTTCATTCACCATGCCCTGAGACTCACCATGCTCCAAGACGGGCGTATTTTGTGACATTTTGGCACTCTTGTTTATACATAAACACAGGTACATATTCGGTATTTCGATTCTAATATAGCCAAACATAGCCAAATCTTCCGCATTTGACAACAAACCAAGACATCAACCACAGCATTTTTAGCTCACCTGTCACAAAGTGACAGAGTGAGCTTTTGTGATCACTCTTCGTCCGTCGTCAGTCCATCCGTCCGTCCGTCCGTCCGTCAACAATTTGCTTGTGTAGACACTAGAGGTCACAATTTTGACTTAATCTTTATGAAACTTGGTCACAATGATCATCTCAACAAAATCTAGGTCAAGTTCGATATTTGGTCAATTGGGGTTAAAAACTAGGTCACAAGGTCAAATCATAGAAAAACCTTGTGTAGTCACTAGAGGTCACAATTTTGACCTAATCTTTATGAAACTTGGTCACTATGATTATCACAACACAATCTAGGTCAAGTTCGATATTGGGTCATCCGGGGTCAAAAACTAGGTCACAAGGTCAAATCATAGAAAAACCTTGTGTAGTCACTAGAGGTCACAATTTTGACCTAATCTTTATGAAACTTGGTCACTATGATTATCACAACAAAATCTAGGTCAAGTTCGATATTGGGTCATCCGGGGTCAAAAAATAGGTCACAAGGTCTAATCATAAAAAAAGCTTGTGTAGTCACTAGAGGTCACAATTTTGACCTTATCTTTATGAAACTTGGTCACAATGATCATCACAACAAAATCTAGGTCAAGTTAGATATTGGGTCATCCGGGGTCAAAAACTAGGTCACAAGGTCAAATCATAGAAAAACCTTGTATAGTCACTAGAGGTCACAATTTTAGCCTAATCCTTATGAAACTTGGTCAGAGTGATCATCTCAACAAAATCTAGGTCAAGTGCGATATTGCGTCATATGGGGCCAAGAACAAGGTCACTAGGTCAAATCACAGGTCTTGCATGTACTGCTATAACAGGTGAGCGACCTAGGGCCCTTTTGGCCCTCTTGTTTTTTCTTCATCGGAAACTTGTTTGCCGTTTGAAGTTGTTCAGCCGTAGCTGTGTTTTATTGGCAGTTCATGCACATCGTGGTTTCCCCTATATAGCTGACACCGCTTGTGTTAGAATTTGTAATATATACCATTATAAATCGATTATTCAGGTCAGTCACTTGTTTACATAACTTAGTGTACATCAGCATTGCCATTTATCTTACTAATGTATTTTCTAATTTAGAATATAACCTACATTATGAGCCAATGAAAACGCCGCATTTTCGCGGTTAAATGAAAATTTAATAATTAAAATTTTCTCTTAACCGACATGACGTCTTGCGTTGGCGCTAATTTCTATCGGCCAATCAGAATGCATAATGTTATATTCTAAGTTAGTTAGAACATATTAAGTAAATTTTAATGACTAAAAAGGACTCGCTTCGCTCGCTCCGCCCTTTTTAATAATTAAAATTTACTTAATATGTTCTAACTATAACATATATTATGTGTATTAGTATGAGCATAGTGAGTAAGGTTTTGGTTTCACTGCCTTTTTCTGTAATTTAAATGTTAAAAACAATAGAAACACAATGTTATGATATTGCAATGTTCGTGTACATGAGACATACCTGAATAAACGGACCAAACTACAGCGTAAAAAGACTGTTTGTCAATTAGGATGTTGTGATTGGATTTAATAAATGGTGACGGACAAAAACCCAGCAAGGTTGGAATAATAATTTTAAATACTAAGTTTATATGCAAAAACATAATGACATGTTGTACATATTTATTATTCCGATTGCCTTTTCTCTGGTTCACATCACTTATTCGGATTTACTTGCTTATGTTATCTGGTATCGAAAATGTTTATTGCTTATTAATACATAATGATTCAAATTTTGGTAAAATGTTATCAATCATTTCGCTTTAAATCAAAATAAAACCCAGGCATACTCATTTGATGATCTACTGGATTACGATACTTGAACAGAGAATATTTTAATCATAATTAGCAAATTTTCTGTAATACGCTATCGTTATGCACCAGTCAATTGAAGCCACGGAACAAAGGGTTAGGGAGGGAATTTTTTAACTTGCCTTTTCAAACCTCTGGTAAAATCCCTGCACCCCAGGGCCATGCAGGTTGTAAAACCGCGGCAAATTGCCCCGCCCTCTACTTCATATAGTAACAACAATATACCTCCGCTATGTTTGCGCGAAACAAAAGCCCCGCACTCGCCGGCAGTGCGGGACACCCGCAAGTTAAAATCACGGGACTGTTATACCGCTATTCCCCAGGTTTAGGGGCGTGATTTTAGTTGACGGGTGTATTATTAGTAGTTTGTTTCAAATTTTGGCTTTGATAAAATAAACCCTCAAAATCTTGCATTTTCTGTTGCGTTTTTTAGCCAGAGTTGTCGCATTTCACTACGTATTAGCCTTGCGATAATCAAGAGGGACTTTGTTACTCAGGCATACTCATTTGATTATTTCTGGTTACTGTATAATTACGATATTTGAATGGAGAATATTTTAATCATACCAAGCAATGTATTCTGCAATACGTTATCGTTATGCACACGTCAAATGAAACCACGGCCCCAACCCCGGGGAAGGGCGGGGATTTTTACCTTGGCCTTTTCAAACCCCATGTAGATTATACCTCATATAGTAACAACACTATTTCCCGACTATTTTGTTTTGGCGCGCAACAAAAGCCTCACATTCATACGGTACTGCGGAGATATCGGAAAGGTAAAATCACGAGACTGTTCCCCCGCTATTCCCAGCCCTTCCCCGGTGTTGGGAACGTGGTTTAAATTGACTGGTGCATTACTCTTCAGAATGTTCAAACCTCCCGAACATCCCAAACGGACAGATTTTGGGCAATCTCCACGCTGTAGGAAAGAAAATACGATTTCATTGTGATGTTGGAATCAGAACAGAAAGCGAGGCTATTTGTCGAGCAGATGGAACATGGAGTGTTAGCTCTGTCAGCTGTATAAGTAAGACTTATTCTGTATGTTCAACCACCTGCCCATTGACATGGTTTCAACTTATCCGCGTGTACCATCATGATAGTTTCAAATTATCTTAGTGTACCCTATATAATGTATAGAGTAGCTTCTGCTGCGGCCATGTTTAGCCGCAACGGATATGACGTTTTTACAGTTGTCACTGCAAACCTACAACGCCATATTTGTTGCGGATAATCATGTCCGCTGCACAACCTTCTTTATATATAGGGTACACTCAGATAATTTGAAACTATAGGGCATCCTCAGATAATTTGAAATCCTGTGCCTATGCCCATCCATTATATAATTATAATAAATGTTTTGCATTAGCTATGTATTGAATTAAGCGTCGGTCGTAGTTTTTGTAGGTTTCAGATCAACAAAATATCACGAAAATTGAATATACCGGTAGAGTCTTATTTGTATTATTTTTCCTTCCATTATTATTTACACACCTATTGTCCTTTGGTTATATAGGGTGAACAACAAGTTGATTAAGTTAAGAAATGGATTTTAGAGCACAACACCGTTACTAGTTAAGCCTAGTGTAGTAAAAAACAAACAATACTTTAACATTTTTTAGGACTTCAGACAGATAAAACTACAGGCATTTCACATTTTTGGACATTCAGTAATTTATTGCTGAAACTAGCGCATCCAGCTTTTTGACATCTGGGACTTGGGCAAATCATTTTCTCGTTCGTTTGTATGTGGGCATTGTGCCTTGTATGTTTTTATGTTTGCTGTGCTCGGCTGTTTAAGTTGAGTGCTGCCTTCTCTGTCCGACTAAATATTATCTTTTTATGCCCCCGTATCGATAGATCGGGAGGCATATAGTGATTCACCTGTCCGTCCGTTCGTTCGTCCGTCCGTCCTGGTTAACCCAAATTGACCGTTTCTTCTAGCATCATTATGGCTTGCTACAAAGCTTCCAAACTTGCATGGATGTTGTATATGAACACTCTCCACACACCTGTATCACCTGACCCCATTTTGACCTTCACCTTGACCTAATTTTGGACTTAGACTTATTTATGGACAAGGCTTCCACAGGGGGCATAAGCGCTTATTGAACGCAGTCTTGTTTATGTTGATTTTTTAGCCATTTGCATTGCCTCATTAGGTTTAGAATACCATGTTACACGTGTGTCAGATTAGAAGTGATGCAATATAGACGTTTGTATCGTTTTCTCTCTTCAGTTCCCCAAGATTGCAGAGATCTTTATGATGCAGGTATTCGTGACTCCGGGGTATATCGTATTTTCCCTGTTGGTTCAGGTAGCGAGGGATTACTGGTCAGATGTGACATGACGACTCCACCTGGTGGTTGGACAATTATACAACGTAGAGTCGATGAAAGTGATTTCTACAAAATATGGTCCGAATACAAAATGGGTTTTGGTGATTTATTCGGTAGCTACTGGCTAGGAAACGATCATATCTGGAAGCTCACTAGCCAAAAACATAACCGGCTAAGAATTGATCTTACGGCACCAAACGGAATGACTGGATATGCAGAGTATGAGCACTTCTCTATCGAAGCTGAAACATTACACTATTCTCTAAACGTTGGAGGATTTCATGGTAACGTAGGGGATAGTTTTGCATGTCATGACAAAATGAACTTTTCAACCAATGATATAGATAACGAAATGTACGTTGGATATAACATAGCGGAACTATTGCGCGGTGGGTGGTGGTTTGGAGGATGTTTTCACTCGAATTTGAACGGAGATTATTTTAATCAAGCAATCAATATCGGTATATACTGGTTCACATGGAGGGGATATCATGAATCAATGAAAGAAACAGAAATGAAAATTTATCCTATTCAAAGTGACTGAATTCAAAGGGATATTGAATACACGTATCATGCAAGTTCTTGACTCCGAAATCCGTTACGTAAACAATGTCCTTCGGCAACTGCATTAGTTCTTGTATAAACATTGTTAACTAAATTGTACTAGTATCAAACAGATCATGAGGATCGGACATGGAGACAGCACTCAAACCTAGGTAGCACTGAAGACTTCCTCATCGGCGATGTGGCCAGTGCTAAAAATAAAAGAGATCAACTATTTTAACGCTTTAGTAAACGCGATGTATAATACAATGCACTACATCGATTAGTCATTTTGGACATACATATATGCTACCCTCATAACGCACTTAATGTTCTGTTACACATCATATATTGCTGGGAACGCTAGGATCTATTTTCTTAGGCGTGGTGGTATCTTGTTAACCGCCGGAAACGTGCCAATCACGAACGATATGCTTCTTTTTCATTCCGCTTGATAAATCCGAGGGATTTTCCGGATCCATGACGAAAAGACTCGAGTATTTACGATTGCGTATACTTCTTGAAGAAATGTCCTATAAAATAGAACGTTTTCTGTGTGGCATCTATTAATAGATTAAAATTTGAATTAAAATGGCCATTGTTTAGTGATGTAATATTTACAATGCAATCTTTATTTTGAGTAGGGTATACATGTATTTAAAATGATCGTCGCACATGTGCACTCGTTGGCGCTAACCGTCACCTATACTACTATTATCGTTTTTATGCTCCCCGAAGAAATTCGAGGGAGCATATAGTAGCCGAAGTGTCCGTGCGTGCGTGCGTCCGTCGCACTTTCTTGTCCGGGCTATTTCTCAAGAACCACTCCTCAGAATTTAATAAAACTTCATGGATAGCTTCACCACCAAGTGGAAATGCGCATATCGTCGGGTCGTTCCGGTTTGCTGATTATTCACACAGTTATGCCCCTTGGAAGATTTGCACTTCAAATTCTTGTCCGCACTATTTCTCAAGAACCATTGCTCAGATTTTATTAAAACTTCATGGATAGCTTCTCTATCAAGTGGAGATGCGCATATCGTCGGCACGTCCCGGTTCATTGATTATTCACACAGTTATGGCCCTTAGAAGATTAGGACTATAACTATATACTAAATTCTTGTCTGGGTCATCACTCAAACAGTGTTAGAGATATGAATTTGAATTTCACAGGTGAATCATCAGATCTCATTGAGGGGATGTGCAGTGCTCAAGAACCATAACTCTTTTATGCATATTTTTCGAGTTATTCCCCTTAGTAATTTTCAACCTTAATTCTTGTCCGGGCCATAACTGTATTAGAGATATCAATTTGAAACTTCATGGCAAAGAACAATAACTCTTTTACATATTTTTTTAGTTTTTTTTCTGTGACAAACACCCCACGGGGAGCATAACCCGTCTCTGGTGGCTTTTGTTCGCTTCGTTACCCTAACCATTTAAGATGTATCGGCGACCTCTTTACTCAACATTTGTTTCTGTCCCATGGAAAAAATCTTTAATTATAATTAGTACTTTGTCCAGCTCTTCCCCTCATAAACATATAATAGAAGAAACGCAACACCATTTCCCCTCTAAAATGGAATCCCGTAGCCTGTGCTAACAAAATAAAATATACAAGCGATGGAGTTAGCTCATTCGACGAAGAATATTTATATGTACCTCGTGCAATCGAAAAATATTCACTTTCGTCTGAATTTGACGAAAAACGATGGGTTAGTGGTTAAAACAGTCATTACTTTTGTTGTAAAAGAAATCATTCACGATTTGGATATGTTTTATAAAAATAAGAATATAATTCTCAAATGTGATGATGATATTTTCATAATTTTGTCACGGAGTCCGGTTTTCCTGGAGAACGGCTCATATATATTCTGTAGAGTGGTGTGTGATGGACCGACTTCACTCCTATATCGGCAAAACGCAATGTGTTCGGTTTAACGACGCGGGTCCGGCGAACGTAACGAAAATGATCCGGCTAAAATGGTGGATATTAACAATAATCAGCAGGTGAGTGTAACATTTTTACGTATTTTGTATCGTTATTCTTGAATTCTGAAGACAGGAATACTCTTACGGAACGCAAGTAAAAATCTAAAAAACAATCGTAGGTACTTTATTCTTTGATCGAATTTGAAGACACCCTTAATACTCAACCCCAGAATAGGTACTATCCATGCCACTTTATATTCTTGATACCAACACAACTGCCATCAAGCCGATTTCGGCTGAAGACCTTTCGTAGAAAAATATTACGTCGCATGGACAGTGCTCATGTTTGGCTTGGGTTTCGACTAGATATCGTTAAATCGCTCTAAGAATAAAATAGTTCTACAGATTTTTACTTGCGTTAAATTCTTAACCCCCAAAATTACGTCACATACCCAGAGGCCTGTTGGTCTCTGGCGGGCACGAACCAAATATGGTAATATTACGGAAGCGTACGGAAGGTGCCGGACGGAAAGTGCCGAAGTGAGCGTATGGATCCGCCATATTGTTTTCTCGATTAGTTTTCTCGATGAAAGAGGCCTACTGATTTGTATCACTCTGAGGTTTATACGAAGTGCGAAGGGTCATCAACGGTGCGTATTGATAAACAAAATATTGAAATGTGCATATTTGAACACGTTTACATTCAGAACTTTGTGTAAATAGTATTGGCGACCCTGAAAAGTGAGGTGATACGCGGGTTGCCAAAGTTTCGAGGAGGCTTATTTTTAAATGTTTTTATCTGGCTGTTTTTAACCAATCCACCCTTAGATATTAAAGAATTTGATGGTAAACTGTGTGTAGTTGTGATATTTGTATATTTAAGGTTCGGTCATTAATTATCCATACTGTACAACAACATAAAGAATACTATTTTTTTCGTCCCCAAAACAGTTCGACCCAGGGTCCCAGGAATATTTATCTGAAATTAAGAGCTCTTTTTTCAACGTTTTACTAGACCTATATTGCTACATATATTCGGCTGTATCAGAATATTGAACAAGCGATACATAAATGCCTCAGAAGTGTGTGCGAGAGTCGTAATCTGTAAAAGTGAGGATGGGACTTCTGGGGATGAGATTTGGAACCTTCAGAAGTGAGTGTAGGGTGATACTTTTTGAACGTGTATATACATGAAAAAAGTGCTATATAAATATGGTATAATATACTGGGAGTTGGAATCTCCAGTTAGGACGCGAGTCGGAACCATCCAAATAGTTGATGGGAGTTGGAACCCTCAGAAGTGAGGTTGGGAGTTGACATCCTCAGGAATGCGGTTTGGTCTTCTAAGGACAGAAGATGGAACCCTCAGAACTTCTACCCTCACCTCAGAAGGTTCTTATTCCTGCTGGAATATAGTATTTATATGGGGAATCTATGCAGTTAGTTCACATGATCATGCAACAGGGAGATGAAACCTAAAAGATGATCAGTCAAAAGTATAATGGTTGTTGTTTGTTTGTTTATTTGCAGACGACAGAAATCATTTGTTTCTTCCCTGCCAGATCGACCAATGACCTCCTACTTTGAGGGAAGGGACAATAGAGTGACCCAAGAAATCCAGGTGAGCTACCCTTTTTCCGAAAAGACTCCTTATTTCTTTAACATGCTCGGTGTATAGCACTGCATGATTCCCAACTAGTTCATCTCTAGTTGAGTGGGTCCAAGAAGGTGTGTCTGAAATTTCCAGTGCTCAAGCTGAGATTTGAACCTGGTACCACCAGATTGATAGCTTAGAGCACTAACCACTCAGCCACCAGGCCTCCCTCAGTATAATGGTAAAAACATGACAGTTTAATAGTGAAAACATGAAACAATAAAAGTAGGATGGTGAGGACATTGAAATGATCATGTTGAGCACATGAAACAATGTCGAATTTTCATTATCATATTTCGTGTTTTCATCATCCTACTTTCAACTTTTCATCATCAGTGTTTTGTGCTTATGACTCCATCATTATAGTTTAGAGATTTCATTGTTTTGAGATACTTCTATGCAGCAATGGCCCTCACATGACACCATGCTTTACAGACTGTGCTAACCGGGCAGCCCTGTCTAACTAGTATCCTACCTTTCTAAGTCGGACATGACTATTGCCGCATACATGTAGGTTATGGGTTTGAGCCCCGACATCCTTCGCATTTCTCCCTTGATTTAACGAAAGTATGATAGTTATTCTAATGATATTTTCAGATGTGACCGAGAATTATAAGTGACAGCAATGTACCTGGTGTACTTGATGTTGTTATCAATCAAAGAAGTCATCATGAATGATGTAGACTCTAACAAAACAGGATGCATGGTATGGACATGGGATTTTTTAGGTTAGAGAAAACATTAAAATTGACTGACCTACTGATCTACACTCAAAGATTGTCTGACACCCATTGATTGATACTCACCAACTGCCTGATACCCTCTATCACTAACTAAACAACTGACAGCATAAAACAAACTGTACAACTACCGACAAAGATTGATGTACTGACACACACACACACTGACATCCTGCTGACACATGCACTGACATACTGCTGACACATACACTGACATACTGTTGACAGACATACTGCTGACGCATGCACAGACTTACTGCTGACATTGCACTAATATACGGCTAACACATACACTGACATACTGACTGCTGACACATATACTGACATACTGCTGACACATACACTGACAAACTGCTGACACATGTACTGACATACTGTTGACAGGCATACTGCTGACACATGCATTGACATACTGCTGACACATACACTGACATACTGCTGAGGCCTGCACTAAAATAATGTTGACACATACACTGACATACTGCTGACACATACACCGTCATACTGATGACACATACACTGACATACTACTGACACATGCACTGTCATATTGCTGACACATGTACTGACATACTGCTGACTCATGCACTGCCATACTGCTGATACATATAATGACATCCTGCTGACACATGCACTGACATACTGCTGACACATGCACTGACATACTGCTGATACATACACTGACATACTGCTGACACATGTACTGTCATACTGCTGACACATGCACTGACATACTGCTGACACATGTACTGACATACTGCTGACACATACACTGACATACTGCTGACACATACACTGACATACTACTGACACATGCACTGACATACTGCTAATAGATATACTGACATACTGCTGACACATACTGCTGACACATGTACTGACATATACACTGACATACTGCTGACACATATACTGACAGACATGCTGACACATGCACTGACATACTGCTGACACATACACTGACATACTGCTGACACATACACTGACATACTACTGACACATGCACTGACATACTGCTAATGGATTCACTGACAAACTGCTGACACATGTACTGTCATACTGCTGACACATGCACTGACATACTACTGACACATGTACTGACATACTGCTGACACATACACTGACATTCTGCTGACACATACACTGACATACTGCTGATACATACACCGACATATTGCTGACACATACACTGACATACTGATGACACATGTACTGACTGACATACTGCTTACACATGCACTGACATACTGCTGACACATACACTGTCATACTGCTGACACATGTACTGACATACTGCTGACACATATACTGACAGACATGCTGACACATGCACTGACATACTGCTGACACATACACTGACATATTGCTGACACATGTACTGACATACTGCTGACACATGCACTTACATACTGCTGACACATACACTGACATACTGCTAACACATGCACTGACATATGCACTGACATATGCACTGACATATGCACTAACATACTGCTGACACATGTACTGACATACTACAGACACATACACTGACATACTGCTGACACATATACTGACAGACATGCTGACACATGCACTGACATACTGCTGACACATACACTGACATATTGCTGACACATGCACTGCCATACTGCTGATACATATACTGACATACTGCTGACACATACACTGACATACTGCTAACACATGCACTGACATATGCACTGACATATGCACTGCCATACTGCTGATACATATACTGACATACTGCTGACACATACACTGACATACTGCTAACACATGCACTGACATATGCACTAACATACTGCTGATACATACACTGACATACTGCTGACACATGTACTGTCATACTGCTGACACATGCACTGACATACTGCTGACACATGTACTGACATACTGCTGACATATGTACTGACATACTGCTGACACATACACTGACATACTGCTGACACATACACTGACATAATGCTGACACATACACTGACATACTGCTGACACATGCACTGACATACTGCTGACACATGCACTGACATACTGTTAACAGACATACTGCTGACACATGCACTGGCATACTGCTGACACATACACTGACATACTGTTGACAGACATACTGCTGGCACATGCACTGACATACACCGACATACTGCTGACGCATGCGCAGACTTACTGCTGACATTGCACTAATATACGGCTGACACATACACTGACATACTGACTGCTGAAACATATACTGACATACTGCTGACACATACACTGACAAACTGCTGACACATGTACTGACATACTGTTGACAGGCATACTGCTGACACATGCATTGACATACTGCTGACACATACACTGACATACTGCTGAGGCATGCACTAAAATAATGTTGACACATACACTGACATACTGCTGACACATGCACTGACATATGCACTGACATACTGTTAACAGACATACTGACATACTGCTGACACATGCACTGACATATGCACTGACACATACACTGCCATACTGCTGACACATGCCCTGACATACTGCTGACACATGCACTGACATACTGCTGACACATGCACTGACATACTGCTGACATATGCACTGACATACTGTTAACAGACATACTGACATACTGCTGACACATATACTTAAATACTGACAATAGACATACTGCTGACCCATGCACTGTTATACTGATGACATATGTACTGACATACTGCTGACACATGTACTGTCATACATACTGACATAGTGTTGACAGACATATTTACATAATGCTGAAATATGGACTGACATACTGATGACACATGCATTGCTATACATACTGACATACTGTTGACAGACAATTTGACATAATGCTGAAATATGGACTGACATACTGATGACATATGTACTGACATTCTGCTGACACATGCATTGCTATACATACTGACATAGTGTTGACAGACAATTTGACATAATGCTGAAATATGGACTGTCATACTAATGACATATGTACTGAGATACTGCTGACACATGTTCTGACATACATACTGACATAGTGTTGAGAGACATATTGACATAATGCTGAAATATGGACCCACATACTGCTGACACATGTACTGACATAGTGTTGACATACATATTTACATAATGCTGACATATGGATTGACATATGTACTGACATACTGCTGACACATGTTCTGACATACATACTGACATACTGTTGACAGACATATTGACATAATGCTGAAATATGGACTGACATACTGATAACATATGTACTGACATGCTGTTGCCACATGTACTGACATGTATACATACTGCTGACATGTACAACCTGCTGACATGCCCATACTACTGACATGCCCATACTGATGACTTGTATACATACTACTGACATGTACATACTACTGACATGTACATACTACTGACATGTACATACTATTGATATGTACATACTGCTGACATGTACATACTACTAACATGTACATACTACTGATATGTACATACTGCTGACATGTACATACTACTGACATGTACATACTACTGATATGTACATACTGCTGACATGTACATACTAATGGCATGTACATACTAATGACATGTACATACTACTGATATGTACATACTGCTGATATGTACATACTGCTGACATGTACATCCTACTGACATGTACATACTACTGATATGTAAATGCTGCTAACATGTACATACTACTGACATGTACATACTACTGACATGTACATACTACTGACATGTACATACTACTGACATGTACATACTACTGATATGTACATACTGCTGACATGTACATACTACTGATATGTACATACTACTGATATCTACATACTGCTGACATGTGCATACTACTGACTTGTACATACTACTGACATGCTCATTATACCTACTACTGACATGTACATACTACTGACATGCTCATTATACATACTACTGAGATGCTCATTATACATACTACTGACATGCTCATTATACCAATACTACTAACATGCTCATTATACATACTACTGACATGCTCATTATACATACTGCTGACATGCTCATTATACATACTACTGACATGCTCATTATACATACTGCTGACATGCTCATTATACATACTACTGACATGACATACTACTGACATGCTCATTATACATACTGCTGACATGCTCATTATACATACTACTGACATGCTCATTATACATACTACTAACATGCTAATTATACATACTACTAACATGCTCATTATACATACTACTGACATGCGCATTATACATACTGCTGACATGCTCATTATACATACTGCTGACATGCTCATTATACATACTGCTGACATGCTCATTATACATACTGCTGACATGCTCATTATACATACTGCTGACATGCTCATTATACATACTGCTGACATGCTCATTATACATACTGCTGACATGCTCATTATACATACTACTGACATGACATACTACTGACATGCTCATTATACATACTGCTGACATGCTCATTATACATACTGCTGACATGCTCATTATACATACTGCTGACATGCTCATTATACATACTACTGACATGCTCATTATACATACTGCTGACATGCTCATTATACATACTACTGACATGCTCATTATACATACTGCTGACATGCTCATTATACATACTGCTGACATGCTCATTATACATACTACTGACATGCTCATTATACATACTGCTGACATGTACATACTACTGAGATGTACAAGCTACTGACAAAATGTTTAAATGTTGTTCAGATTATGTTGGTCAGGTGCTCTAGACTCATGTGAACTTGACAGTTAATGGTTACAAAATGATGATTTGGCTAAAGAGAGGCTGTTGCTCTCATGAGGGCTGCCCAGGAGAGGCTTCACTGTTCTGTCAAATATGTAATGTACTCATATATATATCTGTCAGCATAATAAGTTGATTCAATCAATGCAATGATTGTGTAAAAAAAGGTTGATTGTTTCAGATTGTATTACAGGTTACATAACAGGTTTCAGCAACCAGTATAACTGTTCTTTCTTTGTACTGTTATTGTTCTATCTCAACCGGTAAGCAGTTAAAAACAACAGCTTATTAGTCATTTCAAACAAGGAGACATATGGCTCCTGTACGTTATGATAGTCGCCTTACTGAATGTGTTTGCAATACTGCTAGTGCATAATATGTCAAAATACTTCATAGTTTCATTATCATTAATTTTTTTTTCATATCAGATCAAGAGGAGAAATTAGATGTATAGCCCAGTCTGACCTTGGAGCCAATTCTACTAAGAAGGATGGAACACCACTGCTTCCTCAATTATTGATTGTGCCCGGTGACTGATGAAAACACTGAATAATGTTAGCATCTATTGTGATCCAGTTCCTTCAATAGATTCTGGACCCTCCATTTCCTATGGGCCATTGGATGATATTTTTGGTGATATAATGTAACAAATACTGAGGAATGGCCAATGGTTGACATAATAGAAAAAGAGCTGACCGCCTATGACTTGGAGCCTGCCATAAGAGTGACCGAAGATCCTTTGAATCAAGATCAGGCAACATTGGTAGCTTATATATAATAGTGAGAGTATATTCTACTCCTGGAGATATTGTTAAGATGTCTTTCCAGTGATAATTTGGACATATTCTTCTCCTTAAAGAAAAATCTCGAGTAACTGTTTGTAGTTATCAAGCATGTTTTGAAGAAGACAAGACTTTTTTTTTCAACGTGTTAATAACTTAATACCTCTTTCTTCCTTGTTCTTGAGCATAACACTTGGAACAAATATGTTTTCATAGCTCTGGGGTTTTATCTTGAGGCGGTGTAAATGATTTTAAATGCACAGTTCGCACAGGCCTTGAAAAGTCCTTGAATTGGTTCAAACCTTGAAAAGTACTTTAATTTAGTGCTACCTTGAAAAAATGCTAAACGGTATTTTAATTTAGCTGATAGTCCTTGAATTCAGATAAATGGCCTTGAATACCCATAAAAGTACATGTATATGGATGTTGTCAAAATGGCACATCATCTGCATCAAAATGAAACAGAAACACTCTTTTTTCTTCTCAAGTATTGAAAGTACAGAAATGTCACTGGAAATTAATTGAAATAAATTGAGCGCAATCGGATATTCTTGTGTATGATGTCACATTTTTAAGGAATTAAGGACCAATGGCCCTCTTGTTACAAAAAATGTTAAATTTTAATTTCCACACATTGTGTTTTCCATGTGTTGATGCATTAAAAGTTTGTTCAGACATTGCATCTTATTACATGTTGCCCCCTGAATATGTGCACGTTTATTAAGTCAATGAGTGTAGTGCCTTGAATATCATGTTTAAATGGTGATTACTCTGACTAAGATGTGTTGTCAAATACAATAAAGTTGAGAATCCAACACCAAAAGTACAGTATAATTGCCACAAATGCGCTGATATCAACTTTTACCTGTATATATTTCCACACTTTTTCTGTAACCATCGGTTTAATTTCAACAAAACTTGGCATGACTTAATTAGTCTAGTTTTACAAATCATCGATCAAAATGGTCGGCTCGGCTTTGCTTATGATTGCTTTTATGAAAAAACATTGAAAGATTTATCAGTACCAAACCATGACAAAGGTGTGTACAATAGCATATTTTGATGCTTTGGTATCTGTGTCAAGCAGTATCTGGGGGTATTCATCATGTCCAGTTAAAATTTCTTGTTGCCTTTTCACTTTTATTGTACAATGTAATTGTTATTTTATCATATTGTAAAATTGTTATTTCATCACATGAATAAATTTGTGAAACATCCAAGTGGATTTATTGTACATCATTATCTGTATACATGTATATTGAATAAACGGGAGCAAATTACCAAGTGAGCTTTTGGAACCTGTTGTGTCAACGCTTTTCCTCTCTGCAGGTTGGTGGTTGCATTTCTGATTCTATTTTAAGCAAGCTTGCACATGATGTGTTGGTTTGTTTGCAGAATTGACGAACAATCTTAACAATCTTTTCCCCTGCATACATGGATGGCGACATCCGGCTTTGAGGGAACAACTTGAATAATACCATTAGCAAACCTGTGATTCTTCCTCATTTAGGCTGAATTTAGCCTTTTTGTCTTAAAATCTTTCAAACTGAAGGTTCCAGATTCAGTCTGACATACTTAGAAATAATGTTTTGCAAGGGTACGTGGCGGGGAAGGATAGCAATCACAGTATATGTGTATATTGACGATTCATGCAATCTTATGGATGATGTGGATGCAAGACGCAGGTAAAAAGTAGGAAACAGCAGTTACAACGTCTTAGAACCTCTCCTTAAATGTTATTAATAGGGGGAATGTCAGTATGTCTATTGAAGATGAAAAAGCACACACAAACTTTTCATGTGAAAACTACTTCGACCACAGGAACGAATTAAATGAGCCCTTAAGGAGATCAAAAGGATGCGAGTTAGAACGCTTTACTATCCCCTCATATCCCTAATTCAATACACAGATCCAAGCATGGTACATGTCCCTCCCTCCGTCTAGACTTAAAATATACTACGCAAAAGGGCCAAGAAATTTTGCAAATTGAATAAGATTGACCGGTAGAATTTTCAAAAACAATGCTGCATCTGCAAAATTGTAAACCAATAAAGATCACTTCGAAATTTAATGTCTAAGTACTGATAAGCCCAACCCCATTAAAATTTTTGTGCTGCATTCAAGCTTCTGGAGTAACGGAATGCGGTCATTTTCTTGGAATTTTGTGTCGTACACGATATGGTAATAAAAACGGGATAAAAATGTCCATATTAATCTAGCCACGTTGGTCTCCGCCAAAAGGGCTTATCAGTTACCTGGAAAACAACCTCATATAGACAATGCGTATCAAATGCAAGTGATCAAGCTTTGAACTTCAGAAGCAGATAAGATGATATTTTATTAATTGCACAACGTTTTTTTCATCGGTGTTGTATATTAAACGTGAGACGGACATCAAAATCAATTTCTTGGCCCTTAGCAAAGTTTGAGTAGTAAACTACGGTTTACCTACAAGTACGCTCAACCAATACAAACTCTACAACCTTACATATTATGTTTCATACAAATGTACTTATCACAAAAAAAGTTCTAAACAGAACAAATTGCTATTCGTTGTGATCTATATATATATACACATACATGTATATGTAATATGACAGGTTGTACACTTTGATTTGTACGCATTGTCGGGACCTATGACGGGGGTATAATATGTTCAACAGACTCATCAACTTAAGCCTAGTTTCCACTGAGCATTTTCTGCATCGGTGATGCACTCCCTATGTAGATTAATGAGCTTCGGAAACAGGTTCCTCATTCCTAGTGGAAGCTTCAGGAAGTCATGAGACATTTTGTGAAATCAAGAGGAATCGGGAGAACTCTCGATGTTTTCCCGACTTTGTGCGTTGGTCCAACTGCTTCGGATGAAATCAGGAGGTTCCCCGATGTCTGGGGAAAGCTCCCCCGGTGTCTCGATCGGGGGAAGCTTCGGGAAGTCTTGAGACAGTTAGTGACATCGCGAATACATCGGGACAGTTCAATGCATTTATTGAGTTGGCTCTATTTACTCGAGATTTCATGTCGGGAGTATCCCGGGAAGGCATGTCCAAAGCTCGGGAATATCTCGGGAGGCATGACCGAAACACCCATATCCTCAGGGAATGATTGGTGATGTTTCCGCGATAAAAACATACCACACGAGGCACCTCAGAGGCTTCTCCGATAATATCTTCGGTTCAACACATTCGTAGTATTGGGATATAATCGCCGAAGATTCGTTAAAATTTATCGGGGATGATCCGGTGTGTTTCCGACGCTATTCGTCGGTCAGACTGCCTCGGGGATGTACTCCCAATGACGATTAGGAGCTTCGGGGATAGGTTCTGCAAAAACATCGGGAGCTATCGGAGGTCATCGGGGAAACTACGTGTACGTTTCTCATCGTCGATGAGGAATTACTCAGTGGGACCTACGCTTTACAGTAGCGGGGCAGGATATTTGTTGAGCGCGTAAAATTCCGTTGTTTTCACACGAACAACGCTTCGATCCCGGGACGGAATTTAATGCGTTCTTAAAGATGATCAAGCGTATGCCCTTTCGAATGCCCTCACTTTCCTCTTTCATTTGCCCTCGAGTTTATTTGGCCCGTTCACATAGAGTAGCGGGTACAGCTAACATCTAGTATCTATATAACGCGTAGAAAGTCTAAATTCCCTTTTCCTCACCTGAAAGACCAATGAGGAAACTTAATGTGCCCCTTGAATAGGACCCGTGTAAGAATGTCCGAATGTCCTACCAGTCCACAGTTATTTTGTCAAGGCTTTTCAGAAACTGGCCACCATATAGTAACTAAGTTAGTTATTGCAACATGATGCATGAGTCTTTTTAATGTACAACGTGTAGTACATGTATATACATACAGATGCATTAAATTGGATAAAAACATACATGTACATCTACATGTATGTCAATTTCTTCTGAGTTGAGAGGTTTTTCGAAACATTATTGTGCACATTCAATTTAAATACTAGTAAGCATTTACATGTAAAATTATAATGTAAAAATGATAGGTTTTCATGGAGGCTGGATCATATTTTTGTATCCTAATAAGTGTTATTACGTTTCATGTACATGTGGTACATCCTGGGACGGTACATCTTTAATATTACATTTGTATATACATATACTGACATTATGAATGTTTTGTACTGAACATACATTTTTGCGAAACAAAACATATTTATTTCGTGTTGAAGCGGAGTTACACTACGGGTCGGTGCTGCAACAACATGGAAGCCAGGGGCGTAACTTCCTCTAGGCCAGATGTGGGGATCTGAAAACAAAAGGTGTGATTCGATTGGCTGAACTCGTAAACCATATTCTGTATGTAGAAATTTCCCCCTGTTTCTTCGAGGCACTCGATCATAGAATCGATATGATTAAAAATTTCTTCAAAAAATGATTACATTAATTCAATTTAACACTGAAAATCAATGTAACGCAACGTATTTACATTATATAATAATGATTAAAATGTCATTTTTTCATATATGTGTCAACTAGGTCTAAGTACACTAAAGTAGTTTAGTTTATAGAGGACCTAGCTTTAAGTGTACTTAAAATGATCTCTTATGAGAAATTTGGGTACACTGTGCTAGTCTTGTTAGGAGACAAGTTCGTAATGCATGGATACGGGAGCGTAAAACATAGTTACGAGCGTAAATCATAGATACGACATTCGTAAACCATAGTTTACGGGCGTGAACATATGTTTACGGTCGAAAATATGGGTTGTAGTTCGTAAACATAGGTTTACGCTCGTAAACTATGGTTCACGTTCGTAAACTATAGTTCACGCTCGTAAACATGGGATAACGGCCGAAATATATATTTTAATCGAGAAACCTAGTTTTTCGACTCACGTTCGTAAACTATGGTTTACGCTAGTTATCCTATGTTTTCTATCGAAAAACCTAGTTTTTCGAACGTGAACATGGGTTTACGTAATTATTGGACAATTTACTTGCAATAACCATATTTTACGAACAACTACCTATGTTTACGGGCGTGAACTTGGGTTTACGAGCGTAAACCATAGTTCACGAACGTAAACCATAGTTCACGAACGTGAACCTATGTTTACGTTCGATAAACTAAGTTTCTCGGACATAACTATCAATTTCAGTCGTTATCCTATGTTCACGAGTGTGAACCCATGTTAACGCTCGTTAACCCATGTTCATGTTCGTAAACCCATGTTCACGGGCGTAAACCCATGTTTACGGTCGAAAACACAGGTTAATGTTCGTAAACTATGGTTTACGCTCGTGAACCGGGGTTCACGAGCGTAAACATAGGATAATGGCCGTAAACATAGGATAACGGTCGAAATTCATAGTTCAATCGAGAAACCTAGTTTATCGAACGTAAACCCATGTTCACGAGCGTGAACTATGGTTTACGACTGTTATCCTATGTTTTCGCTCGAAAATACAGGTTAATATTCGTAAAACCTGGTTTTACGTTCGTAAAACCTAGTTTATCGACCGTAAAACCTAGTTTTACGACCGTGAACATGGGTTTACGCAATTATTGGACATTTGGCTTGCCATAAGGGTATGGGGTATTAGAGTGTCGAACTCCCTGGAAGCTGAATCGTTCAAGGTTGGCGAATATGAGCGGACGAACGCCACTTCAACACCCATGACAAGGGAATCTACAGCCCTGCCTTAGACATAACTAATCATTTACTATACATTTTGTTCTGTACTAGTATTTATTTTGACGTGTATTGGTATTTCATTAGTCATTACGCTGATCTGTTTTGATGTTCTACAATAAGTCAACCGGTATTCATAAAAGGATGGGTAAACTGTACAGTACGTGCATGTTAGCCGTGTAAATAATACAAAAAGTTATAATAGGGATTAAATTCAGTATACATGTATAACAGTAACTGTTTGAAACCCCGTCAGCAGTAATGATACATATAAACCCGCAAAAATACAAGTCCGAACCGTGGTTGGACACCGTTAAACGTCTGCCGAGATGCCTGTAACCAAGCCGGACACCTGGGAATAGTCTCATTCTTTAGCTATGAAGTTAAGAACCAAACCTATAGATCTATGTCTATATAAACGTTGAAGTTCGAACTTGATTGAAAATCCATTAGTAATGTCGCGAATTACACAAAACTACAAGTTCGAACACTGACTGTGCATCTTTAAATGACCACTGAGATGCCCGTTTGAAAGCCAGGCACATGCCAATATGTGCATTCTGTAGGTAGCAACTATAGCTAAATGACCATGCATGTCAACGATGTATAATTATGTATATGTTGAGGCTGGAACCGGGTTGAAAATCTATTTGTAATGACCAAAATACATGTAACACAAGTTCGAACACGGGGTGTGCACCTTTAAACGTCTGCCGATATACCTGTTCCCCAGTCAGACACCTGACAATGGGTGCATTCTGTATCTAAGAACCATAGCTAAACGATCATATGTAACAATGGTGTAAATGTATACGTTGGGACTCGAACAGGGTTGAAAATACATTAGTATAACCAAAATAACGGAATAATACAAGTTTGAACACTGACTATGCACCTTTAAACGTGTGTCGTGAAGTCTGTATCAATGTCAGACATTTGACAATGGGTGCATTCTGTAGCTAAGAACCATAGCTAAACGATCATGTATGACAATGGTGTATATGTATAAGTAAGGGGTTGAACCGGGTTGAAAACCCATTAGTAATGACCCAAATAATACAAGTTCGAACACTATGCATCTTTAAACGTGTGCCGAGAAGCCTTTATCTAATCCAGACATTTGACAATGGGTGCATTCTGTAGCTAAGAACCATAGCTAAACGATCATGTATGACAATGGTGTATATGCATTAGTAAGGGGTCGAACAGGGTTGAAAACCCATTAGTAATGACCCAAATAACGAAATAATACAAGTTCGAACACTGACTATGCATCTTTAAACGTGTGCCGAGAAGCCTTTATCTAATCCAGACATTTGACAATGGGTGCATTCTGTAGCTAACAACCATAGCTAAACGATCATGTATGGCAATGGTGTATATGTATAAGTAAGGGGTCGAACCGGGTTGAAAACCCATTAGTTATGACCATGCATTAATCTATGTGCTGATTTGTAAAAACATGTCTACACATCCAGGTCAACTGTACCACACAAGTAATCATGATGTACAAGATTGTCGACATTGTTGGGGAAGTTAAATCCTACAGCCAGCACAATGTCTTATGTCATTAAAAATCGTCTGTAAATTTTGATTTAATCTTAAAGCAATTGCTAGTGTATATTTTTATGAATATTAAGCAGAAGAGCATTTCACTAAAAATGTACCGATCATTTATTACACATGCTTTTTATTCAAAAATATAAACGCTGATTGATTAAATACATTTGTAATAAATGACCCATAGTGATACAATTTTAGCTACATGTTCTTCTGCATTTTAGCATAAGCATAACAACTAGTAATTACTGTATTTAAATCACAATATTTAGACATGAAAGATATGGGTACTCCTGCTTTAATCTGACAATATACAATAAAAGATTTTTAGATAACTACAACAAATCTGTACATTTCCCTGATTTATTTATACAACATAATAATTCTGTTTACAACATGAAGTACAATAAAGTGTTTTTATGTAACCACATGAAATAACTTGGTTAATGTTAGCAACTGGTAGATAAAACAAGTCAAAGAAAAAATAAATGATTTTAGATGTTGCTACTCATATAATTGCTGATAAGCCCAAACTAACTCAAATGTTTATGCTGCATTCTAGCATTTGTAATACATGTAAACAGAATGTGGTCCGTTAGTTTGGCATTTTAGGTCCTGCACATTATGATATTAGAAAATGGACAACATTTTCCATGCTTATCAGTTACCTGGAAAAGACATTATGTCAATACATACCAAATGCATCACATGAATATCTTTTTCAAATTTTGCAGCAGATTAGATATTTTAATCTTTATTTAATCAATTGTGTTCACTCAAGAATATCGATTTCTTGACCCTTACCAAATTTTGAGTAGTATTCTTCATCAAATGTTGATTAAGACAATGTCAGATATTCTAATGTTGATAGTTAACATCTGTGATTACCAATCACCCTGACACTGATAATATAACATTACTTAATTTCATAAAGATTTCAAATACCAACATTGTGACAGATGATGTCTACAAATGCACTTGATGACAGACAGACAGACAGACAGACAGGGAAAGAGTGGTCATAAAAGCTAATTTTGTAAATGTGACAGGTTTGCTGAAAATCATGATTAAGGCAACACAGAAAACATGATTTAATATCTTCATATTGCTGTTTTATCTGTGTTTGTAGTATCTGGAATCCACAATCTTCCCAATTGTAAGGCTGTGACATATAAATCTGCAAATAAATTCCAAATACACACATAATGAATTACACAATACTACCTTGTAATAGAAGTAAATGGCAACAAGAAAAACAGAACATGTCAGATTGAGAAAGGTTTTAAGTTTAACTGTTGGTCAGCACAGCAGGTAAGGGTGAAACAAGGACTGGGAATAAACAAAAATTATTTCAAATCCACAAAAATCGATCAATATCTGACTAAATCAGTGAGCGAAGAAAAAACTAGGAAGTGGGTCATTCAATCAGTGAGTATGAACAGGTCAATCAGTATGTGAGCAAGTTAATCATCCAAAATTAAAAGTCAATTCATGGAGTAAGTCAATTAGTAGAGTCAGTCAGTCATTGGAGTTTAGTACTTCCACATATCAGTCACAGTGGAGTCAGACAGAGGATTGAAACAAGTTAGTCAATTAGTGCTAAAAGGAAATCATAGGAGTCAGACAGTAAGTAAATCAGTGGAGTGAAGTTAGACCACATATCAGTGGAGTCAGACAGTAGTCAATCCTTTTTTGGAGTCAGTCAATCAGTAAGGTCAGTCAATCAGTAGAGTCAATTAAGTCAATGAGTGAAACAAGTCAGTAAATCAGTTGAGTAAGTCAGTCAATCAGTTGTGACAGTCCATTATAGGAGTCTTGTCTGACAGGAGTCATTTTTAGAGGCAGTCAATCAGTGGAATAAGACAGTCAATCAGTGGAGTAAGACAGTCAATCAGTGGAGTAAGTCAGTCAATATGTGGAGTAAGTCAGTCAATCAGTGGAGTAAGACAGTCAATCAGTGGAGTAAGACAGTCAATATGTGGAGTAAGTCAATCAGTGGAGTAAGACCGTCAATCAGTGGAGTAAGTCAGTCAATCAGTGGAGTAAGACTGTCAATCAGTGGAGTAAGTCAGTCAATCAGTGGAGTAAGACAGTCAATCAGTGGAGTAAGACAGTCAATCAGTGGAGTAAGACAGTCAATCAGTGGAGTAAGACAGTCAATCAGTGGAGTAAGAAGTCAATCAGTGGAGTAAGTCAGTCAATCAGTGGAGTAAAGACAGTCAATCAGTGGAGTAAGTCAGTCAATCAGTGGAGTAAGACAGTCAATCAGTGGAGTAAGACAGTCAATCAGTGGAGTAAGACAGTCAATCAGTGGAGTAAGACAGTCAATCAGTGGAGTAAGACAGTCAATATGTGGAGTAAGTCAATCAGTGGAGTAAGACAGTCAATCAGTGGAGTAAGTCAGTCAATCAGTGGAGTAAGACTGTCAATCAGTGGCGTAAGTCAGTCAATCAGTGGAGTAAGACAGTCAATCAGTGGAGTAAGACAGTCAATCAGTGGAGTAAGACAGTCAATCAGTGGAGTAAGACAGTCAATCAGTGGAGTAAGACAGTCAATCAGTGGAGTAAGACAGTCAATCAGTGGAGTAAGACAGTCAATCAGTGGAGTAAGACAGTCAATCAGTGGAGTAAGTCAGTCAATATGTGAAGTAAGTCAGTCAATATGTGGAGTAAGTCAATCAATCAGTGGAGTAAGTCAATCAATCAGTGGAGTTAGACAGTCAATCAGTGGAGTAAGACAGTCAATCAGTGGAGTAAGACAGTCAATCAGTGGAGTAAGACAGTCAATCAGTGGAGTAAGAAGTCAATCAGTGGAGTAAGTCAGTCAATCAGTGGAGTAAGACAGTCAATCAGTGGAGTAAGTCAGTCAATATGTGAAGTAAGTCAGTCAATATGTGGAGTAAGTCAATCAATCAGTGGAGTAAGTCAATCAATCAGTGGAGTTAGACAGTCAATCAGTGGAGAAAGACAGTCGATCAGTGGAGTAAGACAGTCAATCAATGGAGTAAGATAGTCAATCAGTGGAGTAAGACAGTCAATCAGTGGAGTAAGACAGTCAATCAGTGGAGTAAGAAGTCAATCAGTAGAGTAAGTCAATCAATCAGTGGAGTAAGACAGTCAATCAGTGGAGTAAGACAGTCAATCAGTGGAGTAAGACAGTCAATCAGTGGAGTAAGACAGTCAATCAGTGGAGTAAGAAGTCAATCAGTGGAGTAAGTCAGTCAATCAGTGGAGTAAAGACAGTCAATCTGTGGAGTAAGTCAGTCAATCAGTGGAGTAAGTCAGTCAATCAGTAGAGTAAAACAATCAATCAGTAGAGTAAGTCAGTGAGTGGATTGAGTCAATGGAGTCAGTCAATCAGTGGAGTCAAGTCAGTCAATGAAGTCAGTTAATCAGTGGAGTCAGAAAAGTCATTCAATTAGTGGAGTCAAGTCAGTCAGCGGAGTGAGCCAATCAGTGTAGTCAGTCAGGCAGTGGAGTCAGTCAATCAGTGAAGTCAGTTTATCGAAGGAGTCTAGTCAGTCAATCAGTTGGGTCACAGTCAGTCAGTATCTGTGGAGTCAATTCATCAAGTCCATCAGTGAAGCAAGTCAGTTAATCAGTGGCATCATTCTATCATTGGGCTCAGTCATTTAGTGTAGTCAAGTAAGTCAGTCATTCAATGAAGCAAGTCAAGTCAGCCATTGTAGTCAGTCAAGCCAGTCAGTGGATTAAGTAAATCAGTGGTGTAAAGTCAGTCAGTGAATCAGTGGATTTAGTCAATCAATAAACAAAGTTATCAGTCAGCAAATGGAGTCTAATTAGTCAGTGGAGTCTAGTCTAGTCAGTCAGCCAACCAGTAGAGCTAATCAGTAAGTTGAATTATTCAACTAGTGGGGTGAATTGATTAGTCAGTCTGTTAATCAGTGGAGTCAGTCAACAGATAATATCATAACCTGTTAAATACTTACATGTAATTAAATCCCCTGAAACAGTTTTGTCTTCCTCCATCTTCCACAAGTATGAGAGTAAAACCATTAAATACAACCAACAAACAATTTTCTTCACATTTTGAAACTGAAACATAAATAATAAAAAATTATAAAAATTTACCATACAGTGGTGTGAGTTAGTCAGTGGAGTGAGTTAGTAAGTGGTGTGAGTTAGTCAGTGGAGTTAGGCAGTCAGTGGAGTGAGTCAGTCAGTGGTGTGAGGCAGTCAGTGAAGTGAGTTAGTCAGTGGTGTGAGTTAGTCAGTGGAGTGAGTTAGTAAGTGGTGTGAGTTAGTCAGTGGAGTGAGTTAAATCACTGGTGTGAGCTAGTCAGTGAAGTGAGGCAGACAGTGGAGTGAGTTATTCAGTGGTGTGAGGCAGTCAGTTTAGTGAGTAAGTCAGTGGAGTGAATAAGTCAATGGTGTGAGTTAGTCAGTAGAGTGAGTTAGTCAGTGGTGTGAGTTAGTCAGTGGATTGAGTAAGTAAGAGGAGTGAGTTAGTCAGTGGAGTGTGTTAGTCAGTGGTGTGAGTATGTCAGTGGAGTGAGTTAGTCAGTAGAATGAGTTAGTCAGTGGTGTGAGTTAGTCAGTGGATTGAGTAAGTAAGAGGAGTGAGTTAGTCAGTGGAGTGTGTTAGTCAGTGGTGTGAGTATGTCAGTGGAGTGAGTTAGTCAGTAGAATGAGTTAGTCAGTGGTGTGAGTTAGTCAGTGGAGTGAGTAAGTAAGAGGAGTGAGTTAGTCAGTGGAGTGTGTTAGTCAGTGGTGTGAGGCAGTCAGTGGTGTTAGTTAGTCAGTGGAGTGAGTTAGTAAGTGGAGGTAGGCAGTCAGTTGAGTGAGTTAGTCAGTGGAGGGAGTTAATAAGAGGAGTGAGTTAGTCAGTGGAGTGAGATAGTCAGTGGAGTGAGTTAGTCAGTGGAGTGAGTTAGTCAGTGGTGTGAGTATGTCAGTGGAGTGAGTTAGTCAGTAGAATGAGTTAGTCAGTGGTGTGAGTTAGTCAGTGGAGTGAGTAAGTAAGAGGAGTGAGTTAGTCAGTGATGTGAGGCAGTCAGTGGTGTTAGTTAGTCAGTGGAGTGAGTTAGTAAGTGGAGGTAGGCAGTCAGTTGAGTGAGTAAGTCAGTGGAGGGAGTTAATAAGAGGAGTGAGTTAGTCAGTGGAGTGAGTTAGTCAGTGGAGTGAGTTAGTCAGTGGTGTGAGTTAGTCAGTGGAGTGAGTTAGTCAGTGCTGTGAGATAGTCAGTGGAGTGAGTTAGTCAGTGGTGTGAGTTAGTCAGTGCTGTGAGATAGTCAGTGGAGTGAGTTAGTCAGTGGAGTGAGATAGTCAGTGGAGTGAGTTAGTCAGTGGTGTGAGTCAGTCAGTGGAGTGAGTTAGTCAGTGGAGTGAGATAGTCAGTGGAGTGAGTTAGTCAGTGGAGTGAGTCAGTCATTGGTGTGAGTTAGTCAATGGTGTGAGTCAGTCAGTGGTGTGAGTTAGTCAGTGGAGTGATTTAGTCAGTGGAGGGAGATAGTCAGTGGAGTGAGTTAGTCAGTGGTATGAGTTAGTCAGTGGAGTGAGATATTCAGTGGAGTGAGTTAGTCAATGGTATTAGTTAGTCAGTGGAGTGAGATAGTCAGTGGAGTGAGTTAGTCAGTGGAGTGAATTAGTCAATGGTGTGAGTTAGTCAGTGGAGTGAGATAGTCAGTGGACTGAGTTAGTCAATGGTATTAGTTAGTCAGTGGAGTGAGATAGTCAGTGGAGTGAATTAGTCAGTGGAGTGAGTCAGTCATTGGTGTGAGTTAGTCAATGGTGTGAGTCAGTCAGTGGTGTGAGTTAGTCAGTGGAGTGAGTTAGTCAGTGGAGTGAATTAGTCAATGGTGTGAGTTAGTCGATGGAGTGAGTTAGTCAGTGGAGTCAGTCAGTCAGTGGAGTGAATCACTAAGTGGAATAAAATAGTCAGTGGAGTGAATATGTCAGCAGAGGGGATCAGTTAGTGAAAAATCTATATGAATCAGTAAGAGTGTACAGTGGAGTGAATCATTCAGTGGAGTTAATAAGTCAGTGAAGTGAATCATTCAGTGGTGTGAATCAGTCAGTGGAGTGAATTATTCAGTGGAGTGAAATATCAGTGGAGTGAATCTGTCAGTGGAGTGATTCAGTCAGTGGAGTGTGGAGTGAATCATTCAGTAGAGTGAATAAGTCAGTGAAGTGAATCATGCAGTGGAGTGAATCATTCAGTGGAGTGAATCTGTCAGTGGAGTGAATCAGTCATTTGAGTGAATCAATCAGTGGAGTGAATCAATCAGTGGAGTAACTCTGTCAGTGAAGTGAATCATTCAGTGGTAGGAATAAGTCAGTGGAGTGAATCAGTCAGTAGAGTGAATCTGTCAGTTGAGTGAATCAGTCAGTGGAGTGAACCAATCAGTGGAGTGAATCTGTCAGTGGAGTAAATCTGTCAGTGGAGTAAATCTGTCAGTGAAGTGAATCATTCAGTGGTAGGAATAAGTCAGTGGAGTGAATCAGTCAGTGGAGTGAATCTGTCAGTTGAGTGAATCAGTCAGTGGAGTGAATCAATCAGTGGAGTGTGGAGTGAATCAGTCAGTGGAGTGAATATGTCAGTGGAGTGAATCAATCAGTGGAGTGTGGAATGAATCAGTCAGTGGAGTTAATATGTCAGGAGTGAATCATGCAGTGGAGTGAACCATTCAGTGGAGTGAACCATTCAGTGGAGTGAATCTGTCAGTGGAGTGAATCAGTCAGTGGAGTGAATCAATCAGTGGAGTGAATCAATCAGTGGAGTAAATCTGTCAGTGAAGTGAATCATTCAGTGGTAGGAATAAGTCAGTGGAGAGAATCAGTCACTGGAGTGAATCTGTCAGTGGAGTGAATCAGTCAGGAGTGAATCAGTCAGTGGAGTGAATCAGTCAGTGGAGTGAATATCAGTCAGTTGAGTGAATCATTCAGTTGAGTGAATCTATCAGTCGAGTGAATCAGCCAGTGGAGTAAATCATGCAGTGGAGTGAATCTGTCAGTGGAGTGTATCAGTGAGGAGTTAATCAGTCAGTGGAGTGAATCATTCAGTGGAGTGAATCTGTCAGTGGGGTGAATCATGCAGTGGAGTGAATCATTCAGTGGAGTGAATCTGTCAGTGGAGTGAATCAGTCAGGAGTTAATCAGTCAGTTGAGTGAATCAGTCAGTTGAGTGAATCAGTCAGTGGAGTGAATCAGTCAGTGGAGTGAATCAGTCAGTTGAGTGAATCAGTCAGTGGAGTGAATCAGTCAGTTGAGTGAATAATTTAGTGGAGTGAACCTATCAGTGAAGTGAATCTGTCAGTTGAATGAGTGACAGCTTCAGAGAAGTCAGTGCTTTAGCTAGTAAATATAGTGTGTATCATTCTTTTCCTTTATTGGGAATAAGAGAACAGACAAGATAACATCAGAACTCAACCTGTTTAAATACTTACTTTTGATATGTTTCTGTTGTACAGACTTTTCGTGTTCTTCCCAGTTATGCAGAGTTCACAGAAAAATCATCAATTGCACCAGATACACATAGTTTTCTTTAACATTTAAAAAACTGAAATATAAATTATTACCATAAGATAACTACAGATGCACAAAAACCTATTTCTTTATCTCAACATACTGCCTGATGTAAATATAGTAAAACCTCATATTACTGGCACACTGCTTAATCAGCTCCATCACCCCATCTGCCAGACAAACCAAGTTATACTGAATAAGTTGTAACAAGGAGAAAATTGTATATATCCCTCTTTATATCGCATATTATTAATAGAAGTGGGGCGGGTGGACGGATAGACAGACAATTTGTAAAGCAAGGGATATCATAACTTTTTTATAAATAAATGATAAAAATAAATAATAATAAACACCGTTCATATATACCATATGTCTGTCACTTTCCAATTGTAAACAATGCCACTTCAATTAAAATCTGTTCCACACCTTGAAAGGTACTGGCATGTTCATCAAAGAGCATTCAGTAATTAGGTCATCAAATGCATCTAGACAAGTGTATCACAACAAGCCTGCCATCCAAGACTGTGATGTTCTTCAAAGTATTTAAACTGAAGAAAAAATGTATACCGTGAACTACAATCAAAGTGCTAAACAAATTTACAAGAAGTCAATAATGCTTGGACACAGGTTCCATAGTTACTTTTTGACAAATTGAAAGATTTAAGTAGCATAAAGAGCACTGTAGGCATAATTGGAGTTAAGAGGTAAAGTGATTATTAAGGTCAGTTCCAATACCCTGGTTGTTGGGTTAACCTTTTAGCGATATGGTGAATGCATGTCATTCAGCCGGACTAAGCTGCAGTCATGACAGGTCCTATACTCTTCCATGAAAATTTGACAACAGTGTTGATTTTTTCTACACATTGTAGAGAAGTTTCTGGTTCTTTGAAAAAGTGAAGTTAGTACCAGTAATAATTAAATTAAGAATACAGTCGCAGAAAACTAGTTACGCACCAGTCAATGGAAACCACAGCTCCTGAGTCAACCCCAGAGAAGGGCGAAGGATAGCGGCCCGGGGGAACAGTCCCGTAATTTTATAACTTACTGATGTCCCTGCACTGCCGTGTTAGTGCAGGGCTTTTGTTTTGCGCACAAAAATAGCGGGGAAATACTGTCATAACTATATGAAGTATAAGGGGGAGGGGCAATTTGCGGGTGTTTACCATCTGCATCGCTCTTGGGGTGCAGTGATTTTACCAGGGGTTTGAATGAAAATACAAAAGTAAAAATCCCTGTCATATGATTCCCTGGGGTTGGACATGGTTTCAATTGACTGATGCATTAGTTTGTATCTGCTGCCATACATAACTGTGATAAGAGTTCGCTTGTTCACCAAAACAGCTTGGGTTTATCATTGGGTCGAACATTTTTGAGGACGAATCAGTCAAAGATATTTAGCTTAAATTTATGTGAATAGTTAAGCGCAGAGCTGATCTACGGTTGAGTAGTATAACAAATTCAAACAAAACTTGTATACCAGTCAGGTCTAATAATCGAAGTAATAGTCATGTCACTCATTTGCCATAAATCATGGAATGTAAAATCAGTTCAAAAAGTAGGTCATCACGACGACCTCAGATATTTCAGCTATATAGTAGGCATATAGTAGATAATTACACTACATCACAGTTGTTAAACAATTATCAAACTAAAACACTATATTTAACGATATGTCTTCAAATTAATAAAACTCCGCACAGGTTTTTACAAACAGGTTTCTTTTTAAATTAGACCGCTATATGAACTTCAAAAACTGACTTCGGTTTAAGCGCCGGCAGTGGCTAGTCGTCCGGCGCCGGACGACTAGACAGCAAAATTAGTCGTCCGGCGCCGGACGACTAGACAGCGAAATTAGTCGTCCGTCAAAGGACGACTAGCAAACGCTACGCGCATTGGCTAGAGAACCGTCATTCTATTTCTACGCATTAGGCATCTACCTTATGATAAAGGCTATAATAAACTACGAATATAAGCAAGACAGGTCAATGCCTTATCTGCAACCATTTAGTGATCGCCCGTGTATCTCCGTATATTGTCCGCCATATTGGAATGGTATAAACTGGTACTAATGAATGCAGAAATCGCTGTCGGGTTTTATAAAGCGCGACAAATAGCAATGGTGCAGCTGTGTATTAGAAATGGTATTAGAAATAGAGCTAGAAGTAGTAAGGGAACAAAGAATGTTTCAATTACAGTATTATGAGGATTGTGAAAGTATTTTACTTCATGTTGAAAAAATGAAATTGCTGTGTAAGGTAATTGGCAGTGTGGAATGTGTCACTGGTTATATAATAGTGTGAAAACAATGTTGCCGCTTATAAATGTTATCATGGTAGGCCCTATTGTTGTTGTCGTTGTATTTAAAATGAAACAAATAAAAAATACAATTGTAAATTTATTGTTTTGTATGTATGTGTCATTAAAACTGCGAATGAAAAATAGTTAATTGCCACATAATTAGCTTTGTTTGTGACACCTCGGCAAATTAACGTGCAAAGTTTGTTTTGCCAAATTGTCATCTTAACTGTATGTCACTTTAACACAACATTACCATTTCAATCAACTTGGATATTTTTGGCACTATTTATAGATCTCATGCCGACAACGATTTCCGTATTCATTCGTGCCAGTTTATACCATTCCAATATGGCGGACAATATACGGAGAATACACGGGCGATCACAAATTGTTTGCAGATAAGGCATTGACATGTCTTGCCTATATACGTAGATAATTATAGCTTTTATTATAAGGTAAATGCCCAATGCGTAGAAATAGAATGACGGTTCTCTAGCCAATGCACGTAGTGTTTGCTTGTCGTCCCTTGACGGACGACTAATTTCGCTGTCTAGTCGTCCGGCGCCGGACGACTAATTTCGCTGTCTAGTCGTCCGGTGCCGGACGACTAGCCACTGCCTTAAGCGCCGGCGTAGGAAATATACGCAATGCTTCGATATGATACTCACTGTAATTCTTTGTACATCAATAAGCATCAATGTTGCCATATAATATAAGCGATATGTGTCCAAAAACAATGTGAAAAGTGAAGAAGTTCTAGCCGAATTCCATCGCTTCAAATCCAATATGGCGGATAATTTCGTTGATTTGCCCATCTCCGGTGGTCTCCGGAGACAAACTCGTCACGCATGCGCATTTGGTTTTCTATATTCCAAATATGGTTGTGCCCGCAAAGGACCACCAGCCTAGTGACCACATGGTATGACCACATTTTTCATGGGATAAACGTGTCGAAAAAACAATCACATCCAGAACATATTATATATGAGCCAGTCTCCAGGGAAACCTGCTATATTGACATTATGTAATTACTGCATGTAACAAGCTTTTTAAAAAGCTTTCAAATAAGAAAAAATGACATATCAGTAGATTCAATTTTAAGTCATTTATCCATTTATTAATATATCTTAGCTTTAAAATTTGTTATGAATAATGTCGAAATCATTTACTTCGTTGCTATGGTGACCAATTTCAGAAAAGTACTCTTATTGAGAAAAACGAGGAGTTAGTTGTTTAAAACAGTTGTAGTCTTTCTCTAAATGTGAACATTTACAATTTGGATGTATATTTTAAAACTTAAAACATCATTCTAAAACTTGATACCATTTGACCAGTTTACGCCAAGAATTGATCAAATGCAGTATTTATAAAGTACTTGTTACAACGACGCCGAATAACCTTTGAATGACGCTTACGACGTCACACAAAAAGGGTCTGAATAGGGCCTCGACTAAACAGCTGTAACTTCCTTAAAAATCATGATATTAACAAAATTTCTTCTGCATTTAAGATTACTCTTTTAGATAATAAAAAATCTCAAAATCAAATGTTTTGTCAAAATAGCAGGTTTTCCTAGAGACTGGCTCATATATATAAACACTATAGGCATATTTGTGAGATTAATGAAAAGAAATGCACAAATCGAACATAAACAGTTTATTTGAAAAACATTAAGCATTATGCCGATGAGTAACCAAAGATACAAACTGTACAGGAAAAAATAATTACATATAAAGACATGGTCAACAGTCGATTAATATTCTAATTATGTAACATATACACCTATTAAAACCCCATCACACTAAAAATGATCTTGTTTTGTTCTATGTTCCTTATTTTTATTATTTTATGATATATTCTTTTGTCGAGAGTTCAATGCAGATACCTTTCGTGGCTGGTTTGTGTAGAGTTAGCGCTCTATCCACTTGTCAATGTTTTCACTAATGGGGGGGGGGGGGGGGGGTTATATATGGGAATTAGACTTGGATTGATTGATTTTTGAAAATTGGTTGTCGAATTTCCCTCCCATGTGCAGATAGTCCTGTCTTATTTCTTGGGGTGTGGTTGTTTCCCTATGGTAGATTTTCACTACTAAAATAGGCGACTGTCTATTTCCATCCAAGGTCCATGAAATACGGACCAAGTCTAATTCCTGCAACATGTGACGACAGGGTTTATCAAATTCCCATACATCGGGAAAGTCTTTATTTCTACTTCCCCGTGTATCCCGCCGCCGCCTATGGGGGAAAACATTGCATTGCACTACGACTTTTTTTGACGACTGTTAGGCAATTATATTCATTCATAACTCTAGAAGAATACTATAATGAATGCATTGGATATTTTGTTCGTTAAAGTTGCTGAAATATAGGAATTAAGTTTTGAAAGGCTCATGAAATCTCATTTATGGCGAATATTTTTGTTATATCACCATTGTACTTGGTTCGCACGTATGATGGAATTATAGTATGTCAATTTATAATTATGAAATATGTGCAGTGGTTTTAAACATGGGCACAATTTTTAGTGTACCCTATTTACGTTTCGAAAGCTGGTACACAGTTTCGATGCAATTGTCTTAGCAAACACGGATGTCAGTTCCTGTAACGTCATATCCGTTTCGGCTTAATCGCTAAGCGGCATTCATATAGCCGAGACATCCATATAACGTAGGTTTTCTTGTGAACTTCGTAATAACACCTCCCATGCTTAAATCTACGTCATATGGATGGCACGGCTATATGCATGCCGCTTAACGACGACCAATAGGCCAGTTATAATAGTCCCAACGCATGTCACATAAGCCATGCCCCTCTGACAGTTGTAGGCGGTGTTACGGAAATTACCGTAACCTACGTTATGTATGGTTGTCTCGACTATATGGAGGCCGCTGAATGAATGAATTATTATAGATAACTGTCTGTCTGGTGTTATTTTATTTTTTTAAAACGTAAAGGGTTATGCATTTGTACACAAATTATATTTCTCGTTTTATGTTGTTGATATATGTACTTTTAATAACGGAAGGCCTTGTTGTAAATGAGATATGTATTGTTCTATCATATATATGTCTTAACACGTTACCTTCAGAAAATAAAGCTTTTATTATTATCGCCATGGGTCCTAAACATGGCATCTGCGCAACCTTCTTTCTATATAGGGACCCTTTGTATTAGACAAACGTTCTTGTGTCGAAACGATATTTTAGCAGGATTTTCAAACATGTACCGTTTGTTAACATATGAGGGTCAGTCAAGAAAAACTGAGAGTTGCTAAATAATTCTTAGAGAAAAGTGTTCGTATAGTTTCTATACGTTATCGTGAAATATGGTATCTCACTGATGTTATGGCGAATACCACTCTAGTCTATGACAATTGGATTCTTGTTGCTAGGCAACCAAAGAAGACAACTCGAGGACATGCGTTCACGCTGTTAGTAGAACAAATGTGTGCGTTGCTATGGAAACATAAAGATTTATCTGACATTTTCAAACATATTATTTATTTGGTAATACATTAATCTATCAAATAAACTTAATTTTAGTTGTTTTATTCCACTAATTTAGAAAATATACTTGACGAAAATGTGAATTGTCATTTTATTTGATTGTATTAAAACCACAATTTTACCCCACCCAAAAGAACGAATCATTTTTTTAGAAAGCGAAGTTAGACATTTCATTTCTATTACGGTTACTGGACTCCTTAAGATGTATTCATAATCTTATTGAAAAGAAATGGTAAAATCAGTGATTAGTTTTAGAACACCATGGCAACGAAAAGAACACGTGCAGTGAAAATTGATAAAATGTGGTTAAAATTGTTGCTAGGCAACAAAATAACACAACATTAGTGACCATTCTTTAATAATTGTTCATTATTATTTGAGATATGCTAATCTACAATATGCACATGTTAGTTTTAATAAATCACGGTATATAAAGTTGAAATAAACCATTGAATTTACAACAGATTCAATCTTCATATCACTGGTGCGAACGCATACCCCTTAGTGATGTTCTTTGGTTGCTTGGCAACTGTATTTATAAGCCTATATCTGATGATGGAATACACCAGAAGATACATAGCGGATAATATTTGACGATGAATAATAGAAAGAACTGCAAACATATTTTGAAGGTTTAAATTACCAACTCTCAGTTTTTCTTGACTGACCCTCGTATATTAATATATTTTATCTTCAGTGGAGATGTGTTTATTTTTCTGTGATTCTGATGTATAGTATTTAACAGCTAAAGCAAGAATGCAAAATAAATAATATGCACATTCCAACTTTGTTTTAACTAGTAGTGTCCATACAGTACATGCACATTGGACGTGATTTCTAAGTTGATATCCTGCTCGTTTTAACTAGCGGGTCATTTTTGGATTATTCACATTAAAAATGTTCTTTCCGCACGGGGCTGCATCCAAATTCCTGTGCACTGTTCCAATCTTTCTGTGTGGTTTGGTCATTCTTTTATTACACTAGCCGAAGCTGTGATCCCTACAAAATATAAACAAAAACAGGTAGAGCGTTAGCTAAATATCTCGTAAAAATGTCAATGCGTGGGTTTTTATAAAAAAAAATCATAAGTTACCTTTAAAGTTGCTATCGAGTCCAGCTTTGGCGGGGGATAAAAAGCGAGCCGGATCATTTGCGTTGTATCGACAACCGGACCCTGATTCGTTCAACTTTGAAAACGTTAGATTTTGGCCTATATAAATACATTATTAATAAAAGATGAGTAACTGGGCAAGAAATGTAACCCTACAATACATGCAAGTACAGTTTTGACTCGGTCAATCTCATTAAAATCAGACCCTAACATTTAGCTATGCTGTTAAGATCTGACTACACTCTATAGCAGGTCATGTTTATATGACCTCTCTCCCACGCAGTGAGTCAGTCAGTTTGTAGCCACTAGTTAGACTGGCACAAGTCCTAATGATTAATTTTGCTAAGGCCAAAATACATCTAGTTCTGCATCAAACATCCGACTATTACAGGGTGGCGCTGTCAGAGTAAACACTTATTAAAGAAATAAGTATGTTACAAGTGTTAAAAGTGTAAAAGATAAAAAGACAGTATGTTACAGTTAAACTAGTACGTGCAATTACATTTTGATGACCGGAATATGCAAAGGAGACTACTCTTGCAGTGAAAACATTCAAAAAAATTATGATCTTACTTGAGCTAAACCCCTTTTTATGTTCAGTAGAAATCAAGAAATAGCTAAAGTTACAGAATATATTGTTACCAGTGATATTAAAATACTAGGACATATAGATCTCAGTTGCAATACAAACATAAAAGCTGGTGCTAGTCTAGCCACCTGTACACTTTCAGATTTTTGAAAGTAACGTTTTGATTGGATGATTGAAAGGTCACTTGGACATGACCCTGTATGGAGTACCATCAGATCCTATATATCAGAGTAAAGTAGTGAAGCGTTATATGGATTTGATTTAAATGAGATTGTGACTCGGTAAGCTCTTACTTTGTCTAAAATGTCCGCATTTCATGTCTGTTTTGCATGGTTTACGGTTGAATCATAACTTTCAACGTGCATTACGTGCATATGCATTGATGCAAGAAAAAACCAAGTAGGTACAAGCATGCAGGACAAACGTGGGCATTTAGTAAGAGTATTCCTGTCTTCAGAATTCAAGAATAGCGATAAAAAATATGCAAAAATGTAACACTCGCCTGCTGATTATTGTTGATATTCACCATTTTTAGCCGGATCATTTTCGTTACGTTAGCCGGACGCGCGCCGTTAAACGTTTTGCCGATACAGTGTGGACTTGTATGATATTCGCCTCCACTGAAGTGGAGGCTACTACTGTAATGCTTTTTCTTTTTTGCCATGGAGCTTCTTTTTCTGTTCAGTTAAAAGCCGTACATACCGTCACAGCAGTTAGTCGTTAAAAAAGTAGTGCGTCGTGTGTTTAACCTTAACATTTTTAATAGATGAAACCATGTCATGATAATTGTTCACTTAAATTCATTTTTATAAACATTTTAAAAAGTAATAACGACAACTAGTGTAAATCAATAATTACGTATTTATTATCGTAGTAGCGTATTAATTTTCTTACGTTGTGTTTACTTTGAACGTGTTCCATGTTCTATACATAGCACAACAATTACCGTTTGATTTCACGGCCCATGCTTTGAGAATGAAATATTTTCAGCAGCATCGCTGCATTTAGCGTCCCAAATGCATTTATTTACGATAAATATAACCAAAAATACGATAGATGTGTGTATGAAATTTGATATAACGTAGCAGACGAAATTTCATCGTGTATTTTCGAAAAATCGAAAACGAAAGTGACTCCACGTGAATGTTTACGCACGCGTTAAACGTTGACATTAAAGTCCGTTTCGGAACCGGATTATGAACAAAAAAACGTATTCAGGTGACGGAGGAGTTCAAGAATGATAGTTTGTAAAATATTTATGTTAAATTAATATGTTAAAATCATAAAACATTTAAGTCCGTTCCGTCCGGTGCGGATTATGAACAAAAAAACGATGTACAACCAATTTCTTTTTAAAAACGTATTCAGGTGATGGAGGAGTTCAAGAATGATAGTTTGTAAATATTTATGTTAAATTAATATGTTTAAATCATAAATGATGAGAGAAATAATGCCAATTATGAATGTAAATGTATCCACCACCGGGCCTGTATACAGTCAGTCAACCAGTTTAGATTAACCCAGCAAATTTGTCTTAATCTGAATATACACATGAATCAACATCTATTTGATACAATTGCCTATTATGCCATGTTTAATGGCATAATAATACCTGTGATTAATTGAAGGCCAGCGGTGGCATAATTGGTGAAAATTTTGGGATGCTATTGCCTAAAAATCTGTCATTTTTCGGTATCATTTAAGTTCCTCAGGACACATAGAATGCTCCACATTGATCCATTTTTTAAAATAAAATTCTGGGGGAGCATGCCTCAACCCCCCCCCCCCTCCTAATTTTTCTTCACCCTGCCCTTTATCACAGCACCCTGGCCTTTTTGTGGTTCTAGAATAATCATGCAGAAAATGAGAAGTTACTTGATGAAAACATACCAAGTATTGACTAAATTATTATCATTTGAAATTACACAGATGAATTTTAACAATAGAACAATGTTCGAAACAGATCAAATCTTGGCATGTACAGCGCAACTGCTATTGGTTTGACATAAATACGAGGGTTAGTCAAAAAAAACTGAGAGTTGGTATTTTAAGCCCTCAACATATGTTTGCAGTTGTACTTTCTATTATTCATCGTCAACTATTATCCCCTGTGGATCTTCAAATGAATTCCGTCATCAGATATAGGCTTATAAATACAGTTGCCAAGCAACCAAAGAACATTACTAAGGGGTATGCGTTCGCACCAGTGATAAGAAGATTGAATCTGTTGTAAATTCAATGGTTTAGTTCAACCTTATATACCGTGATTTATTACAACTAACATGTGTATATTGTAGAATAGTATATCTCAAATAATAATGAGCAATTATTTCAGAATGGTCACTAATGCCGTGGTATTTTGTTGCCTAACATTTTATCAATTTTCCCGGCATACGTTCTTTTCGTTGCCATGGTGTTCTAAAACTAATCACTGATTTTACCATTTCTTTTCAATAAGATTGTGAACACATATCAAGGAGTCCAGTAACCGTAATAGAAATAAAATGTATAACTTTGCTTTCTAAAAAAATATTCGTTCTTTTGGGTGGGGTAAAATTGTGGTTTTAATACCATCAAATAAAATGACAATTTACATTTTCGTCAAGTATATTTTCTATATGAGTGGAATACAACAACTAGAATTAAGTCTATTTGATAGATTGATGTATTACCAAATAAATTATATGTTTGAAAATGTCAGACATATCTTTATGTTTCCATAGCAACGCACACTTTAGTTCTATTAACAGCGTGAACGCATGACATAGAGTTGTCTTCTTTGGTTGCCTAGCAACAAGAATCCAATTGTCATAGACTATAGTAGTATTCGCCATAACATCAGTGAGATACCATATTTCACGATAACGTATAGAAAATATACGAACTCTTATTTCTCTAAGAATTATTTAGCAACTCTCAGTTTTTCTTGACTGACCCTCGTATATATATTTATTTGGTTAATACCTAACCTTAAGATGGTCTTGGAATTTTTATAGTAAAGTTGGATACAACCAGTAGATGACTCATTTATTTTGAAGTCAGAAGTAACATTTAACATTAAAGATTTATTGTTGGTCTACAGACATACATGTGTTGTCTACATCTAATGTTATGCATTAAAGAGTATTAACATATTTTGAAGTCAGAAGTAACATTTAACATTAAAGATTTATTGTTAGTCTACAGACATACATGTGTTGTCTACATCTAATGGTATGCATTAAAGAGTATTAACATATTTTGAAGTCAGAAGTAACATTTAACATTAAAGATTTATTGTTGGTCTACAGACATACATGTGGTGTCTACTTCTAATGTTATACATTAAAGAGAATTAACATAATTGTATTGGTAAATACAATTCAAATTCTAGCAGTTAACATTATTGGAACAATAAATAAAATTATTTTCAGATACATTTGTATAATTACACCATTCAGAGGCGAGCTTTGATGCTTTGCATCAATGGTTTTCTTGTATTTTATTGGTAGAACTTCAATTCCTGTGATGCGATATACCATATTGCATTATGTTAACCGAGCCCTATACAATGTAAATAATGCCCTTATCGGTTTTTGAAGAAAAAAACATTCATGTAATAAATGTGTCCTGAATACAGTAAATACAGATATTGCATAATGTTTTCTTCATCGACTATTGCATCAATTGGTCATACACATAGTAGATCTACTCGTCTGGTAATCAGAAGACCAAATTGACATACACAATCATGATCATGAAGTATTACATGCATAGACATGTTTTTTCTGTAAGATCAGCTAAATGGACTAGTAGTTAATCTTTAATAAATTATTTACGACCGTAACCCACAAACACTTTAAATTTTAAATTATAACTCTTTAGATACAATCATAAGTCTCATAACAAAACCTACATAGTTACTAGAATCTCTATATAATTCATTGGAAGGATAGTGTTCATCCGAAACCACTTAAATAGTACGGTTCATTTGTTGTAGATATAATTTATTCATTTTACATTATTGTGAGTGTATCACCTTGATGCAAATACTAGAACGGTTAATGAAGCACGTTACCCTGAATACCGGCATGTCATGATAGTAAACATTAAAACAGTTTAAGAATACCAATAAATGGTAAAAACATGCAGCCGCACACATACTTTTTGATGGTTGTAAGGAAAAAGAAAAAAAGTAAATTAATAGTTTTAACAATTTGAAAGATATGTATACATATAAGGTAAAACTAATGACAAACAGTGTGTTTACCAGTCTTTTTCAATAAATTGACCTCATGAACTTGTTTTGGACACCTGATAGTCCCATATTACACTTAACCCAAATGTTTTTATACCGGCGAACATTGGTAACGAACTCGAGTCTTTTAACTAAGATATCCCAATATTGAATATGAAATACATTTTATAGGGGTAGCCATTCTAACCAAGTTTAAACTAGAAATTCGTGCCCTCGGGCAAATTATGTCGAGCCTCGGCGCACGTTAAAAAATGGCTACAACATAAATTAGCCTTCAATTTGATCTTTGACCTTCAACTGTGACCTTGACCTTTGAAATAGGAACCTGGGGTTAGACATGAAACTCCGACTCATGGAGGTTAACATTCATGCCAAATATAAGAAAGATTTGTCAATGTATGACAAAGGTATGGTCCGGACAAGCTTCAATTTGACCTTTGACCTCCAACTGTGACCTTGACCTTTGAGATATGAACCTGGGGGTTGAGCATGACACTCCTCCTCATGGAGGTTAACATTCATGCCAAATATAAGCAACATTGGTCAAAGCATGACAAAGTTATGGTCCGGACAAAATCGGACGGACGCACGCACGCACATACACAAAAAGTGGCGACTAAGTCTTGCTCACCGCAAGCGGGCTCGACAAAAACGATTATGATGAGTGTGTTCACAGCCAATTGTTGGCGACTGCCGATTAAAGAATCTCACCTGTCACACAGGTATAAAAACACCATACGTAAACCAACAAGAATGTATACCTAGTAATTTCTAGTAATTTCTAGGACTGATCTAGTATTTTTCATGTACTAACATGTATATCATTAATGCAATACAATATTAAGTACAAATGTACTATACATTTTAGTGTACATACTATTCAATAATAATGAATAAATTGAATGAAATGATTTCTTTTAAAACAGCCAACGAAATAATATATATAGCGTAATATATAACATAATATATAACAGCTTGTAGAGCTAATATTATCATATAGAACCCCTTGTATCCATACGTGGATTGTTAACGTAGTAAATAATTCGAATTATGTACCAACTACATATATCCCTTGAAATGCAAATGTATTTAATTTTTATTGTCTAAATACATATAATACAAGATGAATAACACATATTGTTAATACGTTTCTGGGTGCTTATGTATGCACACATTTATTAAAATAAATAAAAATAAAACATCAACACCCTATGTAAATATAACTACATAATGAATACACGGGTGTTTCAATGGAAATGTCTAAACAGCACATTTAATACAATACACGATAAAATTACACTTTCTCCCTTTAAGTTTTGCATGACGTTCCATAGAACAGTATGTACTAAACACACACAAATGCCGGGCATAAAGTATTATACATCATACCAATACCTACACTTAAGATGTTTTAGTATGAATCACATGTTCACTAGAACACTGTATAAAAAAGTTTCATTTTGGAAATTTATGAAATTGTTACACTCCTAAAACTACATAAATTTTGCAGTTCTACAACGAAGGGCTTCACCTATTTTGAGCAAATAACATTGGCATATCTCCGTATACGTACATTAACGCTAATGTAAACCTAGCTTTAATGCGCACATACGGAGCTGTTGGCTGTATCTGTTCATTTTAGGTGAAGTTTTTGTTTGTTAATGCCACTATTGGTTGTGTGTGATTTAATGAGCATGGTCCTTGTGGTACTTCAAAGAAGATCTCCACTTATATTACATGTAACATTTATCATGTCATGCATACCACGCTGATGCTCTACAAGGGATCGTTGGGATGTGAATTCCGCATTGCAAGATGGTTCTGGACATGAGAATGTTATGTCGTTGTGGCTCGCTTTCATGTGTTCGTTCAGGCTCATTTTGTATGAAAAAGTTGCGTCACACATGGCATGTTTCCTTCAAAATCTGGTGATGGGACGAAAGATGACCTTTGAAGTGATATAGTTGGTTGAATCATATGCTGCAAGTGGGGCATCTAAATCTATAAACATTCGCATGTAGTCCTTCAGTATGCATTTTCAGAGCATACTTCGAGCGAAATTCCTTACCGCATATGGCACACAAATGAACTAAATACTCGACTTTCTTGAACCTAATACAACATGTAGTAACTTGCTCATCGGTGATCTCGATTATCGTCGGTGACAATCCTAAACCCTGAAACTACAAAATCACAACTTTTCAGAAGACGGAAAATAAATATAAACGATGGGAAATGCTGTTGTTTCACCAATAACGATAGAAATATGTTAGGAAACAACCATTAAGAGTTTGACAGGGATGCAACCTAACCAAGTATTGATGTAATAGAAAGCCACTGACGGTTGATTTGGTGCAGATAAGCAATTTTAACCACTCTCGATATAGCCCTTTAAGTATTTTTTTCTTAAAAAAAGCGCTAAGTTTTCTTCCAACATGCTCTGTGAATTATGTAATTCACACGTGATTGAACTGTAACATCAACAAACTATAGCGTAAACATTAGTGAGGTATTTGGTTTGCTTTCCGATTCATTTTCATCAAATGCGAACAAATTGCGGGCAATTTAAGTGATGGTAGTGTTAATTCTATAGGGTATTAATACCCTATAGAATTTTTGATGTAAAATACTTAATATCTACACAATGCCGAAGTTTCTCAAGTTATTTTAGATGTCAGTGTGGTTGTTTATGGGATATGCAGGCAACTATTCCAAAATTACGCGAATATTTGACAATTTTATTTTATTTTTGCAATACACCAATATGTGAGGCAGTCCCTTTAAAGCAACATTTTAATTGTACACATTTCGTCTTTTGAATAGAGACATCACTATAATTAAACGTGTTGCGTTTGAAGTCAACTTTGATTTGTAATGCGATATGGTTACCAAGAGAAACTATTGTAACTTTAAGAAAATTTCAAATGGCCAATATTTTAGGTAACGCTCTCCCAGTCATATAAAAAAAGTGGCACAGGAGCCTTCGGAGATGACCTGTTAGTACATATTTCTAAAAGAAAACTCTTAATTATCTACATTTATAAATATTTGATTTTGACTTGCGTGCTTATATATATTTCAAATCGTATTAACCACGTCTTAATTGTGATTGTTCAGCAAGCACTTACGGACGTGTAATAACATGATAAAAGCATTATACTAATCTCATCGTGAATCTTCTAGTGCCGCCTCAGATTATGCGTATGTTTCGACGTATAATGGCAACCATCACATTTGAACAGCGAAACTGTTTTCGCCATCTCTCCAGAAGAACTTATCAATTGGGGTGGCTGCTTTGACTCGTTGTGCCTTTTCAAGTGGCGTTTCAGATTTTGTTTGAACTGTGACGTATATTCACAAATGCCACAACTAAATTTCATCTCGTTTTTATTAGTTTCCACTGGTGTACTACTTTCAAACACGTCATTATCGAAACTACAGTCAACTCCAGACAACTCAAACGAATTGTCTAAACAAAAACAGTATATTAAGTCAGACAGGGAAGGCAGCACTCAACTTAACCAGCCGAGCACAGAAAACATTAAAAACCCACAAAGCACAATGCCCAACTAAACAAGCGCAGATCCGCCCAAGTCCAAGCTGTCGAAAAGTATAATAAATTATAACTAAGTTCATCTATAAAATACAAAAAAATATAAACAAAATCAGTTTAAAATAATCGCATAACCATTACAATTATTGGACATGTTGCTGTATCTTGCACGTCACGTACGCTTATACATAATATCACAACACTACTACATTGATCAAAAGGCTAACATGTAAGCATACTTAATTCACATTTTTGCACATTGAACAACGATGACATTCCATATCATATATTACAATAAATAAATATATTAACATATAAACGTACCTCCACGTCTGAAGTCAAATTCATCTCTATAAATGTGATCGTATTGTGTTCACCTAATATTCCGAGGTTTTCCGTAATAACTGAAACAAGCCGAGCACGTGAAAAGCGAGCAAAACGAGAGCGTGTAGCCGTCTATTTATAGAACAGTACATTATACAGGAAAACCGATACTGGTCCAATGCATCAAAATTGCATTCTAACATCTTTAACGTGTAATTAATGTCAATAAGGAAGTACATATCGCTGGCTTAGGACAATAACGACCTTATAACAATCTTGCTCTTTCGAAATCAGCACCGCGCGGCGCAATCTTATGGACCTATTTTTAGCTCAACTGTCACAGAGTGAGCTTTTGTGATCACTCTTCGTCCGTCGTCCGTCCGTCAACAAATGGCTTGTGTAGACACTAGAGGTCACAATTTTAGCCTAATCTTTATGAAACTTGGTCACAATGATCATCTCACCAAAATCTAGGCCAAGTTCGACAGGTGAGCGACCTAGGGTCCCACTTGTTTATGAAACTCAGTACTGGTCATGTTGACCAGAGCGAGATAAAGATTAGTTTTCAGACAGTGTTTCCTGTGTTCTCAGAATATTTTTTGGTAATTACCACTTTATTCTTTTAAGCCATAGATATGGATAATTGGCGCTTCTAGGTTGTTTCATAACACAATTCTTACATAAATGCAAATGTCTTTATGAAAATGATTTTAAGTACAATAATTAGGTAGTATTTGAGCGAATAATTTATGAAATGCACTAAAGAATACTAATAAAAGAATGCAAATCACTCCATATCAATCACAGTAATGAGTACATCTGTATCACAATAAACATACAAATCACTTATCAAAATTATCAGTAAACATACAGTAATGAGACTACATAGCTGTATCACTTTTGGCCTCTATCTCGGTAAAAACACAATTTGAAAATATTTTAAAACGTACAAATTATATGTTGTTATACCTGTTATAATATGTACAATTAATGAACTGACACGTCCAGAGCACGATATAAAAGTAGCCGATGTACATTTTTCTCACAAAAAGTCAAACGATGTTCAATGATTTTAGATAAAAAGAGCAAACATTGCGGAATAAAGCGTATGCTAACGATTGGGAATTTAATCTTAATTATGAATATGTACTACTTGGCATTTTGTTGAAATTATGCCCCTTTTTTGACTAGGAAATGCAAATGTTAAAGTTTAGGTACATGTTTTTTAACCTTTAATATCTTCAAAGTGCATTGATATATTGCTTTGATACTTCGCATACTTGTTTACCAGCATGACCCCAACCCATACACAGGAGAAGATAACTATTTAGCATTTTGTTGAAATTATGCCCCGTTTTGGACTAAGAAATGCTTATTTGTTTACCATCATGACCTAGAGGACCTACACATGAGAAGGTAACAGTCCTGCATAATTTGTCCAAATTATCCCCCTTTTTTACTTAGAAGCCCCAACCTCTACACAGCTGAGGGTAATGCTGCTGTTATGAAGCATTTTATTTTGAATATATAATGATTGTACTACCCTAGCATGGCGCTGCGAATAGTGGAGCGCGCTGTTCGTGGACAGCTCTTGTTATGGACTAGGCTTCCACGGGGGCATAAGCGTTTATTGAACACAGTCTTGTTGTTTAGGACCTTTGTGAATATAGTGGTCCAGTACATTATAGTGTCTGACCAGGTTGGTAATTGATATACTCGGTAGATTTAAAAACACACATTGCCTATTTTCTCTTGGTTTGTTGACTAACATTAAGAAGACATCAGATGCACTTAACTCGCCACTATTTTATATTTGTGCAACATGTATGCTGTATTTTATCAAAATTAACGGTATTTGTATAGAATTTATGTCACACTATAGCAATATTTTGCAAAGATTGTGTTTTGCCCTAAGTGTGCGTTTTTAAATGTACTGAGTATATTTTTAAAGTAATATATTAACAGCTGTCTCTTGGACTTAATTATGTAAATATTTATGTGTTATGCATTTCATGAGATTTTTTAATAAAAGACGCTTGAAGTGTAATACCAACTCAAATCTAAAGGACCGACGTTATATGATTTGTTCGCTAGATATTGATTCTAGAAGTTGCAAAATTAACACTTTATATTACATGTTTTAATGTAGACCTTTCTTTTTTGCCTGGTATATGTGAGTTTTGAATGTAACTCTATATATATTGAATTTTGTTCATTCATGGTTTTATTAAAATCTGATAAAAACTTATATGTGTTGCAAACTTATTTTAAAGTGACTGAACCCAATAATTTTGGTAAGGATTTTCTAAGGAATATGCCATTTGATTAGTGACCAGCCATTATTTGTTGTCTCTGATTAGAATTCCTATTAATATTGCAGATAAAATTGAGATTTCTACACTATATGAAACACATAATCTTGCCAAAGTACTTGAGTTCAGTCGCTATTGTATAAATTGACGAGGTATATAATCGAAATGCAGGTTATGTCCCAATACCATACAATCAAAGGTCGCCTGAGTAATCTGGTATATCACAATATACAAGATGAGACACATGTACAAGTTGTTTTAAAATGTGGCTGGTTTCAAATATTGCTTTGGTGAACATTTTAGTGACGCATAATATGAAATAGAAGAAATGTACACAAGCCAAAATAATTGCATAAACTTGCCCTTCCACAAGGTACTTATCCACGTGTGGGGGGAATTCCTGGAAGGCTATGACTTACAGTGCTTCGGAATCGAACACAAATACAACCCACAATATATGTACACAAGCCGATTTCTGGCAATTGCATTAACCTGCCCTCTACCCGGAACCAGTGGAGAAATATTAACATTGATTTCATAGAAGGCTATGACTTTCAGTGCTTCCGAATCAAACCAGATCCTATTCACTAAACATTGGATACCAGATTCTAGTTAGAATAGAAAACAACAAATGCACTGTCTAAAGAAATTTGGTATTTGCACAAATTGATCGAAGTTGGTAATATTATAGAATGTATACTACTCCAAATCAGCAGAGTCACCACACTACTCTGGTTTGAGAAGTTCCACAATTAGTCAGTTGCTGTTCAGTGACCTCAGTCTTTATTCACAAAACTCAAGACTTACAATCTTTATAGAATCATGAGAGTGAAAAAGAGTCTGTCTATACTCGTGTGCGAATAAGACTGACCATGAAGATGTGTAGCATTTTCATTTACAAAATTTACCGGCATACATATTGGTTTAATGACTTATCAAATTTTGAGTAGTATACAAGTAGATTTACCTTTGATGTTAAGTTCATGGTTATTGTTGACGTGTCCACGAAATGCAGAAATGGAGCGGAGACTTTTATTGCACTCTGGACAACGTACACATATTCTGACTAAGATTCTAGCACCTGGGCACTACTAGCGCAAGTATTTTCCTGGTCAGTATACTCTCCTAAAAGTAAATCTAATATAAATTCAAGTCATCATCATCCCACGAAATAAAATCAAAATAAGCCATAATGGAAACTTCACTGTCCGTAAACTAGAACACCTAATTCAATTTATGAACGATTTTAAATGAACTTCTGTTTTGCGGTAATGTAGCGTAGTTGTTCATTACGTCATATCTCGACTTGTTAAATTACGTCATTTTAGTTATTCTTCTATGAATTTGACTTATTAAAACTAGGTCATCCGACTGGAGATTCCACTGTGGTCATGTGGTTGAGTTGTTCACTTAGTTATATCTCGACTTGTTTTGGCAGGGGCATTCATCTGGGACATTTTACGTATTGAAACTAGGTCATCCCGTTCCGGGTAGAGCTTTCAGCTTTTTATGCCCCCGTATCGATAGATCGGGAGGCATATAGTGATTCACCTGTCCGTTCGTCCGTCCTGGTTAACCCAAATTGACCGTTTCTTCTAGCATCATTATGGCTTGCTACAAAGCTTCCAAACTTGCATGGATGTTGTATATGAACACTCTCCACACACCTGTATCACCTGATCCCATTTTGACCTTCACCTTGACCTAATTTTGGACTTAGACTTATTTATGGACAAGGCTTCCACAGGGGGCATAAGCGTTTATTGAACGCAGTCTTGTTTAATGCTGAAACTAGGTCATTCAGCTGAAACCGTGTCTTCCAACGTTTTTATACTGTTTAATGTTTTCTGTGCTCGGCGGGTGAAGTTGAGTGCTGTCTTTCCTGACTTAATATAATCTTTTTACAAAACAAGCCTTATAAATACCATGTGCCTCCGTAGTTCTGTGGTTGGAGCGCTAACCTAATCTAGCGACCCGTATTCAAGCACTGTGAACGCACTAATATGCCTACCATATATCAGCAGAAAGCTGGCTGGCAAATAAAGGCTATGCTCGGCATTTTATTTAATTATAGGACAGTGGATGACAGGACTTGGATAAAAAGAATTGCATGAATCGTTTTGACTGTATGTTTTTCACAAACTGACCTGTTTGTATGTGTCATTAATTAAAAGAAATATTAATTACAATCGTTTGTCTTTGAAGTTCTTTAAAACGGCACAAGAATATAGGCATGTGTTTGTTTTAGTAACAAAACACCGCATGTATTTGCAGCCCAACGATGCGATAATTACTTGGTTATTTATGGATATGAACTATTTTGCTACATAACAATGGACAATTATGGAGCACAATTGTGCAATTATCTTATTTTCACACACATACGTGAATTTGTAAACAAATCTTCATATCAGTATGTTTTATTTCGACAGTCAGCGCAAATGTAGCAATCATATTTCAATTTATTTATATATATATATATAAAGAATAACATAAATGCAATATATAGAGGATCCTACACGAGTGTCTTTCTATATTGAATTTATTAAACGAGTTACATAAAATGATAAAATGCTAGGACGAGAAACCAATTGTTTCAATGAGTTTAATAATATCAATGTGAAATGACACGAATGTAAGATTCTTTTTATCACAAACTAAATAGATCTACGCAGTAAAATTGTGTCAAGAATGCACACATTTCCCCTTTAGGAAACAAACTCCATAGGATTAAAGCGGTTCATTGAATATGAGCTAAGGACATACAAATGTAGTGCAACAATGCATGCCCTCTTTAATTACTCTTTACAAATTAAATGAATGTACATAAATCTAGGTCCGGAGAGATAGCTTATTCTGTCCGTTCCGTGTTCCGTTCTGGGTTTTAGAAACAACCAAAGATCCGGGATCGGCAAATACCACGAAAACTTGGATAATGCGGGTTTGTATAAATTTATCATTTAAATCTTATTGAACATTATTTAGTTGTTACGAATAAAATTGGAATTACAGTTCATATGACGCTGAAGTACATTAACACGTCCCAGGTGATGAACGAAGCTAGATTTAAGATGAATGAAAAAGTAGTCCGTCGATTGATTTGCATACGGAGCTGCTTCGTCGGGATATGAACGACCGGTCACGTGACCGTTTTATCCAATCAGAATGCAGCATTTATGTGAAAATACACAAAGTTGTAATTATTGAAGGATTCTCTCCATAATTCTGAATCGAAAATGACCTTGATAACTCAACCAAGGGATAACTAATTAAGAAAAGGAATCGGTTAAACCGAGTTATGCTCCCCGAAGCAAGTGCTTGTCCCAATATGGGAAATAACATATAACAGATACTGGTAAAAAGAAAGTAATGTACAAACGTGTATATTTATGGTTCATTGACTCTGCTCTTCCCCTTGAAGGTCTCTTATCAGTATGTGAAGTTTCAATCATATGCTATCAATACTGTTCAAGTTAGGGGCCGGCCGAATATTAATTTGTATGAAAAAGGCAAATAATTAAAAAACTAAGTAAGGTAGAGCTATGCTTTTATGGCGCTGCACGTCTCCTCAATGAGATCTATTGAACTATAAGGTTTCAAACCAATACCTCCCATAATATATATCAATCATTAAACAACACGAGTCCCCCATAAATTAAGAACAAATTCCAAAAACTTCATAAAGTCAAAATTCGCCATCTCAGATCCTCTGAGTGTCAGCAGAATCACTATGTTAAACAAGAGGGCCCTAGGTCGCTCACCTGTCGAACTTTCCTAGATTATGTTGAGATGATCATTGTGACCAAGTTTTATACAGATTAGGCAACTATTGTGACCTCTAGTGACTACACAAGGTTTTTCTATGATTTGACCTTGTAACCTAGTTTTTGACCCCGGATGACCCATTATCGAACTTGACCTAGATTTTGTTGTGTTGATCATTGTGACCAAGTTTCGTAAAGATTATGCTAAAACGGTGACCTCTAGTGACTACACAAGGTTTTCTATGATTTGACCTTGTGACCTAATTTTTACTCCAAATGACCCACTATCGAACTTGACCTAAATTTCATTGAGATGATCATTGTGACCGAGTTTCATAAAGATTGGACCAAAACTATGACCTCTAGTGACTACACGTTTTTCTATGATTTGACCTTGTGACCTAGTGTTTGACGCCAGATGATCCAATCTCGAACTTGATCTAGATTTTGAGATGATCATTGTGACCCGAGTTTCATAAAGATTAGACCAAATTGTGACCACGCAAGGTTTTTCTATGATTTGACATTGTGACCTAGTGTTTGACGCCAGATGACCCAATCTCGAACTTGACCTAGCTTTTGTTGTTATGATTATTGTGACTAAGTTTCGTAAAGATCAGGCCAAAACTGTGACCTCTAGTGACTACACAAGGTTTTTCTATGATTTGACATTGTGACCTAGTTTTTGACCCCAGATGACCCAATATCGAACTTGACCTAGATTTTGTTGAGATGATCATTGTGACCAAGTTTCATAAAGATTAAACCAAATTGTGACTACGCAAGGTTTTTCTATGATTTGACATTGTGACCTAGTGTTTGACGCCAGATGACCCAATCTCGAACTTGGCCTAGCTTTTGTTGTTATGATTATTGTGACTAAGTTTCGTAAAGATCAGGCCAAAACTGTGACCTCTAGTGACTACACAAGGTTTTTCTATGATTTGACATTGTGACCTAGTTTTTGACCCCAGATGACCCAATATCGAACTTGACCTAGATTTTGTTGAGATGATCATTGTGACCAAGTTTCATAAAGATTAAGTCAAAATTGTGACCTCTACACAAGGTTTTTCTATGATTTGACCTAGTGACCTAGCTTTTGACCCCAGATGACCCAATATTGAACTTGGCCTAGATTTTCTTGAGATGATTATTGTGACCAAGTTTCATAAAGATTAGGCTAAAATTGTGACCTCTAGTGTCTACACAAGCCAATTGTTGACGGACGGACGGACGAAGAGTGATCACAAAAGCTCACTCTGTCACTTTGTGACAGGTGAGCTAAAAACTAAGGCTAGAATTAGTTATAATTTATTATACTTTTCGACAGCTTGGACTTGGGCGGATCTGCGCTTGTTTAGTTGGACATTGTGCTTTGTGTGTTTTTAGCTCACCTGTCACAAAGTGACAGAGTGAGCTTTTGTGATCACTCTTCGTCCGTCCGTCCGCCCGTCCGTCCGTCAACAAACTTGGTCACAATGATCATCTCAACAAAATCTAGGCCAAGTTCGATATTGGGTCATCTGGGGTCAAAAACTAGGTCACTAGGTCAAATTATAGAAAAACCTTGTGTAGTCACTAGAGGTCACAATTTTGGCCTAATCTTTATGAAACTTGGTTACAATGATCATCTCAACAAAATCTAGGTCAAGTTTGATATTGGGTCATCTAGGGTCAAAAACTAGGTCACAAGGTCAAATCATAGAAAAACCTTGCATAGTCACTAGAGGTCACAGTTTTGACCTGATCGTTACGAAACTTGTTTACAATGATCATAACAACAAAATCTAGGTCAAGTTCGATATTGGGTCATCTTGGGTCAAAAACTAGGTCACATTGTCAAATCATAGAAAAACCTTGCATAGTCACTAGAGGTCACAATTTTGGTCTAATCTTTATGAAACTCGGTCACAATGATCATCTCAACAAAATCTAGATCAAGTTTGATATTGGGTGATCCGGGGTAAAAACTAGGTCACAAGGTCAAATAATTGAAAAACCTTGTGTAGTCACTAGAGGTCACAGTTTTGGCTTGATCTTTAAGACACTTGGTCACAATGATCATCTCAACAAAATCTAGGTCAAGTTCGATATTGGGTCATCTGGGGTAAAAAAGTAGGTCATTAGGTTAATCATATAAAAACCTTGTGTTGTCACTAGAGGTCACAATATTGGCCTAATCTGTATAAAACTTGGTCACAATGACCATTTCAACAAAATCTCGGTCAAGTTCGACAGGTGAGCGACCTAGGGCCCTTTGGGCCCTCTTGTTAATGTTTTCTGTGCTCGGCTGGTTAAGTTGAGTGCTGCCTTCCCTGTCTGACTTAATATAATCTTTATGTAATAAATCTCTCGACTACGCTGGGCCAATGATTTGGAATTCGTTATCAATGCACAGACTTTGAATGGCTTCACATATAAGTATATGTCTTATTGGAAAACATTGCTGAATTGATGTGTATTGCTTTACAAAATAATATCTGAAATTGTGAACCTTGTTCTTGATAGCTTTTGCACACTGTATATAGATCTAAATAATATTTTGCTATCATGCATTGTTTTGCTATGTAGATCTACATATATCTGTAAATGTTGGATTAGTTTCAAGAGGCTCACAGGGAAGATTGGGCAATTGCCTAACTGTGTTGCTTCTATAAATAAAGTCTATTATTATTATTATAATGTAGGAGTTATGGCCTGGACAATAAGTAAGTTTAAAAAGTACAAAGGGCCACAACTCCAAGAATATGCAATAAAGAGTTATAGTTTTAGGCACTGCACTACAACCCAATGAGATCAGTTTCAAATTGATATCTCTATTACTGTATGAGTTATGGTCCGGACAATAATTAAGTATAAAAAACAACAAAGGGAAATAACTAAAAAAATATACAATGAAGAGTTATGGCTCTTATGCACTGCCCGTCATTGAGGTCTATTCACCAATGAAGTTTCAAATTGATAACTATAATACTGTTCAAGTTATGGCCCGGACAAAAGTGTGACGGACGGACAAAGCGGCGACTATATGCTCGCCCTCAGTGTGACTCGTACGTGACATGTCCTAGTAAGAAAGGTAACAGAATAAAAAAAGATTCATGGAGGCGAAAGTATTAAATGAAGCAGAAATTTATGTAGTCCCCACATGGGAGGAGTGTTACAAATAAAGTTGCGAGTGGACTCCGAGGGCACGCAAGTAACACGAGGTGCCCCATCAATGTAAATATTTTGAACTGTTCTTTTCAATGACTTAAAACTGTTTAAAAAAGTTTATTCACAGCGTTTAAATTGCATTTATACTAACGCAGATAGTTTTTGAAACAAAGTTGATTGGTGCTCGGCTGGTTAAGTAGAGTGCTGCCTTCCCTGTTTGACTTAATATGATCTTTAGAAATATGATGTTAGATTGAAAACTTGCTGTATACCTATTTTTAGCTCACCTGTCACAAAGTTAGGAGTGATCTTTTGTGATCACTCGTCGTCTGTCCGTCAACAATTGGCTTGTGGGCTCTCCAGAGGTCATAAGTTTGGCCTAATCATTATGAAACTTGGTCACAATGATCATCACAAAAAATCTAGGTCAAGTTCGATATTGTGTCATCTCGTGTCAACAACGAGGTCACAAGGCCAAATCTTAGAAAAACCTTGTGTAGTCACTAGAGGTCACAATTTTGACCCAGTCTTTATATATAACTTGGTCACAATGATCATCTCAACAACATCTAGGTCAAGTTTTATATTGGGTCAACTGGGGTCAAAAACTACTTCACAAGGTCAAATCATAGAAAACCCTTGTGTAGTCACTAGAGGCCACAATTTTGGCCTAATCTTTATGAAACATGGTCACAATGATCATCTCAACAAAATCTAGGCCAAGTTCGATATTGGGTCATCCGGGGTCAAACATTAGGTCACTAGGTCAAATCATTGGTCTTGCATGTACTGCTACAACAGGTGAGAGATCTAGGGCCCTCTGGTTTTAATTGGTAGTTTGTTTTTTAACAATTATATCCACTTTTGTATATAGCATTGACCTAACAGTCTTTCCTCCACAGTGGATTTATACCGCGTTCACAATGCCAGTATTATTTGACACATTGTTATAAGATTCCATCTTGAAAATACATGAAAACAGAATATTAAATTATGTGTATACATTTATACTTGCATTAATTACATCTATCGTGTTTTGGTCTTCACCCTCCTGGACAAACGTAAAGGAAACTGAAAATTTGGATTAGAAGAACAAAAGAAAACAAATCAGAATTAAAATGATGCTGAAAAATAAATAATGAAAATAAAAATGAAATCATAAACAAAATAATAATCATCAAATAAATCAATATCAGACTCCAAATCAACCTCTTCTTCCTTGTCACTAGACCCTGATGCACCACCTGCAGAATCAGGAATATACTCATAGTCAGACTCGATATCCACTTCCTAATCCAGCTCAAGTCTGGAAGTAAGGTGTCGTCGGAGGGTACAGTCAAGACACTGGGCCAGAGTATGAAGGCGGAATGGTGACATCTGTTTCAGAAGAGAAGAAACATCAGTGGTGGCGTCCTCTGATTCTGAAGATGGTTACCACTCAAAGTATTGTGCTTGGCAAGGAAGAGAACCATTCGGACTTGGCGAAGGACTAGCCTCAGACTCGAGACGAGGCTGAGTTGGTAAACTCAGATAAGGGTCAATTGAAATTTGAATTGCTTTTCGAAATAAACTTGCGGACGAGATGGGTCGCAACCTTAAGTTTTTAATATCCATTGCGGCGAAATGCGACACGTTATGCGCAGTCGGTGCCCATATGGAAGGATTTTTAAGATTGAAATTTATGATTTTCATTTAGCTCACCTGAGCACTTCGTGCTCAAGGTGAGCTATTGTGATCACCCTTTTGTCCGTCGTGCGCCGTCAACAATTGGACTGTTAACACTCTAGAGGTCATAATTTTCACTTAATCTTTTTTAAACTTGGTCACAATGTTCGTCTCTCTGAAATATAGGTCAAGTTCGTAATTTGGTCATCTCGGGTCAAAAACTAGGTCACATCAAAGAAAAACCTTGTTAACACTCTAGAGGTCACATTTTTTACATAATCTTAATGAAACTTCGTCACAATGTATGTCTCTATGTAATCTAGGTCAAGTTTGTAATTGGGTCATCTGGGGTCAAAAACTAGGTCACATCAAAGAACAACATTGTTAACACTCTTAGATGTCACATTTTTGACATAATCTTAATGAAACTTGGGTCACAATGTATGCCTCTATGAAATCACGGTCAAGTTCGTAATTGGGTCATTTGAGGTCAAAAACTAGGTCACATCAAAGAAAAACCTTGTTAACACTCTTAGAGGTCACATTTTTGACATAATCTTAATGAAACTTTGTCACAATGTTTGTCTCTATGAAAGCTAGGTCAAGGTCGTAATTGGGTCATCTGGGGTCAAAAACTATGTCACTAGGTTAAATCAAAGAAAAACCTTGTTAACACTCTAGAGGTCATATTTTTGATGTAATTATAATGAAACATGGTCACAATATGTGTTTTATGTAATTTAGGTCAAGTTCGCAACTGGGCATCTGGGGGTCAAAAACTAGGTCACATTGAAGAAAAACCTTATTAACACCTTGCTTTAACTAATCAATATGAAACTTGGTCACAATGTTTGTCTGTATAAAATCTAGGTCAAGTTCGTAAATGGGTCATTTGTGGTCAAATACTAGGTCACATCAACCTTGTTTAGTGTCTAGAGGTCACACCTTTTTATGTGATATTAATAACACTTGACCACAATGTGTGGCTTTATGAAATCTAGGTCCAGTTTGCAACTGGGTCATCTGAGGCCAAACACTAGGTCACCAGGTCACTGATTCTGCCTAAACAGATAGTCATTAGGTGAGCGCTATAGGGCCAATGGTTCTCTTGTTAACTCTTGACAAGTAATTTAAAGCTAATAAGCGAGAAGGGTCAGGTGAAAAAGCAGGTGAAAAGATAAAAGGTCACCAGATTGTCGTCTACCTCGTCACGGTGATGTAATTTACCAGAATACCTTTATCTCGCGAGATTATTCAATTTTCGAGAAGTGGTCATTGTGAACAAATATGGCGGAAACGAACCTGGATATAGTCTTGATTACCTCCCGTATCACTACGTTAAGTGTAGGCTCTACATTTAACAAGTTTTTATAGTATTATTACTACACTTGCTTTCGTTATTAATATATTTTCTGGCTGGTTCGGTGTTTTCCCTGTAGGCGAGCTCCTATCCCTTTTCGGTCTTTTTGAAGGCTTACTTTTTGTAGGAGTCACTGCCAATGTGACCAAGTGTTCGCACAATATCCATGCTCAGTCTCGATCTCTGTTCCAAACATAGAAGGGACTCTTTCCCTCGTTGTATTATGATAAATATGATCCATCTTCTAAACTAAAAATAAGGTTTTATTTAACATGCTCTAAGTGAAACAATTTTGTCAACTAGCAATTTGTAACAAGTTACCTTCAGTTAAAAATCAAGTCTGGTGTATTTCCTGTTACCATCATCTGTTTCGGAGCATTTGAGCCATTTTGATCCCCACCGCACGCATTGATTAGTTACCAACATTTTTCTACATGAATTAGTTCTTTCGAAACATAATCTCAAAATCTTCATTTTATACAGTTACACACTAAAGTCTCCGTGAAATTTCAAGACGTTTTAATGCAGCAATATGTTGGTCAGCAGCATTGTAATTGTAGTCGTGTGCCAAATCATTCACGTTTATTTCATGTTGGTCTTCAACAACGAGGTCTTCTAGTTCATCGTAGTTTTTTATGCAAACATAGTTTCAGTTTTACTTTGCTACATGTACTTCAAATGCAGTAATCGGCCTTTAAGTAGACCAAAAGCTCTTTTCGACGGAACATCTTGTGGAACTGTATTTCATATTAAATTTTATTTGTACAGCTGTTAAATGCGCTTTGACCTTGAAAGGGACAAGAAGCCATAGGATATAAGGACAGGCAAAATCACCTAGCACGTGCCAACCTCTAGGGATGGGCCGATAGATCGAAATATCGATGCATTGCAATTCCGAGTGTCCCGATAGTATGGATCGATAGTAAAAGTCTCGATCCAATAACTATCGCCGATAGTTAGCTCAAATATCGATAGTTACGATAGTGTCCTTTTCATAAACATAGTTTATTATTAATATAAATAAACTGTCGTTCTCGTTAAAAAAAGTAATTTTAAATAATCCCATGCATCAATACTGCAAACAATGCAGTATTTAGTTAAATGTTATTAATCTATTTCTATCCAATTCATTTTAAATAATTTCAACAAATAGTAGATAAGTATGTTTTACAACAAAGTGATATCTTAAACAGTGCAAATTGGCATTAACAAGTTAATCTCTGGTTTTTGAAATCTTGACAATAACTATTGCAATAGTATCGCAATAGTTTCCTGCAATACAATAGTATCGCAAATAGTATTGCAATAGTAAAAAATGGACTCGATAGTCACCCCTACCAACCTCCACATAAAGCCTTAACCTTTTTGAAACAGTGGTGATTGTCGGAAATCCCTAGCATCGTGGACTTAACCAGGAAAACCAACAAATACATCCGGTTCGGTAAAACGCAAGTTTTCCGCAACAACATCTTTGAGCATTATACAGTAAGTATTTTTCTGTTGCTGAGCTCATACCACGAATGTTTGTTGTTTCAATAGGTACATGACTACCATCTATCATACCTCACAATTCCTTCATGCCTTGCGTTTCTTTTGGAGAATGCCATACTATCAACTATTTGGCAAAAACGAATAACATATGATGCTGTAGATTCGGATATACCGTATCTGTCGCTTATTGATGCATACGTATCTTTGCATAACCAATAAACAACCTCCTAGCTTTATATGTGATGAACCACCTTCTCCTTGTCTGTCAATAATACCAGATGCATGTCTCTCATTGCAAATAGACGTAATTTTGTCCAGTAAACACTGGACAGCAACCCTGCTGACTCGAAACAAACATTTTAATTCGTCTATCCTGAAGCTGACTACAACACCATTTATATAATTCGTCGTTCTGTGTCGGTCCTGCCTTGCTCTGAAATTAATAAAGCAATAAATACATCACTGGATTTAAAATCTATTTACTTTGAACTATTTGTACTTCAGTATGTTGATCTATGGCAGTAGGTTCTCTGTAGTTTTTGTCTTGTCTATAAAAATGGATGCTGCCTAATGACAGTCTGCATTTGGACATCAATGACATTGCTGCGTCAATAACTGTGTTTTATATAAATATTTAACTTTACTGTGAATGTAATTATGGGGTAAATTGTAGTATTTCATATATAAAAAGTGGTTGCTTTTGTAGTGATTATCATGCATGTCCATGAGTATTTCCTCTCATTGTTTTCCAGATGCAAAGTATATGGTTGCTACATTTTTTGTCTATGTTGTTCATGTGTAACCAATTGTTGAGTTTTCAAGTAAAATCCTCTAGACTTAATACTTGCTTCATTGGAATTTGACATTCTTCCCGCACAAAAAGGGTGCATTCTTATACTTAGTAATACAATATCCTCACTTTATACATCCCTAAGCAGTGGTTTGCTGTAAATTTGTATTTGAAATAAAAAGAAACACCGGTTTAATCGTTATTAATATTATTTGCAAGAACTCGGTTAAATAATTGTGTTGTCAAATAGAACATTCATACTGTTAAATAAGTAAAGAAGCAACACCTGTGATTCATATTATGTTTGCAGAAAGTACATTCAGTAGTTACTGTTTATAATAAAATAATATGTATTGAAAATTCATTTGATGCTGATAAACTATTTAATACCTCGTCAGAAAGAGTTCGATTTAAATAATAAAAAGAATTTCTTCTGATCATAAATGGGCCAACTCGTCGTACTGGTGTCACATCATATTCTTTGGCATACTTCAGTAGTCCTGTAAATACCATAATTAACCTTTTTTAATATTTATTATTGTTGCATAAGACCAAGCTTAATATATACCATTGCTTCCCCTTCCCGACCAAAGAAGATTTATAATGTAAAAATAGAAAATAATGTCCCAGTTCTATAACTTCTGTTAAGAATGAGATAGCATGGTGAAACTTGCCATGCAAGTAGCTTCAATTAAGAGATTGGACTTCCACAAAAAAAGAGCTATGACACATTTTCATTAAACAACATTGTGTTTTATTCTCACCCTTCTCCGTGTAGTTGTATGTCTTCACTTCCGGGATCTGGCTGAGGGCAACAGGAGTCGGCGAGTTCCTGTAGCATCCCGCATTATGAGATGCTAGGTAGACATTCCTCAAAGCAGTTTGATGATTAGCTTTCATTTCCTAGAACACAATGTACATGTTTTAGAAATTTAATCGAAATCTCAAGAAGACCAGCTTATACAGATAATCCAATAAATATCTTCATTCCAAGTAAAATTGGTATCAAAATCTTTTTCTGTCTAGCACTAAGTGTTGCTTCACACTGAATATAAACAAAGTATGCATAAGTTGAGTGCTGCCTTCCCTGTCCGACATAATATAATATGTATGCATAAGGAATGTATGAGACATTTCTTACATCCCAGAAATGACCGATGGTGGATATTCTTAGTGTACATGCTTCCGGTAAGTGCATTACATACGGAGAGTGTGGTTATAAAGAAACTGGGGCACAAATACAAAATTGCCCACAATCAATGTGTTGCAAAGATGCGAGAAAATAAAATTTATTATACCCTTATTTTTTGTGGATAAGAAAATCCCGCATTAAGACGAAGACATTTCCAGAGCTCGTTTTGGGAATACAATGTATCTCCAAGTTGCATGCATAATTTACTCACTCACAACTCACGGGCATGGTAGATTAACTTTTTCTTGTTTTATAAATGTTACCTTTGTGTCAAGTATCACAGCAGAAGTTACCGAAGAGTCATGGGATACCTGATTATTAAACAGGTGAACATACGTCCTGGACTGGAGCTGACCATCTGAGTCTTTGTACATGGCCACGCCAATGTGCCAATTAACCTAATTGAATAAGGAATTTCGAAGGAATTAAATGAAATCTTGTACTTTTTTAAATATAATGTGACGCATAGAGCATCTATCACACGTTGTCAATTGAAATAAACTTATTTTAAACAAGAGAAAGTGACGTCACTTAATTTTAAGTAATACGACACTGGTGTAGTACAAGAATATATGTACATGCACTTGTTATACTTATCCGGATACACAGAAAGTCATGTGATAAAGATATTAAAATATCACCAGAATTTTAAATAAGATGAACTAAAATGCATTTGACGACTACATTCATTTAGAATGAGAACTTGTTAATTCTCATTTGCATTGTTAATAGATTCTATTCCTTTATCTTTTTGTTAATGTAATAATATTATGTGTTTTATTTGAACATACATAAAAGAATTTCATTAATAATCAATTTTAAACTACTCCTTGTTTGGCGAACAAGTCACACTGCCCCTCCCTGTACTTCTTGGGAAGTCATTTCATGACCCAGTCCATGGTCAGCAACCCATCACAAGGCTCTAGAGGTTCCAGGGTGTCGATCCTTGTTCGGTCCTGCTTCCAACATTAGACAATGAGTGATTTAAGTTCTTTGATGTCCTTCACAGCCTTTTCTACCTGTTATTAAACCATTAAAAGGGACCTTTATGTTGCGTAATTGACCGTGATAATAAATTTGCACAAGGATATCGATTGGCTCATTGTGAATTGGTATTTCGACAACAAGATACACGAACTACAATATCCGAGGTCTTTATCAAATTATTAAGCTTAAAATAGAGACATCCGTATAAAAATGATACAAATCACTAGCCTTGACCAGCTGAAATTGAGATATGGCGCTTGCTTGCAATTGTGAATAATTGGCTATGATGACCTTAAAATAGTAGGCGTGTACACATTTTGTTTACTCAAACATGTAAGCGTCTTTGTAAGTCCAAGTATACTCTTCAAACATATTGATGCAACTTTGAAGAGTGTCGTTGAAGGACAAGCATTTTTCATATACATGTCATACTTTTTATTTTTCCTTTGTTGCATATTTCCAGCAACTTGTTTAATCATTGTTATCACAGTAAATTTATGACATGAAAAGTCATATGTGATTGTTTAAAAACTCATTGAAGCGTTGATATGTAGAATTTAATGTACGATCATTTTAACGTTGAAATGAAACGACGTCAACAACGCGACGTCACTAAAATTATTTATCGCTGACGTACTTGTTATGTTCTAACTCAGATTAAACCCACTTGTACTCGTCAGAATTGCATGAAATAAGTTTTAAATAATTCCTAAAAGAACGAATTTTAATAAACAGAAATAAACCGAAAATGTCAAATTTGACCACTAGGTCGGAAATCCCACGACACGGTTTATATGTAGACAGATTTTGATCTGTTTTAGGTCATTTGCTAGACCGTGAGTAATGTTTCATATACAGGTACTTGCCCGTACACCCACTTTTTAATTGTTGATGGCCCTGTAATTGTTCGACACTTGTCTATGCATAAAAAATTATAATAATTGCATCAATCAGATTTACACCTTTCATTATTCAAAAATAGCATTAAATTTGTTTTCTACTCATTACCACTAAACATAACGTAACATCTAAATGTTTTGTACAGACAAATACAATTTTGTCAATATAAGTATACCTATTACATCCTAGTCCACGTTATGATATTGCGAATCCCTGATAATTTTGGACAATAACTTCCATCTCACTTCATTTCCATCTTCCAGGGCCTTGAAGATATGGTGACATGATGAGGTCGGAATTGTTAACAAAGACAGCTCGAAAGTGTTGTTGCATCGCCCAATGACACTTCGTAGTCGTCCACATCAGACACTGATAGACTAAAAAAATAGACAAAAAACATTAGTTCATAAGACACTGGGCTGTCTGATTATGAAAAGGAAGGCCTATGTCTCGGTTAAAGCCTTGTCAGTATTAACAATATAATAAAATATAAGCAACGAGGAATGATGTCAATCAAGAACCAACTGTTTAAACTTTACAACGGTAGATCTCATCACCGTGGCTTATGGCCAGACAGGTACCTCTTGAAAACCTACCAGGATATGCATGTACGTGTATAATATGGTTTCCAAGTTACAGAGGACAAGTACTTTGTATTTCAATATATACGTAGATGTGTTATACATACATGGCTCAAATGTACATGAAGACGCTAACTCGCCTTGTCTCAGAGCTAAAGATAAATAGCAAACTATCGGCCTGAATATATTGATAGTACATAAATTCCGATTGGATTTTATCCTGGTAAGAGTGCCCGTAGTTCTCAGAAAAATCTGCAATTGTTACAATCTACATTTGTCTTTATCTGGAATATGTATACGTTTACTACAGAAATTTCAGCAACCATTTGTCTATCACTTGGTCTGTTTGTTCGCTTTAACCACTTTCTGATACTCATTATCATCATTTGTATAGCATCTATGATTTGCCGCTGTTTTTCAGCATTTTCTGATACTTCGGTATTGGGAATTTTTGCTTTCAGTCTGTTAAACCTCTTCTTGGATATTTTCATTAGTCTTTTTCATGGGTCTTCTGTTTGATTTTCTGTTAAACCTCTTCTTGGATATTTTCATGGGTCTTCTGTTTGATTTTTAGTTTCTTGTTTGAACGATAGCAAGCAGCTCTCTCTCTGTCTCTCTCTCTCTCTCGTTTCTTCGTTTGTTGGATTTTTTCACTGACTCGGTTCGATTGTTAGGCTGCAATATAACCTGTATATGATGTTCCTCATTTCTGTCAGTTGAGTAGGTAGTAAGTAAGTAAAGTCTGGACGTATTACATATCAGAGACTTGCCATCTTCTTTTTTTCTTTGCTCACTCTCGGACAGCTCATTAATTATGCCCCCCCCCCCCCCATCTTTGATATATTGCTTTGCACATGTCGGTCGGTCGATAGACTAAATGGTTGCCGTTCAATTACTCTAGAACGCTTTGCCCTAGAATCTTCAAACTTTACAGGGAGGAAGGTCATCAACAGCAGATGACCAATATTGATTTTTACCATTTCTGACTTTTTGGCTGTCATGGGCGCATTGGTATTTTTAGTATTTACATTTTGAATCCTTTTTGGTGAATACTTCGGTGGGCTTATTGGCCAAAGACAACCCAGTTTCGTCCATATTCCAAAATTCTTTCTGGCTGATTAGCTAGTTCGTGTGCGTGCAAGACATCCTTCAATGCAGCAAAGTACGAACATATTCTGTTTCTGGTCATTGCCACATGCCTTCCAGAAGAAGCGGCCTCGGGTACCTCAGACTAAAGTCCTCATGACATTTTTTAACCCTCTCAACCACTTTTCTGACGCAGCTCGATCTTTGAATTGAACACCCATTGTCGGTGACAAATTTCCCAACAATCCGTAAAAAAACCTGGATTTAGTGAAACCAATTCCAAGCTCGGCTCTTTTCGTTGCATGTTCTATGGTGGCTCTTTTTTGTCAATAGTTAACACTGGGGAACGGTCCTACTAAGAATAAGAGGATGGGCGCCATATTTCTCGACAGCCTCCCTTAACGAACTTGTGTTACTTCAAACATTGACCAGAGCCCATGACATTGCATATTCAGTGTATTTTTATTTAGCAGCCTGTGCCACGTCATCTGTAATATGAAATGATAAAATCAAGGGACAGAATGATAGCAAGGACAAGTACGAAATAGACTATTTTCATCACAACCCTACGAGCGGTCACATTTGTTTTAACTAAGGTAATAACGACTTTCTTAGTCATGATCAACATCAATTAGTTGTGCAGCAAGGTCGTCTAGATTCCAATTTATGAGCATTATCATGGTCTTCACGCGAAAGTTTTCGTGCCAACAATGTTAAACTCTTGAGCCCATCACATTCTCTGTTCCAATTGAATTCCACTCCGAACTTAACAAACTTGTTCTTTGTGACGTGGATCTCTTGAATCAGAAGGTGGTCAAACGACCGTTCGAACAAAATCTAGGTAAAGTTCGATTTTGGGTCATCTATGGTCAAAAACAAGGTCACAATGTCAGTTAACATTCCTGAGGGTAATGGGTTCAAACTTTACTGGGAGCATAATCTTTTTATTTTTATGTTTTTAAGTGTTTAGGTATTGTTTTGTCTTTAAAGCATGTATTTGTACTGTTATATGGAGGAACATATTTTTTTAACAATATTTTGTTTAAATTATAGGTCAGATCATAGAAAAAACCCGTGTTGTCACCAGAGGTCACAATTTCGACTTAATCTGAATGAAACTTAAATTGGTCCTAATGATCATCTCAACACAATCTAGGTTAAGTTTTATATTAACTTAAGTCATCTGGGGTCGAAAACTAGGTCACATGGTCAAATCATAAAAATACTTGCAAAAAAACCTGAATTTACTTAAATTTTATTCAGAAAATGTATAGGGTCACCATAGGGGTGTGCATGCACTACTTCGACAGGTGAGCGACCTTGGGCCCTCTTGTTTAGTCACGTGATTTTTCTATTTTTAGAACAGATGGAAAAAGTGTTTTTTTGTTGTTATAAATAGAAATCAATGTTTACATATAATGTTATGCAATAAATATCGAGTTTTAAATAGTCTTACTTTTATTTGTTCCAAATTCCATATGTGGAGTATATAAATACTTCTGACTCCCTGGTGTTGGTGAGGTTTTCTCTTTCATCGAGGCAGATCGTTGTATTACTGTCAGAGGAGTCTGTTGGTGATGGTGTTGTATGGGTTACCGGTAGCGGAGATATCGGTTCTGATATTTTTATTTCTTCAATTATGTCGTCGGTAGTAGTAGTCGTTTGTAGTTTGCTGTTCAGCCACTTCCTTTGGCTCTCATTGATTCTGAATCTTTGTAAGATATTTGGTTTCGCGTTGATCCAGTTTTCAAAAGGAGGTTTCCAGGTGATTATGGGTTTTGCTTCGTTCGGTTTCAATTGTTGTTGAGAATCGGTCCATGGTTGTTTCGTGCACTATTTTGTTATTTCTACGTAGATCGTATTTTGTAACGGTTTTCTTCTCACACACACAGTTTTGTCAGTTGTAGAGTATAATTGTTTTCTGGCGAGTCTGGAAATGTCTGTTGAACTTTGTTATTTATCCTTTTATAACTTCCTTGCAGTTTTCACATTGTCGTAATTTCTTTGATATTTCCTGGTATGACTCGGGTGGCGCTGGTGTATATTTCATGTTGTTGATATTCTACTTGGTATTATACATGTAAATTAGATTAGGTCCTAAAGGAGATTTTGTTTTGAAGTGTTAATTATAGCTTCTTCCGTTCTGAGTCGTATATTGTTGGTTTTTTTTGGCGTTTTCATTAGTACCGTGACATCGACGGCGTCTATTGTGCGTCCGTTGTCGGAACAATGTGTGATACTGGTTTGACGTCATTTCGTGTCCTTATGTCGTTACAGTGTGCGTATAGGCGATCTCTGATTGTGTTTCCTGATTGTCCGACGTATTGGATGCCGCATTTTTTGCATGTGATTACGTATATTATGCTGCTTGTTATGCAATCGTGTGTGGCTCTGATTATGCCCCCAATCTCTGATGAGGGGGTATATTGCTTTGCACATGTCAGTCTGTCGGTCTGTCTGTCAGTCGTATAAAATGGTTTCCGTTCAATAACTCAAGAATGTTTTGACATAGGATCTTCAAACTTTACTTGGAGGTTGGTCAGCAACAGTAGATGACCCCTATTGATTTTGAGGTCAGTAGGTCAAGGTCACTTTGACCTTTACCATTTCTGACTATTTAAATGGTTTCCGTTCAATATCGCAAGAACGCTTTCACCTAGGATCTTCAAACTTTACATGGAAGTTGGTCAGCAACAGTAGATGACCCCTATTGATTTTTAGGTCAGTAGAACAAAAGTCAAGGTCACTGTGACCTTTACCATTTCTGACTATTTAAATGGTTTTTGTTCAATAACTCAAAAACGCTTTGACCTAGGATCTTCAAACTTTACATGGAAATTGGTCAGCAACAGTCGATGACCCTATTGATTTTGTGGTCAGTAGGTCAAAGGTCAAGGTCACTGTGACCTTTACCATTTCTGACTATTCAAATGGTTTCCGTTCAATAACTCAAGAACGCTTTCACCTAGGATCTTCAAACTTTACATGGAGGTTAGTCAGCAATAGTAGATGACCCCTTTTGAGGTCAAAGGTCAAGGTCACTGCGACCTTCACCATTTCTGACTATTGGCTGCCATGGGGGCATACGTGTTTTACAAACATCTCTTGTTTTGAAGGTGTTTCCGTTGTGTGAATTTTGATTGTGTCTTTTGGTTTTATGAGTTTGCAGGCTACGCAGTTTTTGCCGCATGTGTATGATCATGGTTCTTGGTTGTTCCTGGGTCTGCTGATCTTATTAGACTGTTTCTTAGATTCGCTGGTTTGCGAAAGACAGTTGTGATTTTGAATTACATTAGATAATTGAGGTTTCTGCCTGATTTTATTCGTATTTAGTGATGATTCTTGGTATATTTTGTAAGCTGGGGTTGTTAGCGACGATGAATGGTATTATTTCTTTTCGTTGTTGTTGTGGTCTTTGTGTGGTGTTTGTGCTTTGTTGATAGCTTCTTTTATCATAGTTTTCGGATATCCTCTTACTTGTAGGTTTTCCGTGAGTAGTTTGCTACATTCTAAGAATGATTAATCTGTGTTGCATATTCTTCTTATTCGTAGGGCTTGGCTGTATGGTATGCTGTTCTTTTGATGTTGTGGATGATAAGAATCGTAGTGTAGGTACATGTGTGCATCTGTTGGTTTGATGTAAAGGGTTGTTTCTAAGTATCGCATACAAATTGATACATGTAATAACTGTTGCCGGAATATAGATCTAATAATTGAAGAATCCAACAAAAACGCTACGAACATTTCGCACAACGTAGCGCTCTACGAGAATGTCACAGACTCCATGGCGCCATCCAATAAAAAGACGTAAGTTGCTAAGTAAATTATTCGCGGAAGATAGATTTGTCAGCCAAAAGCCGATCTTGATATACATTTTTGTAACGTTTCTTTAATCACACTACAGTTCGATACGTTTACATAGAGTAAAATGCAACAGTGTTAAATGATCTATAGCAATGCATTGGTATACATAAAAGTAATGTCTAGATCTACGCAAAGCCTATGACCTACTTAACTGTGCACCATACAGCATATTAACAGAGGCCATGTAACCTTATTCAAATAGGCCCGCACTTATAGGCATAATTTCCGGGTATTATATAGCTTAAGTCATTGCAATCTTCTCCACAAGAGTTGTCTATGATGTCAGTTCATCGTAATTTAAGGTGAGGTATGGTTTGATTTTATTCACCAGGAAAACGTGACTCTTACCAACCATATCTTCAGAATAAAATGCTTGCTTATACCATTCTTGTAGTTGATCTAGAACGACACGCCTAATAGCTGGACTTCAATGGGTCAACATTCGTATGTAGGTATACAATGTCATCAAATAACCATGATCAATTTCTTAAAACATTCGGTCTACTATCCAATTGGCCTCCTGTCCATATCCTTTCACTCCACGATTCAAAGTAATACCAGCAATACGGTGTTCCATTTCTACATGTTATATGTATGGAAATGCTTATTTTAGTGCAATTAATCCACATACATGTATCAGAAAATAAAATGTTACATGTGTAACATATGCCAAAGAAGGTCGGGATTTGAAATATAGCGAATATTCAACTTTTCAAATAATGCACCAACTAAAACCCCTTTCACAATAGTCGTGCGACGGGTCTACGTTGTAAATTTGAGGACTATCGTGCGTCCGTCGCACGACAGACTTGAAAAATGTCTGCTTCATGGGACCGTCGTGCGACGGAAAACATAATCGTGGACCCTCGTCGTAGAGTTTTAGACATGTTCAAAATGTTCTACGGCGGGTGACTGTTGGTCCGTCGTGCGATGCCCTACGTCGTCGCACGACGGACGTGCGATGGACACACGATTTGTTTGTGATTATAAGGTAAAACTAGGCACTTAGAATCACACCACTATCGGGCGACGGTCGCATGACAGTCTTTTGATAAATCGTACGACGCTCGTAAACATATGTGTCTTTTTTCAAAATTCATACCCTATAGTGCAATTCTATGAAACAATCATATTCTTTGAAGAAAATGTGTACTTTGAAAACAATAAAACCTCTATAGCGACACACATTGGGAAACATAACATTACAGAGGTGTTGCTCTGGAGAGGTAAATGTGTATACTAGTATGTCGTACATATTAAAGTGTTTATTCTCCAACAACATGTTTGTGTTGCTTAAGAGAGGTTGTTGCTCAGTGGATGGCTGCTCTGGAGATGTTGCATTGTACATACATATGACAAATGCATTCAGCTACAAACTAAGATCTCGAAGTCGCCTATATGTTCTCATGCATGCATATCAACAACATACTTTAATCACTTAGCAGGTTATAAAAAATATCAACAATGTATGTTATAATTCGTTACACTAAATGTATACTTAGTAAGAACTAATCAGTATCTTTAAAGACTCTAAACACGTTTTATTAATTCGTAAATAGTTTATGCCGAAGAAAGCCATGATTTTAATAAGGAATCAACTATTCTCTCTTTTATAACATGTGGACATCCAACATATCTCGAAACAAACAAAGCCCAAAATATGCCGCGTTTGACACCAGCGGACCACAAAATGCATTCTTACTATTATATTGTTTATGCATACATGTAGTTCAATTTAATACAAGTATTTAGCAAGTTCCTATTTGCAAAAATGTATTATTATTCGAAAAGTAAGAGTTTGGTTCGACGTTTTGATTAATTATATCCAGCTGCTGAAACATTTTTTAAACCAGCTAATAGTTCGACAATGCTATTATCGTACGACGGACGTGCGACAACTGTTCATCGTAAGGCTGTCGTGCGTCAATTGTTATGTCGTGCGACCATCGTATGCGACGGACGCTCGACAGTTCGCTAATATGCATCGTAGAGCCGTCGTGTGACAATTGTGACCGCTCCACGAAATTACCCTTTCCAGACGCAAGTCGGTACATTTCGACGTAGATTCGCAAGCGTCGTGCGACGAAGAAATTCCTACGACAATTGTGAAAGGGGTTTACACATTTCACATTAGGTGTGAGAAGTTGAGCAAGGCCGATTTTGATTATTTGATGAGTAGTCCGGTAGGGTATCATTGTGCTGAATGTAGTCATACAGATGGTAGTTTCAATTACTTTCATTAATTTCATTAAGCCGCCTTCCAGGCGACGGTAACTGTCTGTACAATGCATTGTCTGTTGCACTAGCAGGCTTGCGCCTGAAATCCGAGTCCGAGTTGGTATCGTTCTTAATGATATGAAACTTACACTTATAAGGGAGGATGCACCACTGGCTCTAGTTTCTCCAGATATAGAATCGGAATGTAGCAGCATAATGTCTGATAAAACTTACTCGTCTGCATGGGGTTTGCTTGCTGCAGCAACTGCCATAGGTCGTCCGTGTATCCCCCCCAGGAATGGTATTTTAGATAAAGCTGTCGGTATTTTGAACACCACCTTTATGCCCATTAGTCAACATGGTGTGTCCGGGCCCCTGGTTATTATGTGGAGTAGTTCAAGTGTTGGTTACAAAGGTACCCCCGAAGAAACCGTTTTATACGGAGCTCCGAGTCCGATTTTAAAGTTCGATATGTACACGACCAAACCCACTCCGGATTGTAAGAACGTCTTAAAGCTGTCCGAACGACCAGAGACACCGGATTCCCTGTCCGATGAATTTGTGTCCGTCTGCTGTTCCAAGTCAGAGGTGGAAGACTCTGTCCGTCCTGAAGGTGTTTTAATTTAGGTGGTAAGTTTTTAGCAACAGATAGGCAAATTTATTACCAATGCAATGGTTGTTTTGACCGAAGTTCCACGAACTGATAAGTCTGATATTTATTTTATTAGTCAAAAACCGGTAGGGACTATAGGTTTGCCCTCCGTCCGTCAGTCCGTCCGTCAAAAAATCTGGATCCTGACATAACTCAAACAATTTCTAAGCTAGGTTTATGAAACTTGGTATGTGGATAGGGGGCAATAAGGGGATTATGCACGTCCAAAATTTTGATTCCGACCAAAATTGTGGTTGCTATGGCAACAGAAACATTGAAAATGGCTTAAAACCGGTCGGGGACTTCTGTATTGCCTGCAATTCTTAATGACTTGTTTTTAATAATAGTGATAATTTAGAGAGAAAAGCAAATGGTAAGAAGATGGATTTTTTTTGATAATTGTGGAACATTGGATTACAAAAGTACCTCATGTAAGACTCTTTTTTTGTTTTAAACGAAGGTAAATTTTTGTCCGTTTAAAAAAAACAAGATTTATATTGCAGAGAAGTTAAAAAGTCCGTCCTGAAGGTGTTTTTAATTTAGGTGGTAAGTTTTTAGCAACAGATAGGCAAATTTATTACCAATGCAATGGTAGTTTTGACCGAAGTTCCACGAACTGATAAGTCTGATATTTATTTCATTAGTCAAAAACCGGTAGGGACTATAGGTTTGCCCTCCGTCCGTCAGTCAGTCCGTCCGTCAAAAAATCTGGATCCTGACATAACTCAAACAATATCCAAGCTAGGTTTATGAAACTTGGTATGTGGATAGGGGGCAATAAGGGGATTATGCACGTCCAAAATTTTGATTCCGACCAAAATTGTGGTTGCTATGGCAACAGAAACATTGAAAATGGCTTAAAACCGGTTGGGGACTTCTGTATTGCCTGCAATTCTTAATGACTTGTTTTTAATAATAGTGATAATTTAGAGAGAAAAGCAAATGGTAAGAAGATGGATTTTTTGATAATTGTGGAACATTGGATTACAAAAGTACCTCATGTAAGACTCTTTTTTTGTTTTAAACGAAGGTAAATTTTTGTCCGTTTAAAAAAAACAAGATTTATATTACAGAGAAGTTAAAAAGTCCGTCCTGAAGGTGCTTTTAATTTAGGTGGTAAGTTTTTAGTAACAGATAGGCAAATTTATTACCAATGCAATGGTAGTTTTGACCGAAGTTCCACGAACTGATAAGTCTGATATTTATTTCATTAGTCAAAAACCGGTAGGGACTATAGGTTTGCCCTGCGTCTGACAGTCAGTCCGTCCGTCAAAAAATCTGGATCCTGACATAACTCAAACAATTTCCAAGCTAGGTTTATGAAACTTGGTATGTGGATAGGGGGCAATAAGGGGATTATGCACGTCCAAAATTTTGATTCCGACCAAAATTGTGGTTGCTATGGCAACAGAAACATTGAAAATGGCTTAAAACCGGTTGGGGACTTCTGTATTGCCTGCAATTCTTAATGACTTGTTTTTAATAATAGTGATAATTTAGAGAGAAAAGCAAATGGTAAGAAGATGGATTTTTTTATGCCCCCCTATCGATAGATGGGGAGGCATATAGTGATTCACCTGTCCGTCCGTTCGTCTGTTCGTCCGTCCGTCCTGGTTAACCCAAATTAACCGTTTCTTCTAGCATTAATATGGCTTGCTACAAAGCTTTCATACTTGCATGGATGTTGTGTATGAACACTCTCCACACGCCTGTACCACCTAACCCCATTTTGACCTTCACCTTGACCTAATTTTGGACTTAGACTTATTTATGGACAAGGCTTCCACAGGGGGCATAAGCGTTTAGTGAACGCAGTCTTGTTATAATTGTGGAACATTGGATTACAAAAGTACCTCATGTAAGACTCTTTTTTTGTTTTAAACGAACTTCAAGGTAAATTTTTGTCCGTTTAAAAAAAACAAGATTTATATTGCAGAGAAGTTAAAAAGAAACTAGTTCCGCTCGAACCTCAGCCAGTTGAAGTTATGATTATTAAATGGTAATATGCCACACTTAAAAGGAACAAATCATTCAAGAAAAGGATTGGACTTGGTTCGAGTCAATGCCTGGTCATATAATATAATGGCAACTACCCTGCAGACATACCTTCATATCACGGAAATACCAAAAACACAGATCAGGAATATATACGTACATCACCCACAACAAAAATAAGCATTATGTCCGAAATACACACAAAAAAATCTGTGAAACAAATATTTAAAGAGCAATTCACCTCTGAACACGCACCAAGGGATAAAAAATGATACACCACATGAAAAGTAAGATAACAAAAGACAATGATCCCAGTAACAAACGCAACAATGCAGACGACATTCCAACATGGCATCAAGCAGCGACTCATCAAAGAAATAGTACAGTTAGCAGGCAAACCACCAAATATCATATGTTATACAGACACACAATTGAAACTCATGAAGAAATGCATGCAGAGTTCTGTGATAGGGATATATCGTTCATTTAATTTAGGAGCATATATATGCTATGTCACTACAACAGTTTTCCAGGACAAGGATCTACTAAGGAAGGAGAAAGAAACCGCACCTATACTTTTGGGACCACTTTATTTACACTGGGACGGTACATTTCACACATACCAACGATTGTTTTCTCACATCGCATCAGTATTAGATTCAGACAAAATAGACACGCATCTTTCAACTAACAATATGGTCATCGGCTCAGACGAAGAAAAGTCTCTCGCCAAAGCAGTCAAACACAGTTTTCCACATTCACAAGTCACATTATGCATCTTGGAGAGTAATTGAAACGACACATGAAAAACAAAATTGGCATACCAGACACAGAATCAAAGCACATATGTAGTGAAATATTTGGCCAAAATGGATTGACATCACTAGACAGATCAGTAGTATTCGCACAAAAGTCAGCAGACATAGAGAGAAAATATAATAAAAAACTAGGAACATACCTCTCTAACAAAGTCATACCAGTCATCAAAGAATACGTGCACAACATCTACAAAACAGACAGTAGGGTACCAGTCCATTGGAAAAACAATCACTGCGAGTCTATGAACCACACATTGAAATTAAACATTAACTGGAAACCAGCAAAACTCCCTTCTTTAATAAAAATGTTCGAGCAGGAAATAAAACTTCAAGAAGCATTGATCAGGGGGCCCTATATGGACATGGCGATTTCGAACTAGCAAAACACGCACACAAACATAAAACATCAATCAGTTCATGACAGGGTAAATCAGACAAAGAAAAAAAACCTTTTCAAAAATTCCTGTCAGCAAAATTCAATACAAAACCAACATCAGATCAAATATTGTTGTCAAGAGATGGCCAACTAGAAATGCCCAGAACTTCTACTGTGGCCAAAAAACCCGGCCAGAAGAAAAGAGTCATTTCGTCAGAAACAACAAGTGCCCCTAAACGACAAAGACTCAATTAAATCATCATCAACAAATTAAAATAAGTAAGTCACAGTAGTTAAAGGAATGTTTCACATTGCAACCTCTGGCGTGGAGTAAAATCCCGTAAGTTAATGTATTTTGGTGACGCAATGCTAATTAAATGACCTCAGGGGACAAAACTTTACTTTAAGTCCTGTTTTAACAATAAAATAATATTGAAATTCGGTAATTAAGATCATAATTATATTTTTGATCATTTAAAACCTTTATAAAAAATTATGTATACTGTTTGTATTTCATTTCTTAATGAAAGGAAGGTAATACAATCTTCATTTCTTATTGAAAGGGAGGTAATACATGTATTTTATCACATACTCGGTCATAAGTAATGTTTTATTGATCCAATTGTACTGAAATTCACATAATAAACCCGAAATACTATTATTTATCATTTTAAAGCATACAAACTCCATATTTTGGTTTGGTTTTTTAGTTATATTTCATTTCTTATCGCTAGTTTCATTTCTTAAGAAATGAATTCATTTCTTATGTGTAAGACACCGGAATTTCCGGACGTATAGGTTTATCCTTTAGCCAATACCGGAAGTTAGATCAAACAGGTTCCATCACTAGGCACATTTTCGAGGTTTAGGTTTTGTTTTAGAGGTTTGCAGATGTTCTGTTGCTGACGTTTCATGAAAATCGTGATCTAATCAAAAACGTAAGTAAATCTCTAGTATAAATGTGTTTTCACAAGCTAAGCATTGGCTAATGCTGTCAAGTCCACCTGCGAAGGCGTTGCCAATTTTTTGATCAGTTGATTTTCACTTACTGACTTAGAATAGACTAAATTCACTGAGTCGGGCATTCAGGCACTGTCAGTCGGACTCCATGAATGTCGTTCCGTTATTCTTCTTACAGGTACCTGACTAGTTTTGGATAAACTAAATGGTCTTTATTTACACAGACACTTGGGTTCTGGATCCCCCCAAGCTACTCAGCTGGATATATTTTTATCATCAACATTGTAAATCCTCAATATACCTATTACCGGGATATACTAATTACCGTTAAAATCAAAACAATCTGAGTATCAAATCCGTTTGCGCATGCTCGCTGCCAGCTTCAGTCACACTTCATTTGCAAACACCGGCTCTTCTTGTCAACCACTTTTAACCCAGAAAAATTATCATTGATACGATAAATTCACGTTTTTGTTAATCAATGTATTGAAAAAGACGTATTTGCTCACCAACCATGACAATTAAACACCTTAGTGACCTAATTCGAACCTTATTCACGAGTAATCGCCGATGGTTTCATGCGTCTGCCTCGGGCACTTGGCCGTGTGACGTCACAGAATTACGTATTACGAATATAGGTCATTCATAAAATCTACTAGATTGAACTTCTGACCTGAATCACTATTTTCGTTTAATATTGGATTTCACTTATTGCAGGCCCTAATTGATTGAACATTCGTATTTTTTTATTTTACCGGTATTTTGCACATCCCGGTAATCGATATATTGAAGATCTATTCATCGGGGGGATTATTAAAACTGTTATCACGGGACAAATTTAAAATATTGCCCTTCAATTAGGCGTTTAAGAAGAAATGCTAAATTTTAGTGCCCACGTGGTGAAAATTGACCACAAAAACTTTGCACAATGATATAACAGTCTACGCTCATTCCACCCTTTCTAGTTTTATTTTGATAGTAATAATCCAATTTGTTAACTTAAAGATAGAAGTTTTACCCAGTATCAAACATTTTTTACATGCCGTCGTCAAAATGATTAAATTGTACGGACCGTACCGGTTTAACGGTAATTAGTAGTATATTCGTAAACAAATATGGTGGACTCCCATGGGTTGTTGATATGATCTATTTAGGTCATAATTTAAGTTTATCCTCTCGTATTTTACACAAATTATTAATAAAAATAATTGTTGCATATATCTATGCCGGTTTATGCAGTTGTTGAGTGTTGTGGTTATATTTCGTCAAGTTTTAAAACTAGATTACCGGTATTTGGTATACCCAGGCTACCTAGACCCATACACTAATCACACAAGCATTATTAAACGTATCTGGGACAAATGAAAAATATTCGTAAATGCCTCTAGCTTAAATAACACAAAGATAAAAATATTTGACTGAAATTTCTCGCACACCTTCCTCGAATATCGGGTCGTGTTTAACTTACTGTGCAACTTTCCCACCTATATTTAGTGCCTTCGGTCAAGTACGATGATGATAGTGGCAGAAACCCATCTCTGCTCCGCCTCCACAATTTGCGAGAAAGTCTGCAATTTTCAACTTCGCTATGCACATTATCTTTCGACGATGGTTTCCCGTCGGATCAATACGAAAGTAAGGCGTCGCGCGTTGAACGGTGGAACCAGACACTTAAATAAACCATTTTGAATACCTTGTTTGGGTCCAACGTTCAACGCGCGACACAGTTCTTATGTATCAGACTGGGAACCACCGTTCAAATTGTCGAAAGATTATATGCATGGTGGAAAAGAGTTGGCAAACTTTCCCGCATATTTTGAAGACAGGAGCGCCAGTCAAGTATTGTCAGTATAGTCATCGTAAAGATTAATTTGTTATTGACTGAAGGACACCAGTTTTACAAGATCAATTTTTCTAGGTCAGTGTGCGAGAAAGTTCTGCGAAACATTTTTATCTTTGTGTTATTTAAACAGTAGAAGAGTATTTGTGTGATTACAAAATGCGTCTGGATCTATAAGAATAACCGGAATTATCCGAGATAGGGAATACAATCGTGCCTACCCATAAATCCATCATTTATTCACTAATCTAAAGATCTAAGAATACTTAGATCTTTGACCAATCTTATCAATATTGGTGTCAATCAGTAGAGGTATGATTGCTCTTTAAGGACAAACCGCTCTCATAGCATATGTTTTCACATAAGAAGGTCATATCCGTCCGCAAAGTGTTACAAAATGCCACTATGAAAATATTTGATTGCAGAAATTCTCAGGCCGATAAATTGTCAACAATAGAAGCACAGTCAAATTGTAATGATTGAACAAATTCCTTCAGTAAATATTTCCAGTACATGTACAGCAATTAGAATCACACTGTAAGCTAAAGTCTTGATAAATAGATTAAATCTAGCTAACAAAACAAACCTATATTCGTTCTCAGTGGTCCCGTTTACAGCCAGGTCAACGTGCTTGCGCATAATTTTTTAAGACAATGTATCATTAGTGAGTGAAGACACATCTCTGTTGCTGACCAATGAGAGGATGTCTTACAAAAACTCCATGAGCATGCGTGTTGCACTCATGGCCGTTGGAAATCGAAACAACAACAAATACGAAAGATTTAAGCAGGTTCGTTTAGTTACGTGTAAAATGGAAAATGTTTGTTGTTAAATAACAGAACAGGCTAATGTTGGTATTTCTGGTCTAAAATTGTTGTCAGGGTTGTTTTAAGTCAAGTGAGCGCAGTGATTTTTTTCCTTCTTTATTAGGGTCCTGAAAATAAAATTTTATTTTTTTCAAAATCGGACATAAAATGATAAAGTTATGAACATTTTTGACAAGAGGTCAAGCATAAAAGTTCAAACAAACCAGTAAACATTCAGATGTAATCACTTTTTCTGTTTTATTTGGCCTTTCTGCTGCATAGAAATTCCAAATTTCAAGTTGTCACAACGTGCGCCGCCATGCTTGACGATGGTTCCCTACTTTAACCCATTAATATCTACAATTGCACTGAAATTACAGGAACCAGCGAGTAGCTACTAAAAACCGTATCAGGCCGGACTGGAATGTTTCATACCCAATAATAATCGTTACTATAATATTCACACCAGGACATTTTGCCAACCCAAAAAAATATTTAGGGTCGGCATAGGAGAAACAAACAATTTATTGACCCTACAATTGTAGATCTTGTACATCATGCACAGCCGACTAATAATGTTTTTGTCTCACTTTTAGAGGCTCCCAGTCAGTGACACAATTTGGGGTCTGGGTAGTTTAGTCATTGAAGACAAATAATGACTTTATGATCTATGCGTTATATCCCAATCAACGGTGACTTTGAAAATCTGAAATGACTATACAGTATTAAAAGACTCATGACAGGCACTGTTCATAGTCATTCATTTTTTCCTGCCAGATTAGCCCATGGCATGGGAGAAGACAATTGTATGATACAGGGAATTCAATAGACTCATTGTTTCTTAAAACATACCTGGTGTACAGCACCAATACAATTTAGACTACCTCTGGGTTATCAGTCAATCTGTCCGTCCGTCTGTCCATAAGATGAAACTTGGACGCGAGCAGATAATATGCATACAGGTGTAAATACTTCCTGACAGTCTATGTCTAACTGTGGTTGCTACAAAATGTATGAAGGATCTTGCCATTACTAAAAGAGTTTACAGGCTAGGTTTTCGACACTTAGTACCGGTATACATAATTTATTGTGCTGACAAAGTCTGGGGTGGCTGCTTTCACCATGGATATCTTTGAATTGTCTGTGCCGTATGCATTACTGTGTTAAATAGTTGTATTTTACACAGCCTAGCATTTACTAGTCATGCTGATTTATTTATGATAATACTTCCATCATCTTGATGCTCTATGGTAATGGATTACCTCATACTTGATGCGCATAATTAATGAATTGAATGGTGTACTCTTAATGAATTATTTAAGTGATCAGCCACTTGGTAAATTTGATTCAGGTGTATATCACTCAGGGCATGCTGTTAAAACTTGGGTTAAAAATTTGAAATTGATTAAGATTAATCCATTATTACCGTGTAGACTGCAGGTAAGGAACTGTGGGTATTATGGAATACATAAAACAATTTGGCTAAGGAGCACATGTCCACGTTTCAATATCTGATTAGCTAGTATCAATATCTGATTAGCTAGTATCAATATCTGATTAGCTAATATGTCGGTCTGACTTACGAATTTTCATCCAGACCATGTTGCATGCGCAGAGTCACATGATCAATTTGGCTTTTATGAATGAACAGTGTTATTGTCTGCATGTACTGTTATATAATCATATACACATGTAGTGTGGAACTGACTCAGATAGCCTGAGATAGGCTTTAGCTCTCGCTTGTTCGGAATCACGCTGTGTGGTCTGATTCATTACAGTTTTAATATAGAGTATCTTATACATTTAATTAATGTGCAAAACCTTATAAAGAATTTCGGCTTATTCAAACCAAGCTCATTCAACCCAGAACTGCAAGTACTATTCTGAACCCCAACCCTATTCATACTATTCAACCCCAAGGCTTTTAAGACCTCTATATTTTGAGGCTTTTTAAACAGAATGCCTTTAATCACCGTGTATGTACCACTGTACATAAACTATTACATACAGGTTTCAAGTAGAGTTGATCAGGTAAAATTAACAGGTAATAAAGTCAGTAATACTGCCATAATTAAATTATCTGGCTGCACAGAAAACTTTTGACTCACTCAGGTACTCAACACCGTGAGGGAAGCTTTTTGACATATCGGCCTTTTATACGAAATATCTATGTTGGTACAATGCAGTTTACCAGATTTACAGGCTTTGCAGTGTTAATCATATTTTCTTTTAAAGAGGATGTCGTTGACTTATTTATTTTGTTCTTAAAATTGCAATTTAATTGTATATTCATTATTCCAGTAGCATACTTTACTGCCCATAGGCCATTAATAGGCCTGGGCCTTCATATCATTTTGCCAAGTGTATAGACTGTTCAACTCAGACATGAAATTTCAAGACAGTTTTGTTTCTTTGTCAGAAGTGACCTATTAATTATACACCAATATGCACTACAGGCTATATTCAGTAAAATTTTTTTCTTAGGGGTCATGCCCAGGACCACCTATTATATTTAGGCTAAAAAAAGCAAAAGTTGTATACAGATGCAACCTTTTCAAGGATTTAAAAACCTGTTGAAGTATCATTTCATTTTGGTTGAATCATCATTTTGTTATAAATTTATTTGTAAAGATGTGTAGTTTCTTAATATATCTTGATAACATTGTTTGTGACTTGTATGGCTTTAGGATGAAATTAAACAAAATTTCAGACAAAAAATATAATTTATATTTCATGCTTTATCATGTTCATCGGTATATTAGGTTACGCATTGACTTTAAATGAGATTTGGCTGTGCTCCAGTGATGTGGTATATTGCTCATGATAAAGTCTTTTTTCTACACTTCATACCATGCATACAATGTTATTGTGGTCCGAGATTTTTCTCTAGTTTTCTAACTTTTTATTTTCTGTTGAACAAACTTTTAAATCAGTTTCATTTGTAAAGATTCAAATTGTCATAAACTCATAATTTAAAAAAAAAGCCTGCACTTGGGCCAGTGTTCATTTATTTTTCTTTACTCGGACCCTCCTGTCCAATTTTTGGCATTTTCAAAAAAAAAATTGAAAAACTGGAAAAAACAAAATTGCATATAATGTTTTGATGATAAATGGACCAGCCTTGTATTATTATTTCATTAATTTGTAAATAATAAGTTTTATTATATTAGTGTTTCACTACAGTGTCCTAGTCTTAAGATAATTTGCAGAGCTACAGATAAGGTTTTAGTCAATTGGGTATTTTACCCCCAAGTTTCAATTTTGATTGGGTTTTGACAGATTTTAATTGGGTATTTAATAAAACTCAAAGGGTAAATAAGCTTTTATGTACTGTTTTTCACTATAACATCCTTTTCTATTTGAGTATTTCAGATTGTCTTTGCTTTTTCGTACTCCCTCCTCAAGCTCTATTGGGTTTTTTAAAAAAAGAATTGGGTAATTACCCAATACGCAGCTTAAATTATCTGTAGCTCTGAATTTGGCTGTTTTCTTGAAAACTAACACTGTTGTTGAGTGTTGATTGCTTTCAATCGGACCGTCATTGACTATTCTACCACCAGCAGCATGTGGAAGCTATATTTTTGGAGTTTTTATTTTATTTTATTCCCTCCTTTTTCTGAAAAATGTCTGAGTAACTAAAAATTAAAAAACTCTGGCCTTAAATAACTTTAATTATAAATTATGATCATTGGCTGAAAACTTACCTTCTTCCTTATTTTGTGTCAATTTTATTGAGCTTTTCATGGAAATGATGACAGGGTTTCGGGAATAATCTGGAAATCCATCTGTATGATGCCTAGATGAGACATTGGGTACACATCAGGGTACAGTCAGATCTCGATACAACGACTCTGTTTGTTTCCAAGAAAAATGTCGTTGTAACGAATATGTCAGTATACTGAATTGATATAAAGAGCATTTTAATACTTTTGTCCCCAAATTTGATGTCAGTATAATGAATTTGTCAGTATATCGGGTGTCGTTATATCGAGATCTGACTGTACTGTTTTATCAAAGCACTTACAGAAATCTTAAACTTACGATCAAATTTGCATTCTTTATAATACTTTTACAACTATAAAGAGTGGTAAATGCAGACACAATACCAATAAAGATTCAGTTAATGAACTCCTACAAATCATATCCTCTCCCAGTTAAGGTGGAACCACACTATAAAAAAAGTTCCTAACCCATATACAAATTTGGTATCATAGTAAACTTTGATTTATCCCCAATTCAATTTCGCGTCTTATATCTCTGTGCGCGTTACCATGACGTTACTATGACGTCATGTAGTTACCATGGAAAACGCGTTTTGACGTCGTTCCGCGGAACGCAACGGAGTCAAGAAATAGCCCATACAGGGCTTCATTATTACACGTCAGGTAAGTAGTGGGCACCATTCGACGCATTATGTAATACCCAATCCGGTCAGGTAACAATATATATAATGCATCTAATAGCGTGCTAACAAAGTGAACAAAACGTCGGGTCTGGCATTATTGAGATTTCAAAAAATTATGACGTTTCGACAAATTTTAAAAAATCCACCCGTCAAAAAATGTTTAAATTTTATTATGTTAATATGTTGCATACCTGTAACAAAATATCAAATTCATAGAAAAATTGACCTCGCGAAACTCGATCAATATAGTTTTAAAGTTGTATAGTGTGAACAGAAATTACGTCATTTTTCACTTTGACAACGTTACATAGCGTCAATTATTTTTTCTGTGCTGCCGTCCACTGAGGGCAATATGTAAGAGAAATTAGTCAACGCTATCGAGAAAATATATAGTGAATTGATTATTCGACACTGATTCGTTACCCTAAAGTATGATCCAAAATAGGAACATCATTGTATCGCGCGTGTTACTCAATATAAATATCCAATTTTTCTTTCGCCATTCTTTCTGATATTCGTTAATCTTTGATAAATAACATTCTATTGTTCATGGTTTAAAAGAGACACTGCCAAGGGGCACCCGCATTAGGGACGGTATTTTGAACTATGAGTTCGAACGGTAATCGCTGTCTTGTTGAAAAGGGGATAGACGTATACTATGATTCCAATACAACTCCCGGGTGTATATATCTGCAGCTCTGACCATCATTTATGAACGGATTTGTATGTATGAAATGCAAACTAAACTCTGAAACAGGACAAGATGTGCAAGTTCAATGACCGCTAAATATAGAACGTCCGAATTTAATGGAAACGTACAGTTTTCAGTAGTTACATAATGTGAATAATAGAGTCGCCGTTTCGTCCACCCGACTGCCCGTCCATGCTAGTTCTTTGTAAGTAACTAGTGGATGAGTTTCAACGACACTGTATTCGTAACTACCTAACATTGCATTTTTGCACATTCTATTATAGTCCTGTTTTATCTATTTTCTTTAAGTTATTGCACTTAAATATTTTCACTCATTTTTTTCACGCTATTTAGGAGCAACTATAATATGAACGGCGACTTTTATTACCGCCTCACGGCACAAATAGTACAACTGTAAAATAAACAATATGAACCTAGAGTGAGATTCGAACATATAATATACGGCGCCATAGAGAAGAATTCGACAGTTGTCACATACTTTTGGGCCCCGTTAGGGCACTGATCCTGACCCCTTTGTATAGCCTTATATTCTTTCTGTAGGAAAATAAAAACTATTTGGCGCTAAATGTTAATGCAATTCCACAGGGAATCGTACCGCAATGGTGGGTGGAACCAGTAAATTCAGTTTTGTGAAATCTGCGTTCAAAGCCCTCTTAAAAGCGGACAAGTTGGCCCAAAAACCTGTGCACGACATTGGGCCCGTAATATCCTTTAGTCTAGGGTACAAGTGTACCCATGTGTACCCATGACAGCAAATTCCCGAATTTTGGCATTTAGGTCGTAAACTACGGAAGGCCGAAATGGCCATCCCGGCGAGTCTGCATTAGTACGCTATGGTAGCGGAAAGGGTATAGCATTTTTTGAAAAATGAATTGTATTCGAATTGACTCTTTATTCGAATACAGGTTCCAATAGCAAGGAGCAATAATCATGCGAATACTGCTAGTACAGACCCCGAGGTTTGAGAGCTCAGAAAGCACACCCGATGCACACTCTAAGTGTTCTTCACAAAAGTATAACTAGTTTAGATTCTGTCGGTTCAACATTCATTTTCAGTGGGAAATAAATATTTTGGTCAAAGTTTGTGCAATGTTATATGTCATATTATGGTCGAAACAGTGTTGTGTTATTATCGCGTATGCAGTAATACTCTTCCATGTGCAAATCATATACATGTACTTATACATACGTAAAAAATGTTAAACTTGATCTACGTGCATGTATTTAAAAGCGCAAAGCCTGTTTGTAAAGCAGTAAAAACCGTTTTAATGATCAATTTCGTCACTAGTGCTGTACCATGATCAACATTTGCAAAGTTATCCTATACGTAAATAACTGTCCTAGTCGGAAAACTTATCATAGGATTAAAAGTCCGAGACAATTTAACTGCAAGTTCGAATGTTTTAAAGAGATTAGAGTTTTGTGGTATAACCGATTTAGCAGTTACCGTGGTATCATTTTCCCGCGGTACGATACCGCGATACCTTAAATACCGGTACGTGATCATTATTATACCCTGCTTTTGATTACTAGTATATTGAAAGTACCTGCTATAACAGCCAGGTGTCCTCGTCTACGAAATCGTGCAAGGACCTACTAGTTCCGCACGACGTGTCTGCGATAACCTCACGGAGATCATACAATATCATCCCCTGAATATCGTAATAGCTGCAATCGGGCGCTACGTTGATATGGCTCGAACACTAAACCTAGTAATATACAATTCAATATTTATTTGTAGTTATATTATTAGATAAAAAAACTTAGTTTCTCGTTCAACAATATTTGCGATGGCAAGTGGCAGAATGCATATGTTTGTTCAGAAGATACATTTTAGATGTAAAAATGACGAAACGTCATAGTATTTGGATGTCGACTAGGACCAGCCCACGTTACATGTACGTATTAAAATGTCAGTGTTATGTGTACCATTCGTCGCAGCACGTTCATATGCTATATACGAACCAAGGGATGGTGGCAATTTATTGCTACCCGTTTTTGTTTCTGTTAATTAGTTTTTCATCAACACTGATTGTCCGAGCATTAACTTATCATTCCTAGTAACGTAGGCAATATAATAATGACGTCATTCCTAAAGAACATACCAGCGAACTTCAAAAACGCATTGATCGAGTTTCACGAGGTCAGTTTTTTTTAAATTTTGATATGTTGTAACAGGTATGCAGAAATTAAACATAATAAAATTTAAACATTTTTTGACGGGCGGAATTTTTGCAATTAGTCGAAACGTCAGATTTTTTTTAAAACACCAAAATGCCAGGCACGACGTTTTTCCCACTTTGTTAGCACGTTATAAGATTAAGTGTTAATATATTAAAATGACTAGATTTGCAATTACCTAATGCGTCGAATGATACCAACAAATTACCTGTGGTGTAATTATGAAGCACTGTGTGTTCTATTTCTTGTCTCCTGTGCCTTCCAAGGAACGACGTCAAAACGCGCTTTCCATGGTAACTTCACGACGTCATAGTAACGTCATGGGAACGCGCACGGAGATACAAGACGCGACATTGAATTGGGAATAAATCAAAGTTTACTATGATACCAAACTTGTATATGGGTTAGGAACTTTTTTTATAGTGTGGTTCCACCTTAACTTGTTCAAGACATATAAAGAATTTAATTTTGAACATAAGTTTACGATTTCCGTAAGTGCTTTGATAAAAAAGTACCCAGATACATATACATGATTGTGCGGTGTCCCAGTGATTTGTGATAATCAGCACTTAAGTCGGAGACCTTCAACTTGTTACAGCAAATCCAAGCCAAACACATTTATAGTGACTAATAGGTAATCAAGAGGCCAATATGTCATTAGAAGCTAATGACTCAATTTTAATTAAAGAGTTATGTGTATGAGATATAGGAAATCTATTAGTTATTGTAAATTTACTTTCTTACTTAGGCCCTCCACCGCTTCCGGGATAAGGGTGCCACCAGTGGTCCTCCAGAGTGCTCTGTATACTATTATGTATTGGGCTCTTCAATCCATCTGTGTCCTGGTGAGTGAGGTCAGTCCCAGATTCATCATATCTCCCTCAAGGTCTCGGCACCAGATGTTTCTTGGTGATGTTGTTTGGCGGTTTCTGAAAAGTGTGCCCTATCCAGCCCCATCTCCTTTTCCTGATTTCCTCTATTGCAGGAAGCTGGCCAGTTTTCTCCCATAGGTCAGTGTTACTAATGGTGTCTGGTCATCGAATTTTGAGAATCCTTCCAAGACAACTATTGATGGAGGTCTAAATTCTTCTAAGAACCGATTGTCGTAAATTTTCATAATTGTTTTGGAGAGATTTGATTGTTGTAAATTTACATAATTGTTTTGGAGAGATTTGATTGTTGTAAATTTACATAATTGATTGTTGTAAATTTACATAATTGTTTTGGGGTGATTTGATTTCATTTGACCAGAAGCCACACCTTTGTGTTGGACGTTGTAGAAATTTAAGGTTTTTAGGAGAGTCTTTAATTACATGATGTTTCAAGGGGTACACATTAATAACATAGATCGAGTCTTACTTGGTTCTACAAGGTGTTCACATTAACATATCATAAGTTTATTGCATAAACTATTTACAGTTTATCGCCATTTACAAAGTTTGACCTTACAAGATGACGATAACATTGATTTATATAGACTAACTTGATTCTCCAACGTGTAATGACATTGATTGTTTTCCATTGGAATTAAAATACGTTGTTGATATCGTACTTGTTTGGATTTTACCGACACTTACTGTGATGCATTGTAACTTTTGGACTTGTGAGAATTCTCACTTACATAAAACAAGGTTCGCACAGACCTTGAAAAGTTCTTGAATTTGGTTTCAACCTTGAAAAGTTCTTAAATTAAGTGCTGCCTTGAAAAAAAGCCAAAACAGTACTTGAATTTCACTGAAAATCCTTAATTCAGGCAAACAGCCTTAAATATCAATAAAAATGTATGGATGTTGTCAATAATCAATATGGCACATTTTAAATATCTGTGTAAAAATGAAACAGAAACACTTGTTCTCAAAAATTGAAAGTATATAAATGTTACTGGTATATTTAATGTATTGAGCACAATCGGGTATTCATGTGTATGACGTCACTAGAAGTAGTGTATAAAATGGCAGCGCATAATGGCATTTTCAAACATTATTAACCTCAGTAAATGATTGGAAAAATGCCTTGAAAATCCTATTTTACCTTGAAAAGTCCTTGAATTTGGATGCGAGAATTTTGTATGAACCATGTAAAATTACACAGTTTGGAAATCCAAACTTTCGTTGACTTCTCTATTCCCCTGCTACTGTTATTATGCTGTCGGAATGCGTCAGAAGGCCCGCATTACACTACTAAGAAGCAGTAAGGATTGTTCTGGTTCCAGGTGTGTACAGGTAGTTAACTTTTGCATAAAATAAGTTTTAATATTGTATGATTGCATTGTTATGATGTGATGTAAAATAATGTTTGACATTGGATAAGTTACACATGACAGTTGCCATTGAAGCAAAATATTTATTACACTCTGGATTTGAAATAAATTTATTATAATTTAAAACGAATTCCCATACAAGTTCTGCACCATTGCTTTATCTCTAGACATAAACATAAAAATGTGTGTGCTTGAATTTAAAGGATAGGTCTTTCGGACAAAGAGTGATCACAAATATAACTAAGACACTGCCTTGTGAGTGCAGACGCTCATTTAATCATTGTCACTGTAAAAAAGGGCCCATTACCCTTGCATAAAGAAGGACAGAGTTATGAGTCTTGCTTCAAAATATGAGGTATTGATGGTGAAATTGTGTAGCAAGTTTCAAAGCAATAGCTTAATATTTTATGGAAAAAACATAAAACCTCACCAAGGAATTTTCTAAGTTCAAAAAGGGGCAATAATTCATGCAAAATGCAGATCATGGGTCTTGCTTGACATGCTTAGGTATTGATAGATGATAACAAGTGCTGAAAATTTCAAAGCAATAGCCCCTACAGAGTATATTAAGAAAAGTGGACCTAAACACAAACTTAACCAAGGATTTTTTAAGTTAAAAAAGGGACAATTACTCTTACAAAATGTAGATCAGAGTTGTGGGTCTTGCTTGACATGTTCAGGTATTGACGATGATCGAACAAGTGTTAAAAGTTTCAAAGCATTAGCCCCCATAGTGTATGAGAAAAGTGGCCCAAAACAAAAAACTTATGAGTTATGGGTCTTGCTTTACAGAGTTATTGATGGTGAACAAGGGTTGCATGTTTCAATATCTTGTGTACCTTTTTAGTCCTATAAGGATAATTATTTTCATTTTGTGATTATGTACATTAAATATGATACTGAAAGTTTCACATTGAAATATAATCTCAATTACTTGTATCATGATCAGATGATAAACAAAAACTTTTGAAATGTAGCTTAGATTGAGATTTTTCACAAGATATGTTACTGCCACATGTTGGCTGTATCGGTCACCATTCCATGAACATTTGATATTGACATTGCACATGTAGAGAAGTTGCTGGTTCTTTGTGGAAGGGATATTTTATAGAGTTAATTGACCTGTCAAAATATATATACTGTGTATGATGATAAATTCATGGTAGCTGTATGTGCACAATATAGATCTGGATCCGAGAAGACTGATCTATTATAAATGTGCAGCTACCGTGTACTCAATTATTTTGTATTATTTGACCAGTCAATATAAACTACAGTTAAAGCTCAGTATGGGGTAGAATACGGTCACAGTGTAGGTAAACTGGTAAGGTGAATTAGCCATCAATATATAAATTTGTTAAAAAAAATGGACAGTAAATTAAATTAAATAATAATAAAATTAAAATAAATTAAATTAAATTAAAATTTTCGATGGGTTGGCGGAAAACTATTGTAACTCCAGTATAAAACATAATGAGTTACAATAGTTTTCCGCCAAACCGTCGCGGTGTTTAACCCGAATAAACAAACTTATAAATCGTCTTAGTCTTGATACTATTGAACCTAACTATATCATATCACCATATTAATGTTACTCAGTATAATTACATGTGTTTATGTTGCATATCAAATGTGTATATTATGTTTAAACGACATTAAGTATATAGCGTAGTATACAGTAATAAATATTCATTGGAGTAAGCATTTTATCAGAACTCGTTTAGCGTAGTATTATACTGTGTCTCGACAGGTTTTTTGTGTTGTTACCGATAATTCTTGTTCTTGTTGTTGGGTTGTTGCTTGATTGATACCATGTGGAGTTAACTAGGATTGCTGCACTGTTGGTGTTTTTGGAGCAAATTGATTAGTGTCTCTTTTATAGTGTGTGTAGTATATGCGTGAGTATGAGGATTTGGTAATTGGCATATTTTTGGGTGGCATAATTATTATGTTATACTGACTGAGAGAATTGATTACAAATGTAAATAGCTTACTGAAAGAATTGAATATACTGTATAGTGTGCCCAGACATGAATTGGGTTGGTGAACAGTAGAAAAATTGGTTTTACAAATTACTTTTATAAACAGATGGTGGTCAGTATTGTAAAACATCACCGATAAATCATGCACATCTGATTAATCCACATTTGTGGAATATACCAAATGTTCCTGCCTTTCTCATTATTGTGGGCGCATTATAGCTTAGTCAAGCTGTAGTGGTAGAGTGCCCATGGCACTATGAGGTGACAGAATTGGCTCAGAGACTCTTTCATTTATACTCAATTTCTTAGAGAGAAAAATTATAATGTTCACAATTGAAGTCATTTTTTCATTTATAAAATATTAATATTTAATGTATGAGATTCAAGAGCCAGTATGAGAAACTTTGAGATAATTTTACCATAAAATGTTTGATTCCCACTCATTGATTTTGTGCTGGACACCTATCTGTGTGCAGTCTACTGGTCTGGTCTGTGTTTCACAGTTGGTGGGATTTCTATGAAACTTGAGACTTTACACGAATAAAGCCTAGTTGTGCACATAATTTTGTCAGGAACTTTAAGTCAAATGATTGTTGCCAGAGTTACAGCCCTTTGTGGGAGACGTATGTGACATAGTGACATAGGTGAGCTATTGTGATCACTCTTCGTCAGTCGGTGCGTCCGTCCGTGCGTCCGTCCGTCAACGATTCATTCAAACAACTTCTCCTCCTAAACCACTTGGCCACTTTCAACCAAACTTCACAGGAATGTTCCTTACATGGCCCTTTCTAAAAATAGCTAAAAGAACTGTACTCTATTAAAAACTCTGGTTGCCATGGCAACCAATAGAAAAATATTTTTAAAAATCATAAAAAATCAACCGCTGGCCAGATTTCAAAATAATTTTTCAGAAATAGTTGTTGGGTGACAAAATTTACATTTTTGTTATGATTCGTTAAAAACATGGCCGCCAGTGGGTGGGGGCGCTGTTCTTCCCTATATATCTATACTGATTGGAAAAACTTTTTGGGCCCTCTTGTATTTTACTAATATTTAAGTAATAAATCTCAATATATCTGTGGGTGGTACAAGATAGACAGACTTCTGTATCAATACTTGAAGTACACCCACTCAATGTCACTCCCTTCCGTATGCATAATTTATTAGAATCAGCTTTGACATTTTCTATTTACTTTGTTACATTTTTGTTAGATAGGATTTTGTTTAGGCCAAAACAACTTGTATTTTGGTTCTGGTAACATGCTGAAAATGAATAGGGTAGGTATGTAATAAAGCATCTTCATGTTTTAAAATTATTTTCTTGAATTTAATTTTATAAATATACTTGTAAGAAAATCTGCAATGATCTTCAGTGACTAAATCAAGCAAAATCATTATTGGGTAGGGGCCAAAAAGGGGTTAGCTAGGTTACAGGTAAAGTACCAGCTCCACAATATCATCTATGCTTTGGCCTTAACATGATCATTATGATTTTGCAAAACTTTTAAAGTTCAGCTTTATAATATAAAGACTATAAAATTATGTCCTCAAATGCTAACTTGAGACTCATTACCTCAGACTAATTATTATTGTTAGTAGCAGCCTTTTAAGATATTTTTTTTGTATAATGGTATTTTCCAGAAAACAATGAATTGTAATAATTCATTGTCATGTTCAATTATCACACAAAACAATTGTTCACGCAAAGCTCAAGTGGTCAGCATTGGAAACAAAATACTGTATATCACATTCTATTTGCAACGGTCTTGTCTTTTACTTTTCACAAAATTCATTTTGACCAAAAAAAGTTTATTATAGTACAATTCAAGGCAGGGTTGAAACTTAAACTTCATTTCAATGGGTTGGCGGAATTTTATATTTGGAGTTACAATAGTTTTCAGCCAACCCATCAAATTTTATTCAAGTGGTATACCACACTGAGGTCTATATACACTCAGTCGCAAAAGAAAGTATACATTGTGCATAAATGAGATTATATCGCCGGGGGTTTACAGAAACATACATAATGTTAATATTTACTAAAAAGTATGTTTATCTGACATTTTAAGATCAAGCGACAATATGTCAATAACTACAATACTGCACAAACAGAGTCAAAGCTTTGGGACTTGAAAAATCAAATTCACACAAATGGTCATACACTTTACAAATATGTGTACATGGATACATTTACCCATAGCTCGGTCAATAAGAACTTGATCTTGCTGAAATTTTCAACATATTGTAGCTTTGATATGTGGCATTATAATTAAATCGGATTTATAACATCTGATTAAAATTGTAACAAACAGAATAAAAATGATGACATCAACATGAGCTAATGTCACACATTTGTCACGGTGTGTTCATCGGGCGTTTGTCAATTTTTTAATGCAGCTAGAAGCCCGATTTGCTGACGAGGTTCGTTTTCAAGCGTATGAACTTATCACGAAGACATAATTAAGAAAAAAAAGGTTTATAACAAAGCCCAATTCAGGTTCAGAACTTATCACCTCATAAAAACAACCTTTTTTCACATGGTTACCTCCCCTTGACCAAGCAAATAACTAGTTTTTTTAAAAAATCACAACCATCATGCTGTTCAGTGCAAAAACGCATTATTTTAATGGGTTTTTGTTTAATTTGACGATATACCTAGTCCAATTTACCATACATTAACATAATTTGAACCACTGCGTAAATGTCTCGTACATTTTGAGTCGAAGGCGAACACATGAAATATTGAGCATTTCTGTTAATTCGATTTTTCAGGTACCGACGCTGTTTACTTCATTTGTGGGATATTGTATTTATTGACAAGTTATTGTTTGATCTTAAAATGTCAGATAAACATACAGTTCTGTTAATACAAAATTTCTTTAGTTCTGTCAACCCCAAAGGATACAATTTCAAAGTATGTACAATGTATACTTTCTTTTGCGACTAAGTGTATATCAAAGTACTGAAGTTGGGTGAAATCAAGTACTCACAACTTCTCCTTGGTATTAAAACAATTATAAATGTTCATTATTGTTATTCATGTATAGGTCAAGTTAACAGTATAATTGTCTTCATAAACCTCTTGTCATTTAATAGTAGGAAGAGAAAATAGTCAGTTATGATCCCTCAGTAGCAGTATTAAGGCCAGAATCAAACAATTATGTCTTGTTATGCCCCCCTATCGATAGATGGGGAGGCATATAGTGATTCACCTGTCCGTTCGTCCGTTCGTCCGTTCCTCCGTCCGTCCTGGTTAACCCAAATTGACCGTTTCTTCTAGCATTAATATGGCTTGCTACAAAGCTTTCATACTTGCATGGATGTTGTGTATGAACAGTCTCCACACACCAGTATCACCTAACCCCATTTTGACCTTCACCTTGACCTAATTTTGGACTTAGACTTATTTATGGACAAGGCTTCCACTGGGGGCATAAGCGTTTATTGAACGCAGTCTTGTTTTGTTCATGTACTCCAGTATGTATATACTGTAAAATCATTTAAGTTTGTGAGGATTTAATTTCATAGATTTCGTGAATTACCTCAACAAGGAAATTATATCACCAATGAATAAGTATACCAATAAATAAGTTTACAGTGGCTGCCAATACAAAATCTTGCTTTCAACATCTCAGTCAGGTATAAGACTAGTTTTTTTGGAAGTTTACTATCATATAATTATATAAACACATAATAAAACAATTATTTTATTTTTATCTGTTTGGTGTTTTAATGATTTCTGATAATTTGGGAGAAATTTTGATCTTGCCATCATGCATGCCTGAAATCCGAAAACCCCAGGAAATGGTCTTTTTCATCAAAACCACAAAATTTTGTCCCATTTAAATTAAATGATTTTAAAGTAATAATTACTGACTTCACATTTTCTGCTTACAGATGAGTGTCTTGCAATGACCAGCGCAGCATCTAACTACCAGGAGTCGTCACATTTCATACATCAAAGATATGATGATACAGCACATGTAATCTTTGTAAGTATTGTTACCTTGTTACCTCTATCACATAGTGACATGGTGAGCTTTTGTGATCAAGCACGTTAAGATATTGGCTAATGTTCACCTTCACATGAGATTGACAGTGATTGTGGAGAAGTTGTCAGTTGCTTGCGGAAGAGCAAATTGAGTTCAGGCACATGATGTTCAATGATTGACTAAGCAACTCCACATGTGGAGAAGTTGTCAGTTGCTTTCGGAAGAGCAAATTTAGTTCGGGCACATGATGTTAAATGATTGACTAAGGTCAACTCCACATGTGGAGAAGTTGTCAGTTGTTTTCAGCAGAGTATTTTGTTGTAGAACTCCGGGTTGATAAGAATTTCCAGAGGAAATATGGTTAATTAAACTGATGGCACTAAAAACAATAAAAGAAACAAACATAATGCACCAGTCAATATAATGCCCCGGGGGGAATTAGACAGATGAATCTTCCCAACAGGCAGGAATTGGACGACATTATCGACTCCGAGTCCCGGGAATAGACTTTGGTTCGGGAATTTCGACATCACGAAAGAGGACAGTGATACTTTTATTCGTGTTTTTATTAAAGTACCCGGATGAAAAAATATGCCCCACAGTGGGGATTTAGATAGTAAACATTGTCACCAGGGTCGGGATTTAGTCGTCAAAAAATTGAAAATGTCTATTTTCCCTGGGGTGGGCAAAATATTGACTGGTGCATAAATACATCTAAGCTAACAAATTGATGTATTTGCTAGTATCTAGAGATCTATGCTACATGTATGCCCCCCCCCCCCCCCCCCCCCATAGATCTGTGATTTTTAGCTCCACTATTCGTAGAATAAGGGGAGCTATTGCAGTCACCCGAGCGTCGGCGTTACACTTTTATTAAAGTTTAGGTACAGGTTTTTTAACCTCTTATATTCTCTTAAGTCCTTTGAGATATTGCTTTCATACTTTGCATACTTGTTTGCCATCATGACCCCAACCCATAAAATTATGCAGGACTAGTTAACTCCATCAGGCATTTTGTTGAAATTATGCCCCCTTTTTCTACTTTGTGCAAATAGTGCAAATGTTAAAGTTTAGGTACGGGTTTTCTAAACTCTAATATCTTCAATGTGCATTGACATATTGCTTTGATACTTTGTATACTTCTTCACCATCATAACCCCAACCCATACACTGGGGTAGGTAACTCTATTAAGCATTTTGGTGAAATTATGCCCCCTTTTTTCAACTTAGTGCAAATGTTAAAGTTTAGGTACAGGTTTTTTCACCTCTAATATTTTCAAAGGGCATTCACATATTGCTATGCATACTTGTTCTCCATCATGACCCCAACCCCTACACAGGGGTAGGTAACTCTATCAAGTATTTTGTTGAAATTATGCCCCCTGTTGGACTTGGAAATGCAAAATTAATGTTTAAGTTTAGGTACAGGTTTTTTAACCCCTTATATCTTCAAAGTGAATTGATATATTGCTTTGATACTTTGCATACTTGTTCACCATCATGACCCCAACCCCTACACAGGAGAAGATAACTATTTAGCATTTTGTGGAAATTATGCCCCCTTTTGAACTAAGAAATGCTTATTTGTTTACCTTCATGACCAAGAGGACCTACACATGAGTAGGTAACGGTCCTGCATAATTTGTCCAAATTATCCCCCTTTTTCGACTTAGAAGCCCCAACCTCTACACAGCAGAGGGTAATGCTGCTGTTATGAAGCATTTTGTTTTGAATATATAATAATTGTACTATCCTAGCATGGCGCTGCGAATAGTGGAGCGCGCTGTTCGTGGACAGCTCTTGTTTAGTATTGCTTTGCACATGTCGGTCCGTCTGTCGGTCGGTCGGTAGACCAGATAGTTTCCGATCAATAACTCAAGAACTCTTTGCCCTAGGATCTTGAAACTTTACATGGATGTTGGTCATCAACAGTAGATGATCCCTATTGATTTTGAGGTCAGTATGTCAGAGGTGACTGTCACTGTGACCTTAACCTTTTCTGACTATTGGGCTGCCATAGGTGCATATGTGTTTTACAAACATCTGTTGTTCCCTTTCAGCAACAGCAAGAGAAAGTTCGTCACGACGAAAAACGTCGACAAAAACATTCCAGTCCCTTCACTCCGTCCAAATTAACCTCATCCTCTCCAAAGCAGCTGCCAGAATTCAGTCGTTATGGCAACCATGGAATAGTCGCTTTGGAGACCAAAAAATCACCGATTTTCCAAGACCCTGTCAAGCCACCAAAATCGCCAGGATCGCCGAGCGTTCAGCCGCCTGTAAACTCAAGTGTCTGTATTCTCACCTAAAGCACGGTCGTATCTTGCAAACATTATAAAGCTTAGCTGTGTACTTGGGTAGGGAGCATGTGTACTCATATTTAACAACTAGTTAGTGCTATTTATTTCTACAGACAGAAAGTGTGTCAAAAATTTCTGCTTGATTTTGCAGCTTGTTTCAATTTTTAACTTACTGTTTAGAAAAGGCGCATAACACTCTTTCCATCTTGGCTTGACAGAAGACTGACATTTCTGCCTTTCTTGCTAGACTGATTATCTATACATGTGTCAATAAGGTGAGGGCTATATAAGTTGCTTCAGTATTTTGCCAAGCATACTCTTAGTAAGAAACATTGAAAAGATCTATACTAAACTTCTATTTGAAGATCTTGCACGCTTTTTGATAACCTGCTTATTCCGTTGGAGTGTGTGACTTTTTGCTCCAACTGAGTTTGTTTTATTTTATATTATAGAGTAAATATTGCATGTGTGTTACATATCGCCCGAGATATTTTCCCGAAACGGTGAATGTGATGTTGTGACTTAGTTCATTGTTAGTACCCCGCAGTTGTCCGTAACAGTGTGGATATACACATTATTTGTGACTTTTAGTTCAAAGTTAGTGAATAGTTTGAAAGTTTTTCCTATCGTGTTGTTTGTATGTTGTTTCGTTGTGAATTGTTATTCGGTTTCCATGGAATTATGTTATAACTTCAATTTATATTAGTCAGAAAGAGGGGATGGTGCACGTCCTAAAAGAAGACGCAGTCGCCGCCATTCTAATACCGTGTACTTACTAGAAACTAACGTCTGATTCGTAGAGAGACATTATAAATGCATGATTGAATTATTTTGGGGGGATGTGCTCAAAGTAATTTACATTGCCAGCTTTAGATATTGTGCCATTTAGTTGTGTGTGTTTGTTTTCATTCATATAATCACATCTTATCACTATGGAGTTACACCCTATGCTTGAAACGGAGACGGTCCCCAATCCAGGATTGTGGTATGTTCTGTCGGGTGTCGGCGAGTGTCCGAGCATGCGTGTCGGCGAGTCATGCTCGTATATTCCTGGAAAACATGAATCTGATAATGGGCATCTTTATATAATCGGTGGAGCTAATCCAAGTGGACCATTCTGTGATACATATGTCCTTGACCTTAACACGTTTCGATGGGATTTTATTGACTCGCCCGGGTTTAGAGCCCGGTACGAACATGCTGCTTTTACGTCAGAATCTCAGCCAAGGAAAATATACGTATTTGGTGGGGCCGATCAGACTGGAAACATGAATGATATACAAGTACTTGATACTGAATCCAGCAATTGGAGTTCCGTTGTCACGTCGGGTACTCCACCCACTGAAAGAACTTACCATACTAATTCAACAGTTGTCGGTGATAAATTTATTGTCTATAGTGGAGGTCACTGTGGAGCAGATCCCGTCTCAGACAGACAGGTTCATGCATTTGATATTAAAACGCATGAATGGCAGACATTGAATGTTAAAGGTGATTCTCCGAAGCCCCGACACGGCCATGTTGTGGTTGCCGTTGGCAACAAGATCTTTATACATGGTGGAATGTCAGGGTCAAACTTTTACAATGATCTCCATGTGTTAAATTTTGACAAACTTACTTGGTCTGATGTTAAACGGAAAAAAGTCAGTCCGTCTGCTAGAGCGGGCCACAGTGGTATTGCTATAGGAACCAATATGTTCATATTTGGTGGAATGAATCGTGATGGTGCATTAGATGAGGCCTGGAAGTTTGATACATGTAAGTTTTATATAATAATTTGCAGGGGTTGATTTTTGGGGGAATTTTGTTGCTGAACTCGACCACAAAATCAGGGAGTCTTGAAATTCATTTTAAACCCAGCCTGCTCTCATGATTGTTTTGTCTTGATTGTTTTTTCTGGGCACAGCAGTTTCAAATTTGAGCAATGGCAAAGCTTAATTAATAGCCTTAAGTCTGCAAACTCTGTGTATATCATTGGACATTAAATATTTCATGTTCGTGTCAGCTTACTGGTAGACACTTTTTATTTGTTTACATTCTTTTCATGCATGACAATTACTGTGGCAAATTATTTTCTGATTGGCTAAACATGATTGTGCTTTTATGTTATGATCATTCTGTATTGTATATTCCATGCATTTTTCAGAATATTCTGTTAACTAGCTGTTGGATTGCATAAGCATAATGCACCTATCAATATTTTGCCCTAGGGAGGGTGGAGGGGGAATAAGACAAAAAAAAATTATGGGGGGGGCAATTCCCCGTTCTAAGAGGCCAAACATTTGCTAAATACAGTGGGAGGTGCTTGGTGTATCAAATGGCCTGCCATCTTTAATTGTTGTCTGTTCTAAATTCCAGGAATATTCTTCTGTTTAAATTTAAGTCCCCTGTATTTCTGCCGTTTCCCCCACCCTGGGGCTAACTATTGATAGGTGCATAAGCATTCATTTAACTCCTTCTTGTTATCATGCTCTACATCATCTCCAAACATTAAGTTTAAAAGGTGAAATCCTAAGGTTGGTAGATCGGTTTGTGTTTGTCATTCTGTTTTTAGCTTGACTAAAATCTCAATAGTGGAGCATAATACATGTATGGTAACTAGTTACTGGTTCAGGGTGTTGCAAAATTGAATGTTTTATAACATGCACTATCAATTAGGTTGTTACAACTTATAAATTATAATTTCTCGATTATCTTCCCTTGTTATGACCTGGCATCTAGTTTAAACATATTTTATTACACAAACAATGACATACAAATAGATCTATAAATACATATAAATACATACATGGGTAAAAGTTCTAAAACTTAGTTATGGCTCTCCCCTTATACCAATATCAATTACATTATAATAATTCAAGTTAATATGGCATAGAATTAATTTAATCTACTTATGCATTAGAGGCTTCGTTATTAACTGTATCTTTTTTAAAGTTAGTCAGAATTTATGTTTAGATGCAGTCAAAGTTGAATTTGAATATAGGTCGTCTGCAGTCAATAAATTAAATAGGTCACCGGGTCAACTCATAGACAATCTTATAATGCTACAGTCTGTGAGACTGTATTTTCCGCTGAATCTTTGTGAAAATTAGTCAGAATCCTGGTCTGGATGGAACCTCAGGTCAAGGTTAAATATGGGTCATCTGGTATAATAAAAACTAGGTCACCAGTTTAGACAATATGAATTTTTTTTACTTGAGGCTGAATTTATTTGATCTTTTGTCAGAAATTGAACCTGATTACTTGGGTTAATCAAGGGTCTTGCATCACTACAACAGGTGAGCACGCTATGCAGGGCCCTTTGGACCATCTTATATACATCAAATAAATCCATGCCATGGCAGTATGAACACTTATAAGTGGGGAGGGGTGATAATATGGGAATTCACTCTAGACTAGTCTTAACTGTCTAATGTACATTATATCAATTTAGTCGCACAATCATACTAGTACAAGGCACCTTGTAGAAAAAGTAAGCTGTTCAAACAATTGTACTCTTTAATCCTTGTCATCATGTAATATACCCAGAGATTGGAAAAAAATTGAATTGTACTGAATTATGCACCAGTCAATATTTGCATGCCCGGGGGGGATTTTTTATGTCTAAATCCCCACCCTGTAGACAATGCTTACTGTCTAAATCCCCACCGTGGGCGTGGGGCATAGTTTTTTCATCCCGGTACTTTAATAAAATCACATATAAAAGTATCGCTGTCGTATTTCGGGGTGTCGAAATTCCCGGACCAAAGCCATTCATTTGTCTTATTCCCCCTGTGTCCTGGCCGCCCCCGGGGCGGGCATAATATTGACTGGTGCATTATTACTATATATTGTATTGGATTGTTTTGGGTGACAAAAAACCTTGTCTTTTGGGATCAACATTTCTTAAACAAGTCTAGAAAACACAAGTTATTTGGTGAGCTTAATAACTTGTTTTTGTGACGAGTTTAAGAATGTTGATCTCAAAAACAACAAGCAAATGATTCTTTTATCACATTATTATAATAACCAGGTCAACACAATTAACGTCAGAAATAACCGAATTTAAACCGGCGCATTTAAGTTTTCGCACCGAAAAGTTGGTGACGTCACGCATTTGTTATCACACACATTGGTATTTGATAAAAATTGACTACCGTGGTTGTGAGGTTGTTGGACTATGTTGCTTACTTAAAATTAATTTCAATAGGGACAATAAATATTCTTCCTGGTTCTTTAAAGTTAACACAATCATGTCATTTTTCATCTGTCAATATTTTCAGTAAGCTCTCAGTGGACACAGTTAACATTAGAAGGTCCACCACCAGCATGTAGACTGGATTTTGGAATGTGTGTTATCCAATTAAAGCGTAGTCTTGTTTCTGTGGATACTGGCCTAGATGTTGCCATGGCAACCCGACAAGCCAAAGATGTCCTTGAACGAGAAATGTCCAAGCCAGGCAGTGCTACCTCTAGAAGCAGTTGCCCAGAGCTAGGTGGTAATGGTAAGTGGTTATTTAGAATATGAATTATAATTATACAAGTTATAAAAAAAGTTATTTGAAGAAAATATTCCAAAGATTGACTGAGTTATGGTCATTTGAAATTTCAAATGCTGAATTTTGACTATGGAACAAATTGGTTGAATCATTGTTTTGGTTTAGGGGGATATGTGCTAATTTTAAGGATAGGGCATAATGCCTCAGTCATTTTTAGCTCACCTGTCACAAAGTGACAGAGTGAGCTTTTGTGATCACTCTTCGTCCGTCGTCAGTCCGTCAACAATTTGCTTGTGTAGACACTAGAGGTCACAATTTTGACTTAATCTTTATGAAACTTGGTCACAATGATCATCTCAACAAAATCTAGGTCAAGTTCGATATTGGGTCACCCGGGGTAAAAAACTAGGTCACAAGGTCAAATCATAGAAAAACCTTGTGTAGTCACTAGAGGTCACAATTTTGACCTAATCTTTATGAAACCTGGTCTGAGTGATCATCTCAACAAAATCTAGGTCAAGTGCGATATTGCGTCATATGGGGCCAAGAACTAGGTCACTAGGTCAAATCACAGGTCTTGCATGTACTGCTATAACAGGTGAGCGACCTAGGGCCCTTTGGGCCCTCTTGTATGTATTTCTATTTTAAAGATAATGAAAATGAAATCCAACATATTCCAGAATTTGTAAACATTAATTTGTTACGTCAAATAAAATATATGTGTGGTACATTTAACAAGAAAGCCGTGGTAAGAACATGTGCTGGATGTGTAACTAGGTGATCTGGGTTCGACTCCCAGTCACGGAAGGTCACATGAAAATTTGACCACAATTAATGTAGATATTTCTCCACAAGTGCAGAAGTTGCCAGGCTATTGTGGGAGGGTAAGAATTAGTACTGGATAGAATACAGTCCAGTAAAACTGGTTTGGTGAATTTGCCTCTCTATATTAACCCAAAAAATCAATATGAGGAAAAAATTTAAAGAGTCGTTAGGGGGTATGTGAGTCGAACTCCATAGTGGCACTGTATATTCTTCATATTCAGACTAGCCTGACTGCTCCCCCAGAATTCACTTGTTACAGGATGAGCTTTTGTGATCCCTCTTCATTCATCTTCCGTCGGTTTGTCGTCCATCCATCCACAATATGCCTGTGTAGACTTAGAGGTCACAATTTTTGCCTAATCATTATGAAACTTAGTCACAATGATCATCTTTACGAAATCTAGGTCCAGTGCGATATTTGGTCATCCATTTCAATAAAATTTAGGCAGAATGTTTGTTTCGATGAAATCAAAGTTGGTATTGTATATACAGGTCATCTAGCAACTATTTAGCAACTCTCAGTTATTTTTGACTGACCCTTGTACTTAAGACTTTTCTGGGTTAAAGTTTTTCATGCAAGCTACATTCAGACCATATCTCATATACTATCAATGTTCACCAGTATAACATATAGCCTGTTTTGAACTTAGATTTATCTGACAAATGGCTGCAAATAGTTAATCACGCTGTCTCAGAAGGCACTTGTGATTGTATAAGAACTCAAATAAATCCAGATAGGGGGCAAAATATGCCTCTTGACTGCCCCTACACATTTATTATACCCCCGCACAAAAAGTTGTAAGGGGGGTATACTGGATTCAGCTTGTCTGTCTGTCCGTCCGTCCGTCCGTCCGTCTGTCTTGTCAGAAATATTTATAACATTTCCGGATGTACCTTACCATGTGTACTGCAAAGTATCTGGGTAAAGGTGCCAGGAAGCTGTGTATCAGTGCTATACACTGGGCTCATTAAAGAATCAGGCTGTCTATTTGAAATAAAAGCTAGGCGCTCTTCTGCAGCACCGGACATGCCTGTATCTAATGTCTCTCCCTTCAGGGGCTTTCTCTCAGTCTGTCTCTCTGGTCAGATCATGCTGTATCTGCACGGTTAGAGGATGCACCTGCACCCTTGTGGCTGCAACACTATAAAGTGCCTTTGACTGTGTGTTCGCATGAAAAAGGCGCCATATAAATCTGGTATATTGGTATAATCATAAGCATCAAATTTGATATTTTTCAGTATCCTTTATAATCTTGTTCTTACAGACTCCGGTACCAATGGTGCAACAGGTAGCCCAGAGACAGAAACAAGGGCAGATAATTTGGATGATGTAGATGGCGCCAGAGGTGATGTAGCGCCACCTAGTGAGATAGACAAAACATTCAATCTGTGTCTGGTGCATGCTGGAATGGACACAGAAGGAGAAGTCTTTGATGATGTTTTAGTCATTAATTTAGAGCAATAGTTTATTTATTTTTCTTAGTGAAAATATTTGTGTGATTATAATTGCAACAGTCAATATTTTGCCAGCCTGGGGGGGGGGGGGCGGCAGGCGACCCAGGGGGTATTAGACATTTTCAATTATTTGATGTCTAAATCCCCCATCCAGGAGAAAATACTAACTGTCTAAATCCCCACTGTTGGGCATAGTTTTCCATCCGGGTACTTTAATAAAAACACGAATAAAAGTATCACTGTCGTCTTTCCGTTGTCATCTTTCCCGGACGAAAGTCTATTCCCTGGGACTCCGAGTCGATAAAGTCATCTAATTCCCGTCTGTCGGGTAGATTCGTCTGTCTAATTTCTCCTGTATCCCCCCCCCCCCGGGCGGGCATAGTATTGACTGGTGCTTATTACTTACCAGAATTGGAAAAGAAATCTGTGAAGTTGGGCTTAAATATGTTAGTAATGTGCTGTTGTATTGTGTAGTTATGTCGTCTGAAACCTCAGATTCCCAGAAATGAATTCACTGGCTTTCAAAAATGAAGAGTCTAAATGACTTTAGACTCAATCTTGGAGTTATTGAAATTCCAGCACAGTCAACTCCACAATTTATATGTCTAACTCTTTTCAATATGCCATGCTTTACTTAGTTAGAAATTTTAGCCTTTTTTGCCAAATACGTAGGAACATTCAATGATCATTTTCAAATAGATCTACCAGTTTTTCTGGTATGGATGTGCTTCCATTTCGTACTATATGAATCAAATTGTACTTTTGCTATTAATATAATTGTATGTATGCCAAATGGTTGCATTTTTGTCAAATACCAGTTGTGGTGCAAAATTTATTGTGCATCCAAAGTGATTGCTATCATTTTTATGAGAGCAAACTGGCCTAACATTGGACCGTGGTACCTCATACAAATGGTACAAGTTATAAGTAATCATGCCTGTAAAGTTTACAAAGTCATGTGATAAAGCTAACCTTTGACCTGCCAAATACTGTACTTTGTTTGGAAATGAACTGTGTGTATTACTAGGAATTGATTGCCAGTTTTGTTGTCTGTAAGAAAAGAATCATATCATCAATGAAGCAATATCACATGACTTTTGGCTACAGGTGCAAGACAAAATTTGCTTCACTTCGAAAGCAAAAATAGCCATAAGTATTTTATTTCTTCATCAATTTCAGTGTGCTGGACAAAACAGCACAGCAGCTGAAAAAATCTCATATTGTGGAAAGCAAAAACATTTTCACATTAACGTGACTTATATTTCATGGAAATCAGTATAGAAATAAAATTCTTATATATAAGTTAAGTTTTGTTTTGTAAGTGAATGAAATTTCGTCTTGGAACTGTAGCCCAGTCGTGCGGTATTGCTACACTGACCATAAAGAAACAGGGTATTTTGATTAAATTTTTTTGGATTATGCTTACATCCTTTAAATTTAGTATGCATTTAATAAATTATTGATTATAATAATATTGTTCTGTCTATGAAAATACATCGTGCTGTCTCAGAGGCCTATGACAGTGAATGGATGACGATTTTAAAACTTGATTTCAAGGGAAGTAACTGTTGTTGCTTATGTCACAATAAATTTAAGGTCATTATAAGATTGTTTGAGTTTGTAGTAGTCACTGTGTCATTTATATTCTGTAAAATAATTATTTTTGTGGGGTTAAATTGTGGTATGATGACTTGATGATCAAACTCAAACCACGAAATCTTGTCAAATAATTTGAAAAAAAATCAAAATACACAAAATTTAATGCCCACGAAAATAAGTGATTTTACAGTAGTTGTCTGTCTCTAATATTGTGTTAAATTGATTTTATTTTGTACAATTTATCTTACTTACATCTTTGTTTACTGTTCTTAAGTTTTTTTCACATAAAATGCTAAATGATCAAAACATACTGCTTAGTTAGCCATTGAAATAAAACTATCAAATTCACTCTGTCTTAGAATTTTATGTACGCTCCTTCATTTGCATATTCACAGTAAACCAGAAGCTATTGTTAGGCTGATGATTATTTGGCAATGACGAAATGATTGCATAATGCTTACTATAAGCCTCATGGGTCCCATCTTTGTCACATGCTAAATGGGGTCCAGGGTACTATTTTATCAAAGCATTTATCGGAAATCTTAAACTTACTCTCAAATTTATAGATCATTAACAACTGCAAATTGTGGTGAAGGTTTGTTCAATATTAATTGTTATTCAGGGAAAGAACCCCTACAAAAAGACTTGTCCCCTATGCGTAAGAATTTAAATTTCAGCAGAAGTTTAAGATTTTCGTAAATGCTTTGATAAAACAGTACCCAGATGAATCCCTTCGCGAGTCATACAATGGCCTGCATGGTTGGCTGCACAAACATAATATTGTGCTCTTGTTTCGACTTATATTTATCACTCGACACCACATTCCTAATGATATCTATCTCCACGAGGGTATAAGAGAAGAGAAGCCATTTTCCTTTTTGCGGAGCATCTAGCAAGGGAATTATTTGTACCATTTGTATGACGCGGCCTGGGATCGAACCCGAGACCTCCAGCACTAGAAGCGGAGGCCCCACCACTAGGCTATCAAGGAATGAATTTCCATGACAATGGTAATGGTTATGTCATCTGCTCTGCATATAGAAAAGTTGTCAGTAGCTATGGCAACAGCAACTTGGTACTGGTTGATAATTTACTCCAGGAAAACACAGGTAAGGTCAGCTGGTTACTGTATCATGCTAAAAACAGCACAAAGACATTGTAAACGACTAAGTACATTATGCTTGTGTATACTCGGGGCGTACTATTCCGGAAATCCGGATTTGCTGCTCTGAAAAGAAGGGACATTTCTGCAGAAAATAAAAGTTATTTAATGAAAAAATACCAATTATTGACCGAGATGGTGAATTGAATTTTCATATGCTGAAATTTAACAATAGCACAATGTTTAAAACATAGTTTTGATGTAGGGGTGTAAGATAAACTCGAAACAGGCGTGCGTCATGTTTTCAGGATTGAGCATTATGTTTCTTTAGAACCCCTGGTACAAGCAGATTAACTTTGTCCTTGACACATTAGCGTAATCAAAGATCGTACCCGTATTCTTTGGCGTAATTTAATGTAGGAATCTGTTTTCATATCCTTTCCGCTACCATAGCGTACAAATGCAGACTCGCCGGGATGGCCATTTTGACCTTCCGTAGTTTTCGACCTAAATGCCCAAATTCGTGAATTTTGCTGTTATGGGTACACAGGCATCCCAGACTAAAGGATATTACGGGCCCAGGGTCGTGCACAGGTTATTGGGCCCGCTGGACCCCTTAAAAGAGGGTTTTGAACGTAGATTTTACAAAACCCTACCAACCATTGCGGTACGATTCCCTGTGGAATTGCATTAACATTTAGCGCCAAAAAGTTTTTATTTTTCTATAGAAGGGATATAAGGCTAGACAAAGGGGTCGGGATCAATGCCCTAAAGGGGCCAAAAAGTAGGCCTGTCAAGCTAAAAAAACAAACAAACAAAAAACAAGTTTTTCGCGCAAGGGTCACCGTCACATCGTCATTTCCGGTGACCTTTAGTCGAAATGATGACAATTTTTCTTACTTTCGGTTTGGGGCATGTGTGTAGCATCCGGATGTATGGAGTTTTTATCAGTGCTGCAAGTCAATAGTGTCTCAGGGACGGGCTATAGGGGGCTATAGGGACCATATGAATTTCTCATAGCCCCCAAAAAATCTTGGTAGCGGAAAGGATATGCAGCAAGTATTAGGAATTTACATACGAGTTGTACCAAAGAATACGGGAGTCTAGTGTATATCCGTGGTTGTACTATAAACACTACCCTAAATGGTCGTTAAGGCACGACTTTATCACGGTAATTGATATAGCATGCACAAGATTACAGTAATATAATAGGTTGATCAGGGAACAGGTTAATTTGTTAAAACTATTAAAATAACGAATGAAATAATGCATATGTGCAGGCAATGTGAGCTCATTTTGTTTATGTGATTGACTACCAATGAAGGTATTTGAGTTCGATCCCTTGCCTCTGGTCTAGCGGCCAGGGATTTGAGGTCTAGGGGCCTGATTCACAAACGGGTAAGACTGAAGCCAAGAATTTGCTTTCTCAAAGCCAACGCCTTATCATTATACTGTGTGGCCACGAAAAATACCACAGACAAGCGTCGTGAAGTATATAATTTGCAGAGTTTTATTCCCCCCACCAAAGTTTTGAGGGAGAGCATATGGATTTGCCATTGTCTATCCCTCTTAAAATGTTCATCACACATACCTTGTAAAGTGTTTGAGATACATGCATTCATCAAATTAACTTCCAAAATTAACAGTGGCAGAAGTGAGAACCTAAGTACATGTATATTTTAATCCAGTTTAATACAGCTAGTATTAGCAAAGTTGTCGCCTGACTAATATACATATAACTCTTTTAACAAAGCGCGAGCTACATTCATAAATCTTTGTATCAGTCGGCATGAATCTTACGTAGCTAAGCACCTAGATATTTTGACATTGGACACATTTGGACAAATTGCAAGTAAGGGCATCCGTGTCTTTAAATATAGACGATTTTCCAAGTTTACCACACCATAAAGAAGAAAAACTTTAATTAATGTGCCTGAATTAAGTCACAAACTGTATAAAGACATATGTCATAATGCGCAGTTATAATATAATAGTGTTTAGCAAACAATAACCATTCCTCATAGTCTATGTGGAGGGACACACTTCTCATAGTCTATGTGGAGGGACACAATCCGGGTTATAGCGGAATTGAAAAATGCTATCTTTCATATGTTTATCAATCAGTAGATTAAACTCAATGTTCTGTGATACAGTAAAATGATTCCTCCAGTCGCCAATTTCACCTGAAAAATATGAAATATTTAGTTTTACTGTATTGTGTAAGCTCTAGAAAACCACATTTTTTTACCAAACTCAAATAGTTAATCAAGTTCAAGAGTCATCAAAATCATGGAATTATATGTCACACATTTAAATCTATGTCAAAATCACGCATTCATCATTTTGACCAGGATCATTTTAATGCAGAGCTAGCAATTTGTATATTGGTCATTTAAAATTGTGCGTTTCGTGTTCTGCCTTTTCTGTTCAGTGTTGCCTTCCGTGTCCGATTTGTTATTATCTTTGTACATGTATAGAACACTATGTTCAAGTAATCTTTCAAAGTATCACATGCATACATGTTTTTTATTGGCATTGAGATTTGTTTTGCTTAAATTTGAAGTAATAACATGATGTTTCTGTTCAAAATCAAGACCCTATTGTATTATATAAGTATATGTACACCAGTTTGGCATGACAACGCAGCACAATTAACAGTTATTAACAGGACATTATAAGAACTCTGTTCACCGATACGCCCTTAACATTTATTCACCAAATGTTTTTGTTACCTTATCAAACTTTTGTAAACTAAATCGCACTGAGAGCTGTGGATTGGGCTCTTTTGATTTTAAACAATTTTATAAAATAGCTAGGTTCCACGGTAGTAAAGATTGTGACATTCCGTTTTGGCGAAGAGTTCCTGACATCATGTACAAGCACCTTAGCTTATATATTAGATAATAACACAACATCCTTTGCATCACCCATCATATGTTTTAAATAGTTATTTTAAACAGTCGTTGCTGACAGCGACCACGTGACTCAGGTTGTAAAATGATATCAAAAGGAATGTTGATAGTGAGGTCAAAGGTCAAGACCTTGGTATAGAATACGAGTAGGCTCTTTGTCACCGAGTAGGCTCTTTGTCACCGACAATGTGTCGTTTTTACCTTTCCTGAAAATGAAGGGTTTCTTGTTTTCATCTACCAGGGGTGTCCGTAGTTTGCCGCTTTCAATGTCCGATTTCAGTTGTGACAATGAACACTTAGAAATAATCTGATTCAGTCTATACGTAGAATTGTCAAGACCTAAAAACTGTTTCACCTTGTCTAATTCCTTTAGTGGTTGCTGAAACAATAAATTACATGTACAACATAGTATACATTATGGTAAAAGTCCGTACAACAAAGTAGTAAAACGTTTGTTTGCAAATATATAGTGGGGTGTGAACCCTGTCCTCTAGATATCGAACGGCGACGATGCGAAGAACGCTTTCGAACATTCCGACTCGGATATCGCAAAATAACCAACTATGGTTGGACAACGTATTAGCACGGATATTCAAAGTTTCTATGTTAAAAGCTCTTAGCTAGATAAAATGTATGTACCTCTTTTAAATCTTCGTAATAAATGTACATAATATTCGGATATCTCTCATTCTGGATAAATCTTTGCCATATTCTTAGATAGTTGAAGTAGGATCCGTACAGTGCTAAAGTGACAATAAATAGTGTTTTACAGCCACTGAAGTCTTTGATAGCTTTCAAGAATAGGGCACGACAATCTTAGCTAATCAGATAGACTAGCCCAAAACGAGGGTTTACTACAATTTAGAATATAACCTACATTATGAGCCAATGAAACGCCGAATTATGGCGGTTAAATGAAAATTTAATAATGAAAATTTGCTCTTCACTGACATGAGTTGGTGCTAATTTCTATCGGCCAATCAGAATACAGAATGTTATATTTTAAGCCAGTTAGAACCTTTTATTGTATTCAGATGAGCGCATTGGCGCCAATGGCTCTCTTATTTCGCAAATTAAAAACCCCAGACTTCCCAAAAAATACAGAAAATTGACAAGCGCAAAAATATCGGTTTACTAGCGGTGTATGGAGCTTTTTTAACACTTAACTGTTTCCTTCCATAAAATGTTTTAGAAAGCCATCCCACGACAGTGTGCATCCCATGTATCTGTCCTTCGTCAGATGGTACCAGTACGACACAGCAAGGTCTTTGGGGTTCCGCAACAACAGTATTGTTTTCCCAGAGTTCTTGAAATGGTCGACAGGAAGATGCGAGAATGGCAGGTGCGAGACGAGAACACGTGGGGTGGGTAATGCTTCTGATTTGTGCACCGGTAATGCCTCCATTAAGGGGACATTGATTGACTTCGTTTCTTCTACGGTCTTTGACGATAGCATATGGTTTAACAAGTTCACAAACCAATGATTTCCTGAAAATATAAAGCCAACGGTTGATGCATTAAGGAATGTCATAAGACAATGGCCGCTATACAGCTTTCGGGGAAACAATGTACGTATTTAAACGTCGCTGTTATTTAAAGACCAATTAAGCGAGTTTGACTTATGAAACGGTGGACATAATATTAAAACTATTACTAGAGCTAGTTAGTATATCATTCGCATTTTCAGAAAGTGAAAGGGTTAGCCGCGTTATGTGAGTACTTAGTTGGTGTTCGTTCCCAGTGTCCGTCTTGTCATGTGACATTGCCTATGGGCATGCCTTAAACACACCTTTGATGTCAGTAGTTTACAGGAAAGCAAGCTAGTGCTGGTTGACACATAATTTCAGAAAAACTGGTTAACTATATACATCAAGTACTGAGATGGTCTATTATGAAGAACATGAGGACATTTGCCGGAGACGGTGGATGATTCATGACTTGGAAAACCGACTTGGAACGGAGTTAAATCCCACGACCAAATGACCTATAATTATATGAATTACGAAATGACATGATTAATATGTATCATCTAAATATGATGATAATAGCACCAACATTGTTCTGCACACCAAGACTCCTCAACAACACGTCGGCCCCGTGCTATAGTGTTCTAGGTCACATTTATAAAAATTGAGGGTGTTATATATATCATTGGAAAGGGGTTTTCACGTTTTATCTCATCATGATTGAGATTTTATTATATCAACATAGCAAACGAATTATCAAGTCGATTGGACTTATAAATAGGAAATTTGAAACGTTACATCAAACTTTCGAATTTGATTTCCCAAAGTTGTTTAAAAATGGACAGAGACCACTTATATAAAATAAGCACTGAACGGACGAATTGTAACAAGCCTAGGCACCCGTGCAACTTGATGTAACGTGTGTCCACGTTAGTTGCGTAAGTAAAAAGTGAGAAAATACACGAATATTCGTCCCGGATGGAAAATAATATAAACAATGTCAAACCTGATTTCGGGTAAGCACAAATAAGTATATCCCCTTTCCTGTACCGGAAGTCCTTTATTGACCTCAAATGATCTCTTGGCTCCCATACGAAGGGGAAATATCGTGGAAGACTGAGACCATCGTACTTAAACAGTTCGTACGATCCACAGTGTTCGTCCGACAGTTGAACGAACTTCCCACCTTTGATATTATCATCTTCATTGTCACCCATGTTGGATGATCATTATGCGTATCTGTAAAACGTTTGCACCTTTAGTGTGAATCCAATTAATAAGAAGGGTACTATTTTATCAAAGCACTTAGGTAAATCTTAAATTTTCACCCACATTTGAAATATGTATTGATACTTCTCTAACAACTACAAATTAATGGACTTCATGAACTTATACAAACCATATCTGTCCCAAAATGTTAGTTGTAGCACAAGGACAAAAAGCTGTAATTTGGGTGTAAGTTTATGATTTGGATCCGTACATGCTTTGATAAGATAGTACCTTGATCACTGGGCGTCTGATTACAAAGACCACACAAACACGGTACATGGACCGAAGCGAAGCGATGAAGTCTATCGCCTAATATATTGACTGATTGAAAAAAACAAAGCAACAGCTGAATGAAATTAGGGTGAGGTATAAAATTTTGAATAGACAATACATGTACATTATACACTCAGGGAATCTATATACGCACACGTTTTCGGGGGGGGGGGTAATTTTCCAGTTTATTTTGTCTCCGAGTGTATAATTATGTTTCCTTTACATGATGTTCAATTTTGAGATCTCTTTCTTTAAATCTGTTACCCGAGCGAGTCATTATGTTTCTTGTTTCAAGGATAGTCTAAAAATAGTCCAACCATTTCGACGCAATCAGGTATTCTGATCACCTCGGCCTTTTTGCAATAGAACACAGGGTATTGACGACATCGGCGAAAAATGGCGTGATTCTGTGACAGTTTTGTTAATTTCTCGCTTAATTTAGACCTGACGATCATTTTGTTTTGTGTTGCTTGCAGATAAATCATATTTCTATCGAACAGCAAGAGGATTTTCTCCATATCTTTGTTTATGTGTGTTAATTACGTTGAAACCAAAGGCCACTACAATGTAGCGTTGTTTCCCTTTATTCGTATATGAGATATAAGGCGGTCGCACACACAGGTAACTGTATCATTAATAAACAGTACATAAAAAAAAAATTTTTTTTTGTTAAATTTATAATTCTTATACAAGGTGTATTTCCATGAATTGACCAGGTATCAAAAACAATAATTGGCTTTCGATATCTTCATAAAGTAATTATATTCGTAAAAAACATGACTATAACTACTTTCATGCGAAATCCCATCGAAATTGGTCAAGTAGTTAAACAGTTATGCCATAAATACGTATTACGGCATCCACCCGGTCACTGGGGTGGACTCAATAAAAACAAAAAACGGAAATATTGAGGAAATCACCACCATATGTCGAATTTACCGTTGTGTAGAAACATAATAATGCGGTAAAATTAAAGAACGAAAAAGTTGGAACAGATTTACCTGGTTGACACATGTTCACTTCAGTGAATGTATACGTGTAAGCCGAAAAACGAATCGTTTGCATATTTAAATGTCAAAATGACTCCATGTTTGTGCGAACGTTCCGAATGATGCGCGTGATTTCCTTTTTGTAACAACGATTTTCATTGGTTGATTTCATTGGGGTTTCCCAGGACTTGGTTACCAGCGTACAAACGATGTATACTACGCCAATGAAAACGACCGTTATAAAATACGTTCGAAATACCCGTCAGACACACTACAGCCGTTCCTACAGCGTTTATCGCCCTCGAAAAATAAACGAAGGTAAATTTAAGCATGTTTTCGAATGCTTTCGATTCACAAAGATGTTTTTGATCTCCCACAGCTTTTTTAGGTACTGTTTATTAATGATACAGTTACCTGTGGTCGCACACGCATAAAATAATATGCGTCAATACCCTGTACAATAGACGTTATTTACCGGAGATAAACGGAAATGGCCGAGCTTTCACGATTGCTATACCAGGGTTTAAAAGCTGCTACCCGAGTGCAAAGGGAATTAATTTCATGAAAAAAGAGTAGACTGAAGAGTTGTCTCCTTTAATTAAACATAAGAGTATGTATAGACAGACTAACAGCTTACCTGTCTAAGTCTAAAAACTGCCCATACAATTTGTACCTGCATATGTATAAAATTACAAACTTTTCTGGCCAACCGGGCATATGCCCCGGATACCCCAACAATAAGGGTGCCCACACATTTATTTTGAAAAAGCTATACCCTTTGTGCTTTGTGCGCGTTTTCAGGCTACTTTCGGTTTCTATTAACAAACTCAAGGCGTCCTACTTAGGTTTATTATTATGTTCACTCATGCAAATAAACGATACGTACACAAAACTAATTTTGTAGGCCCAACTCCATGTACTCGGCCTAGTCTGCTGCACCACTGTATGTTATGTACGGACGGTATAGTACGGCGAAGCACGGTACTTAAATATAGACTGATTGGATTTTCGGGATTAAGATATGAGTTTTCGTAAAATTATTGTGTCAAAGATCATACACGAACGTATTCTTTGATTGTGTCTAAACTTTAATAAAGTTAATCAGAATCGTCACGATTGTTCTTTGTCTACTGACGCGGAAGTAACCTGTCTCTAATTCACAACGTCATTATCCGCGATCATACACTTGGTTAATTTAGTAATAAAATAGTTAACTTACATGTATATGAAATAAAAGTCCACTCACTAACGATCGATAACTCATGTGTGTTGAGTTTTTAATATAGCGTTATTTACCTCCCTTAATCAGAATAAAAGCTTGTTATCGTAGTTGATAAAGCCAAAAATAAAATATTGTTGTTTCCCCTACCCAAGGTATTTTGAACCTGAAAAATATAATTTTGTAATTACTGTATTTCACAGCTGATTAATTGTCTATATTTATAACCCCAGCAAAATATCACAAACATTGCAAAAATATTGATATTACCACCGCAGGTACCTCGGCCAACCCATTATTTGGCCGCAGATTTGACCGCACTTGCCCGCAGTTTGGCCGCATTTTAAACATGTCCACTGTGAAGTAACGTTAGACCAGAAATTAAATATTTTTTTGTAACTTTTTATTTTTCACATGTAGTGTTCAATACATACAGGCATATATAGATTAAAGAATAGATATACATATAACATGCTAACATTCAATATTACAGGATATAGTGTCTACACAAGAATACTATAATCAATGCTAATATGTTTGGTTCTATCTAAGCAAGTCAAATACTATGTTTTATAAATTAAATTGGCCAAAAGCATGCCGTAATATTTATTGAAATCTGATATAAAATTAGGAGTGCCTACAATATTAGAATTCAGCTAAGATTTTTTTTTATAAGTTATTTTGGAAACATATTTTACTTATCCTGTCAAAGTTTAAATTATATATTGAGCACAACATATGATGAAAAGATTTGTTTAAAGAATTTGAAAAAAAAGAACAAAGCCTGTGTCAGGTCACAGATTTAACCTTGCATATACCCATAAAATATCTACAATTGTTTGTACTTACACACACTATTATGTACATGCTTTGTAATTCCAAAGCTTTTAACAGAGTTATTGCTACATACTGTGGTGAGACTTATAACATAAAAAGAAGAAAAGAAAGAAAGAGAGAAAAAAAGGAATATACGTAGCAAACAACAACTACCATGGTGCATGTTACTAATACTATAGTAAAACAATATACATATATATATATATTGCTGCATGTATTTTCAAGTGTTGCGTGGCTGAACTGGTTGGTCAATTTGGTCGACACGTAACAGTGTACATAAACTACCCCACAAACGTTTAAACTTATTTTCTGTGAACCTAATAGTGGCCAGATATTTTTCTGTCTTGATATATTGTAACAATTTTCTACTAAATGCATTAATATTTAATTCAACGGACCCTGTTTTACATTGAAATATGTACATTTTAACAAATAATAGTAATAAGGTAGTAGACGTGTGGAGCAAAGGGTTTCCTAAAATAATATCCACCTTTGTCCAATTAGTACTGAAATTTGGAATGAGTCTCACGAGCCAGCTTTTAACTTGTTCTAAAAATACTTGGGTTTTAGGGCATTCATAAAACAGATGAGATATTGATTCCACCTCTCGGTTACAAAAACCACAAAGATTGTTGTTTACTATGCCCATTTTTGACATTAAAGAATTTGTGCCTAAAATTCTATGATTAGTTCTAAACTGTAGCCATTGAAGTTTTGAATCTTTTGTTACTTTAAAAGGAGATGCGTATACATGTTTCCAGTAAATATTATTGTTATTCAGCTCCCCATTCCATTTTGCCTTTGACTTAATTTCAGACTTGTTAAGAATAAGAATATCGTAAAATACCCTGCACCCTTTTTGTGTGCTCATAATGTATGATATATATATAGTGGCTGTACTGGGTTAATCAATTTCTTTATCAAGGTCTGGTCTAAATTAGCCTTATTCATAAAATGTCTAATCGAGTTAATTAATCCTCTATATTGCAAAAAGTTACATTGTATATTTAAAGTGTTTCTGACAAAATCCAATGAGTAAAAGTTCCCGTCATTATCATTGCTTAGAAGGTCGTTAACTAACAGTATTTCTTTTTCTAAGAATTTGTTATAGCAAAAGGTTTTACCTCCGATTTTGAAGATTTTATTATACCATAATGGCGATAGTGATAAATCTTTCAGTGTGTTGACTTTAACATTATTTGTCATAATGGAGTAACCCTGAAAAACATGTTTCCAAAAAGTGTTTCTGACTGTTGGTATTTTAGATTGTACGAAGTCTCCACCATAGTTTGCAATCTTATTAAGAAAAGGGAACATGTTTTGTACTAATGTACTGTACTTTGATTCACTTAATAATATGCGCCGAATCCAAGTTATTTTTAAACTATACATAAAGTTTTCTATGTCCATAACTCTCAATCCCCCATTACTGTAACTCTGTGTTATTGTAGATCTTTTTACTTTGTCAGGGCCATTTGACCAAAGAAAGTTAAAAAATATATTTTTAATTTCTAATATGGTTTTTTCGTCTGGATTCGGTAAACTTATTATTAAGTGATTAAGTTTGGCGAGGGCTAAGGATTTGATAACAATATTTTTTCCTATTGGTGTGAGTAATCGTTTTGACCAAGCTGCTAGCATCGTTTTGATATCTTGTATTTTTTTGTCATAATTTATTTTTAAGGTTTCATTTAAATTGGTAGAAAAAGTTACTCCTAGTATTTTGAAGGTGTTTTTTTCCCAACTTAAACCTGCATCTAGACATAGTGTTCTTTCACTATTTTTCATTGAGCCTATCCAAATTGCTTTGGTCTTATCTACATTAACAGCCAGTCCGGAAATTTCTGCATAGAATTTTAACACTAATAGAGTTTGACGAAGAGATTGTTCTGATCCATCTAAAAATAACGACGTATCATCAGCATATTGCGATACTAGAAATTCTATTTCAGTTATATTTATACCTCTTATGCTTTTATTTTGTTTGAGGAGAATAGCTAAAATTTCTGCACATATGATAAAAAGGTACGGGGATAAGGGGTCTCCTTGGCGACCACCACGAGATATGTTGAACCAATCTGACATATGACCGTTAACTATAACACATGACATTATATTATTATAAAAAAGCTTGATCCAATTAATTAGGTTTGGACCGAAGTTGAAAAATTTCAATGCTTGATACATAAAATTCCAGGAAATAGAGTCGAAGGCCGCTAAACTAAATTGAAGTCACCTACTAAAATTAGTGGATTGTCTATTTCTGTTAGTTTTTGCTTTAAATCAATAAAGAATTGAGGCGTGTCTCTGTTTGGACCGTACAAGCTTACCAATGTCATAGTTACATTTTTAGTTATAAAGTGTAATATTAGCAAGTTGCCATTGTCATCTTTTTCCATTTTTAAAAAATTATAGTCAAAATTATTGTTCAATAAAATAGCTACACCCCTAGATTGAGAGTTATAGTTACTGAAGTGACATTCAAACCCCCACTGACTTCTGATATAAGGAATATCATTATCTACAAAGTGAGTGTCCTGAATACCGTATATGTTAAAATTAAGTCTCTTTAGATAGTTCATTACGTCACGCCTCTTAGAGTGGTCCCCGAGCCCCAGGGTATTCATTGATGCGATACTAAGATTATTATCACTCATAGGTGAAAATAACAATATGAGAGTCTTGTTGACATCTTATGACCCCCCAATTCAGCCGTGCACCCTGACGACTGTCTGGTATTTTGACATAAAAATGGATAGGGTGTGTGTTGCTACGAAGAGAAAAAGACAGAAAAAGACAGAAAGAAACCATAGATAAATATTGAATAAGAATTGTAAAATTAAATATTGTTAGTTTCCTCTTCCCGGCGCAGGCCAATTAAGGTTGCAAGTTGGATATGTAGGTAAGTTAAAGTTGTTGGGTTTTTTTAAAAATATATATATATATTTTAATTTGATTGTCTATAATGTTTTATTTTTTTGTACAGTGATACAAAACTTTTTATATTCTAAAAATAGCTTCATCGAGCAGCTTTGAAATATGCATGAGTCTTATAAGGTCGTCAAGTAGTACTAACGACATTTTCGTTCTAAGCCAACGAGTTGTTTATGTACTTTTTTGCTTTGTTTTACTCCTGTGAGACATGCTTTGTGACCGCTTCAGATTGTATCTCTCATATTGGATAAACATGTATCCAAGAACTCAATAACTTATGCCATATTTTTTCGTTGAAAAATACGTAAAATAACTTCTGTATTACCAAGCATAACTTAACAGTAACTAAATCATCAATAAATCAAACTTGAAATGGACATTATCAACATTATTATCGTTAGTGTTAAATTATTCTTGGTAATGAAGGGTGTTTCTGTTCGTAAGTGCGTAGTTAACGAGTTCTAGAAGTCGCAAAATTAACGCTGTATATTAAAATATTAATCTTTATGTAGATATTTCTTTTTGCCTGGTACAGCCTAGTTCGTGGACAGTCCCAAATGATTAGTTAAGCATTGACAACAGTAATAAAATTCAACCAATATCTAGAAAATCATCTTATGAATTTTTAACGCAATGATATATGGCAATTTTTAGTTCGGCCATATTACGAGGCGGAGGGGTAATTAAGGCGTCACAGTCGTACATTTTGATTAAACATAAAATAAAATATACCAAGAATACGCCGCGTATCGTTCCGTACAAGAAGATGTTTACATTTTACCGAGACACTAAAATCCATGTACAAAATTGAGAAAGTAAGTAAAAAAAATACTACGAAAACTACGTCCCGACATGTGGCGCTTTTAACACCGCTAAACGTACTATGTTCGACTAAAACACCACAATTACGTAAACCCCACAGCTCATACTTCATTCATACAAAATTTTATTTAAATCTGCAGTACATCGACTCTTTTACTAAAACGGGTACGATTCTACCGAACACTTAGACGTTGACGTTACGTTAATTTTAAGGGTGTGACATTATGGCTAGATTTGCCAAAATTCATAAATAAAATTAAAGCTATGTTGAATGTAAGACTTATTCATATCAAATCACAGACAATTATATGTACTTTTTGGTTGTAGTCGCTGTCGCTTTAATAAATGCACATTTCTTTAAATATGTTGGCGCATAGCAACTTCACAATTTTAATTTGTGCACTTTTTGATGCGTGTGACATCGTGGCTAGAAAAAAGTATACCTATATTAAAAGCCAAATTCAAGGTCAATATCGTACAAAATATACCCAATTCAAAAGAAGGATGCATGTACTTTTTGTCAAAATAAAGATTATAGAAAGTCGACTTAAGTGATAGAAAATATTGAAGTTTTAACAAATCTTGTCACGGAAAGAAATGAAATCTTACGTTTTCAGTTTAATATGTTTTTCCCTCAGGGTTTTTTACTAGTAGTTTTGAACGGCACATAAGTGAAAGCGAAATGGAGTTGCCATCACGTCACTGGGTCTACTTTTTGAACAGATTAAGATAATTATATGAATTTGCCAAGCTGCTAAACACTGCGCATTGGTAAATTATGTTACATCTTACATGACGTTTTTGTGACGTTCTCCGTCATTCTATGTTTAATTTAATGTATACTAATAATTGAACGTAAATACGGATCACATTACTAGCATCGCGATTCTGTTCTCTTTCTTGTGATATCAAAATATAAACAACCGTATTTCTAAAACGATTATTATGCAATATTGAAGTGTAAAAATGTTATAAATTGTCAATGTACGCCAACAACGAGCGTAACGTCGTATGTAATCATTGCTTATGCAACGCATGTAGCGCGCTACAGAGTAGTCCAAATTTCGAACTTAATGTGGTTACGTTCGACGTCATTCAGCCACTGTACCTCTTTTGTAAACGGCATCATTTACGTAACATTTGTCATAACTTAAAATACATTATTCGTGTGCTGTTCGTCCGCAAAGAATGCAATATCTTGTAAAATAACAACAGCATACCAAAGAACACGTCGTATCAGAGTTTCGACGCTCACTGTCGGAAACGTCGACATAAAACAGTACGGAGCACCTCACGGCTATAAAGTACTGCATCGCGGCGTAATATACATCTACAAAGACATTTGAATTCATTTCCAAAGGTAAATTGTTTTAATAATACTTATGGTTAATGCATGTGTGATGCACGGTTTTCCGGCATTCACCGTTGTTGGAATAAAGTAGAACTAACGACTGTTCGGATGTCCAAACTTTGTATTTTGCGCGTGAGAATTCTCACAAGTCCACCATCAACAATAATATAATAACAAGATATAGTCAATGTTGGTAAAATCCAAACAAATGTAATATTAACTGCGTAATTGAATTCTAATGGAAAACCATTGATACGTTCAGCTTGGAGAACCAAGTTCGAATACCTCCAAAACCTTTACAGAACGTCCACCAGTAGGGCGTGGCTTCTGTTTTAACCAACCAAATGATTTCATACAGATTGTGCAAATTTGCATCAACCAATTATATTTCCGTATTTTACACACATAATTCAAATTAACTTAAGCCGCGAGCAAATAATGACAAAATGGCTTCATGATTACTTATTGATACAAAATCCGATCTAGCGGCTACAGAAGAGATTGGTCTATCAACACTTTTATCACCTTCTATTGTTTGATGACTTACAAGTCACAACACCATCCGTTTCAATCGGACAAAAATGCACGGATTAAAACGTCAACCATTTTGCGTTGATACCTATTATCTTAATCTGACTGAAAAATTACCGGAAATCAAAATATAAAACTAAAATGACTAAAACGTTTTAATATGTGCATCGGCCTATACGGTTTGCACAAAATAAACTCACTTATGCACGGCACAACACATGTATGGTCACATTTTCTGTTGGATTGGAACGGATTGACTTCATTCTAAATAGTCAAGAATTAGCTCCAGTGGATTTAGCAGTCTTCCGTATGGAAAGGGAAGTATGTGGTAAACGATCATGGAATGCTTATAACAACTCAGAGATAGGTACGAACTTTTTAAAAAAGAAATACATGTACAAGTTTTTGACACAGTTACGTTTATGATAGATAGATAGAACGACGTCGTAAATGGCAATAAACGCGTAGCATGTTGTGGAGAGTGTTCTGAAAACAATGATATGCTACGACGTCATGACGACGTGATAAGAAATTTGGAGCGCTCAGTAAAGTTCGTTGACTAGTTATAATTTCAAAATAATATAGAATTGTTAATATGTTGTACAATATTTCGTTTGTAAATCACGAATAGATATTTATAAGTACGAGGAGATGTGGTGTTTTTGACTTTAGAATATAACCTACATTATGAGCCAATGAAAACGCCACATTTTCGCGGTTAAATGAAAATTTAATCATTATGCCAATACATATTCACACAAATATATAGATCGATATAGATATGTTATACCAGTAAATACACGCTATAAAATTCCACGCAACAATTAATCACATGTTTGCAGGCGATATTTTAACTTGATATGAATCGAAAGTCAAGTATATATTTTGTAAACAAATCCGCTTTCCCGAAATTCAAATATGGGTCATGTTTGTTGATGTTTTCAACACGTGCGTGGGAAATATAAATTATGAATAATATTTAAAGCTACGAGGTATTTCTTTTATGATATGTCTTCGTATGATCATAAATATAAGAAAATTGCTAGGGAAAGATAAAATAACCATCTTACTGACGGATACATACTTTGTTACTTTAACACGACGTAGCTGGGACTTATAACGCAGGCGAATGATATTGGTGTATAACTACACTTAGACACGAGGTTATTTACCGGAGATAAACGGAAATGACCGAGCTTTCACGATTGGGAATACCTCATAAATACGTAAGAAAATTGTGTTATATGGGCTCATACGATTTCTGAGCGTTGTTGTCAAATGTCATTCAGGCTTACTGAAATTAAATTGATATCATTTGCAATATATATCATTGGCTCTTTAATGGCAATCCATTATTTTGAAAACAGTAAATTATTTTCAAACTATAGCAATATAAGCAAGTCACATCCGAGACTCAAAATATCACACTTACACCCTAATTAATATTAGATATAAATTAGATAAATAAACACTAATTTATTCTAAATATGTCGATTTTTCTAGATTATTATATGTAGTTTCATTCGTCTGTTGTCCAGTTCATGTAATTCCTCTTATATAAAATTACTATCATGTGTTTTTATTTATGTGTTCTGTATTATTGTATTAGGGATATGACGTCATAAATCTAAAATACGTATTAAACGTAGTAAAGAACACATTATGAATAATGCAGAACATATTTATCATGTGAAATATAGTAAATGTACCCTATAAATGTGTACAAAGCTACTTGTTTGACTTTGCCACTTAATACGTACAGTAGTACAATGCAGCATCAACGCATAGGGTATAGTCCCAGCAAAATACAGTTTTCGGAGTATTTCAAACATGGCAGATTCTTTGTACAACTAAATCCATTTAGACTGTCCAAACAATAATGTTTATTCAGCACTAGTAAAATAAGTATACGGTGCATGAAATATACAAATTTCAAATAAATCGGATAAAAATTATAGAAATTATGACCATTAATATCAACCCTTACGTCTACTAATATACCTTATTTTCTCGCAATTCCAGTGTTTCATACCCCTATTGGTTGTACGTAGCAAACTATGACGAATCATTCGTTCGTTTGTAATATTATAATTTTCTAAAGGGTGGGTTATGAATGTACAATGATATTGTTTAAACGTCAAAAATCCGTTTTAGAGCTATTTGCTTCTAAGTTGTTTTCTGAAAATGAGTGCGATACAGAAATCGGCGACAAAAAGTCGTGTGGCGAATGAAATGTCATAAAATACCAATGATAATATTGCAAAATGCAACACATATGTAATAGCACATTACACAGGTGTCTGTTTTGCATATTCTATCATACATATCCATGTGAAATCAATGCCGACATGCGGATGGGCTATACAACGCCAATAACGTCAAATTACGTCATTAATATTAATGTTCTCCAGCAGCTAGTTCTTATAATTAACATACAAGCCGCAAAGGAAAAATATTGATTTTCGGTTGACAGGTCTATGAAGTGTATTTGGTTGTTCAGCTATTTTTTTTAGAATCATTCAATGCGTTATACAATATAAATTGTGCCACGAATGAGTGTGTATACTGAAATATGAAACGACGTCGCGATGACGTTGGGCCGGTGTAGCCATAGTAACGTTATGGTTTCTATGTTTTTGCGACCAAATATCTCCTTGAGTTTTATGTTTTTTATAGTTATGTATACTTAATATGCCAATCTATTATCTGACCGATTTTCTTCAATATAGGTCACGTAACAAAGATTTCAGAACATTTTTCCGCGTATTTGTTTATCACCATTCTTAGAAACTTCTGTATTACCAAGCATAACTTAACAGTAATTATACAATCAATAAATCAACTTCAATCAACATTATTATCGTTAGTGTTAAATTATTTGTAATGAAGGGTATTTCTGTTCGTAAGTGCGTCGTTAACGAGTCCCAGAAGTCGTAAAATTAACGCCGTATATTACAATATGAATTATGTAGATATTTCTTTTTTGCATGGTACGAGCCTACGAGGGTCATCTGTAAAGTTCTTGGACAGTCCTAAATGATTAGTTAAGCATTGACAACAGTAATAAAATTCAACCAATATGTAGAAAATCATCTTATGAATTCGAATATGGCAAAGTAAAGTTGCCGAGTAAACAAATGCGTAATATGTAATCGTTGCTGAGGAACGCATGTAGCGCGCTACAGAGTAGTCCAAATTTCGAACTTAATGTGGTTACGTTCGACATCATTCAGCCAATGTATTTGTAAATGGCATCATTTACGTAACATTTGTCATGACTTAAAATACATTATTCGTGTGTTGTTCGTCCCCAAAGAATTCAATATCTTGTAAAATAACAACAGCATATCAAAGGACACATCGCATCAGAGTTTCGACGCTCACTGTCGGAAACGTCGACATAAAAAAGTACGGAGCACCTCACGGCTATAAAGTACTGCATCACGGCATAATATGCATCTACAAAGACATTTGAATTCATTTCCAAAGCTAAGTTGTTCCGAAAAGTATTAATAATACTTATGGTTAAGGCATGGTTGGTCACCGTTTTCTGTTGGATTGGAACGGATTGATTTCATTCCAAATAGTCAAGAATTAGCTCCAGTGGATTTAGCAGTCTTTCCCCGTATGGAAAGGGGAGTATGTGGTAAACGATCATGATATGCTTAAAACAACTCAGAGAGAGGTATGAACTTTTTTTTAAAAAGAAATACATGTACAAGTTTTTGACACAGTGTAACGTGTAGGGATTTAGACCCTACCCGTTATTAAGATATCGGTAGTTGTTCCCCTTTGTATATTTTGACTCCATTTGCACCGATATCAACAAAACTCGGTATGTATCGGTTATTGATTGTATTTGTATGAATTAAGCATATTTAGTAGGACATTAGTCCAAGGTCTTTGACGATGATCATTCAAGGCCGACACGTCAGTGTAAACAAAAGACCATTTAGTTATGGTATCCAGAACTAGTAGGACATGTGGGTTTGATGTTCACAGTAATTGTAAGTACACTGCATGGTTATTATATTTATTGATATAGTTGCGAGATATTGCCTGAAACATTGGTTAAAGTATCCCGGTACGTATCGGTTATTTCCGTTAGTTTACGTTCAGCTTCGGAACCCGCTAGATGGCGGGTGTTTCATTGAATTGACAGAAAGGGGCGTGTCTTACCAAACGAGGGTATATATACCGTAGCACGCACTGTGCTCGTCAGTCTGCTTGCGAAAGTTGACTCGTTCACTTTGGTAAAACGAAGTGAATTATTGACCAGCGCTACACTCTGTGTATTTACGCAAGTGTCTCTTGCTAGTGACTTCTCGTGAAGCCTCGCTTCCTTGAAAAGCTATTAGGGGACATAGTTGCGGAGTACCAGTAAACGTGGTTAATAATTGTTCCAGCTAGGTGTTGTTTGGTTGGTGCGTCTGCTGGAGAAGAGACGTTGGTGGAACGTATTACGTTGTTGGAACGTATTGTGTGAGGCTTGCTCGGCGTGTAGTAGGTTAGAGCTACAGTCTAGGGTTGTGTGTGACTGCTGTGTGGAGACAGTCTACAGCCGTGGGTAGCTGTGTACGCTGCAGGGTCTCTTGAGCGTGTCTCTTCTAGGGAGCAGGCTATAGCCATATATAGTTAGAACAACACGAGAGTAGGCCTGTGTGAACGTTGATGACTTTTGTTAGTTGGGAACATTAGGTTACATCTGTTGGACGGTTATTGTTGGACAATAACCATAAGTTGTACGCTACCACATTTAGAGTTTAAAAGACGACGGCCGAAAACGTTACAACAGTTACGTTTATGATACAATGTAGTTAGATCGAACGACATCGTAAATGGCATTAAACGCGTAGCATGTTGTGGAGAGTGTTCTGAAAACAATGATATGCTACGACGTCATGACGTGATAAGAAATTTGGAGCGCTCAGTAAAGTTCGTTGATTAGTTATAATTTCAAAATAATGTAGAATTGTTAATATGTTGTACAATATTTCGTTTGTAAATCACGAATAGATATTTAAAAGTATGAGGATGTGGTGTTTTTTACTATATTTAACGAATAATTTCACAATGATACTTGTCCACGAACTTTACCGATGACCCTGATATTATAATTTTAATAGAATCTAGTTAGGTGTTTTCATAATGGCCTTGTTATTGGGCTGAATACTGTCATATTAGCATGAGGCCGAATGCTAATATGACTGTCTGAAGCCCAATATAAACGAGGCCATTATGAAAACTCTTAATTATCTTATTAATTAACTATACAATTTGGCCTTATCTTGCTCTATTTTATTCAACAAAGTTTCTAGTTTCACTACAGTAATGTCTACATTTTTAAAACGTTTAAACTGTCAATCACCAGAATTGGAAGTAGGCATATCGTTATCCGAAATACCATTGTCCGAAACTTGCACAGAACTATCCGACTCGCCAGCTAGATTATCAGTGAAATTGTCACAAAAGTATCCATTTATATCAAACATGGTTACATAAAGGTAATTTTCTATGCCCGGTTTGATGCTTTTTGTGCCGCCCGTTGATGACACGCTGTTGTTGTTGTTGTTGACGACTATAAGGCCCGAATATCCGTCGCTAGTACGGTCTACGCAAGTAAACAGGTTCTCGTAATGGCACTCAGGTAGCGTTTCAATACGTTAAAGTGAAGTTCGGTATTTGAAATGAAAATATTAAATAAACAATGAAAATTAAAAAATAGTGAAATTTTAACAATAAAAGCACCCAAATGATTTATTATCGTTGACTTGAATTCAATCCAGGGTGCTTCCTTGTCTAAGGATAAGAAGAAAGCTAGGGAGATCTCTGTGTGTCTCAACCTTATTACATTGAAAAGCTGTAGGTACATCTCTTCTCTATGAGTGTTATAGCGAGGACAACTCATCAGCAAATTTCACTTTCTTATTCTGTACATTGCTGAAAATGTCGTGCAAGAAAAGGTAAAACAGTAAGGGTAACAGCACTGATCCCTGTGGAAGCCCCATATGTGTCTGAATATTTACTCCCTCAAATTCCTTTATGCAACCAACTGCCTCTCTTCCTGTCATAAAGTTGTTTAAGCATAGCCAAATTCAACCAGTTATACCTATGCCATGCAACTTTACAAGAAGGCCTTCTCTCCAAACAGAATCAAATGCTTTTTCCATATCTATATATATAGCAGCAGTCCATTCTTCATGGTATATTATCTTTATTTCCTCCAGTATTGAAGAGCATATATAACAATAAATACAGCATATATAACAATAAATACAAAGCATACATTCAACATAATTATAGCATGTTACAAGCATACATTATTGATGAGAAGATTAGTAAGCATATTTACACATAGCAGAAGCAATTTATGAGCACATAGATCATAACTTGCATCGAACAAGATATGGATCATTAAATCGCAAAGCTTTAAAATATTATGACCTGACAATATTTATACACAAGAAGACATGGGGACAATTTTGTAAATGCATACATTGTCACAAGACTTAAGTTTATCCCTCACATAATGCATACATAAAACAACGAATTGCAAGAATACAAGGAAACAACAAGTAGCAAATGGCAAACATAAATACACTCAAACATAAATACACTCAAGAGCTCACTCTACACGTATAACAGATCTGAGCATATAGTAATGAGCACATGTATACCAACAATACAGAATAACATGCTGTAGTTACGTAAAACACTGAATTCCACTCTAAATAACCTACATTCAATATCAACAAATCTACTTTTAATTAATTGGTGGCCAGAGTATGGTAGAAATTTGCGTTAGCAATGTTCGGGCACCGTTTGTATCATGAAATATTTTTATAGATACACAGCTTTTCCCCACTGAGTCATGGTCTTGCCGAAACGAAATACAAGAGAAGGACGGGGGCAATACTACAATAATGAAATATTAATATAAAATGTATTTAGAATTAAATTATATGTATTCACCTATTTAAGATAGCTAAGTATGTAACTACAGTATATTAATAAACACTGGTAGGATAATAGGATAAATGTCAATAACTCATTAAATGTTTCGTTTGGACCACTGTTTTGAAGCTTAGCACTCGAGATGCATCCGGCATTGTGAATGACGGAAACCCTGACAACATTTCAATAAAATGCTTTTTCCATATCTATATTTATAGCAGCAGTACATTCTTCATGGTATATTATCTTTATTTCCTCCAGTATTGAAGAGCATATACACTCGGCAAAACTTATAAGTACACACTTGTTTATTTGCCCATAGCTTGGTCAATGCGTGTTTGATCGTGCTGAAAATTTCAACATAATGTAGATTGGATATGTAGAATTACAATACAATCGATGTTTTTAACATCTGATTTAAATCGTCACAAACAATAAATTAATGATGCCAACAGCAGAATCTAAAAAAACACAATAATGCCGTGTGTTCATCGGGCGATTGTCAGGTTGCTAATGCACATATGGCCCCGCTGCACTGATACCAGTATGGTTTCAAGTCTATGTTTCTATCATGGACACAGTAATAAAGAAAACAATGATAGGAACAAGCCCAATTTTGGGTTAGAAAATATCGACTTCTGATAAAAAATGAAATTTGAAACATGGTTAACTCCCCTTGACCATAACCAAAAAAAAATATTTTAAAAGTAAAAAAACACCATGTTGTTGTTTGAAAAATCGAATTATTTTGTGTTTTTTTAATTTGACAATAAATCTAAAATTCAAATTTACCTTACATAAAAATAATTTGCACATACGCGTCAATTTCACGGCCATTTTACGGTTTTTGACGTTTCATGGTTCAATGAACCGCTGTATTTAATTTCGAAGAAAAAATATATTTATTCAGTCCTTTGATAGTCAATACCATGTACACAAAATTTCATGCAAAAATAATAAAAAATAAAAAAGTTATAGCGAAAAAACGACGTGTGTACTTATAAGTTTTGCCGAGTGTATAACAATAAATACAAAGCATACATTCAACATAATTATAGCATGTTACAAGCATACATTATTGATGAGAAGACTAGTAAGCATAATTACACATATCATAAGCAATTTATGAGCACATAGATTATAACTTGCATCGAACAAGATATGGATCATTAAATCGCAAAGCTTAACAATATTATGACCTGACGATATTTATACACAAGAAGGCATGGGGACAATTTTGTAAATGCATACATTGTCACAAGACTTAAGTTTATCCCTCACATAATGCATACATAAAACAAATCTACCCAAACTATGAAAACAACGAATTGCAAGAATACAAGGGAACAACAAGTAGCAAATGGCAAACAATATAAGGATTCTCGTCTTTAAAAACATTCAGGTTTCATAAGCTGGACAGCCAATCAGAACGCCCGAATCTCACAATTGCCGTGTTTTTTCATAAAGGCTGCGTTTTTTCCATAATGGCCGAGTTTTTCCATGTAATGTCGAGTTTTGTGTCCAAATTTGCCCTGTATATGGATTGAAAACGCGCCCAATATTGTAGATATGAGCCAGTCTCCAGGAAAACCTCCTATTTATAAAAAAATGATTTTGAGATTTTTTTATTATTTTAAAGAGTAATTTTATTGAAGCAAAATGCAAAAGAAATTTTGTTAGTATCTTGATTTTTAAGGAAGTTACAGCTGTTTTGTTGAGGCCCAATACAGACCCTTTTTGCATGACGTCGCAAACGTCATTCAAGCGTTATTCGACGTCGTTATAACAAGTACTTTATAAATACTGCATTTGATCAATTCTTTATATACACTGGTCACAATTGTATCACGTTTTATAATGATGTTTTACGTTCTAAAATATACATCCAAATTGTAAATGTTCACATTTAGAGAAAGGCTACTACAGTTTTAATCAACTAACTCCTTGTTTTTCTCAATCAGAGTACTTTTCTGAAATTGGTCACCATAGCAACGAAGTAAATGATTTCGACATAATACATAAGACATTTTAAAACTAAGATATAGTAATATATGGATAAATGACTTAAAATTGAATCTACAGAAATGTCATTTTTTCTTATTTGAAAGCTTTTTCAAAACCTTGTTACATGCAGTAATTACATAATGTCAATATAGCAGGTTTTCCTGGAGACTGGCTCATATATAATATATAGTCAATTAATAAAATATTAACGTACTGTTAGCATTAGCGTACTTAACTTAAGGAGGTCCTTGAAACATCTTAAAATGACAGAACAATCTTCTAGAACAACATTGAAATCATAAAAAGCATATGTCACCAGGCTCGTTTTCGACATACATGGCTTTATAATGACCTACCATTGTATTTTGTTCATTTTATCTATTTCCTGCATTTATGGCACCATTATGTTCTTTTTAAGATTTTTACTATAAGAAACCACTTTTAAGCAATGCATGGTATTTTATGTGTTCAATGGTCATTCCTTTTGACATTAGTCACAATTCCGGCTGCCTGGTGAACAAATTCAGTATTTGAAAATGATAAATAGTTACCCCACCCACTTGCAAAAAATATATCTAACGATCGAAAATAATTTATAATTGGCCAAAGGTTGAGCATTAAATAGAACACCAGTTTAGTCAAATAAAAAATAGGGGTCACCAGCCTTTTTTCATCAAAAAGAACTTATTATGAATAAATTTGCATAAAATTAACCTAATTTGCATATTGTAATGAAATAAAATTTTATTAAGAACATTTCAAAGTGTGGCTACTTCATATAACTAAACCATGCTCTACATATTATATATAAGCATATGCGTTTGTACCATTGCAGGGACTTATTGTGAACCCATATGATTCACAAGTTTGCCGTTCCCCACCCACTTTTCATGCATGCAAAAAATAAAAAGTTAAAACATATCTATTTTGTGCAATAGTGTTATGTTTATTGTCATTAATCAACATTCATATGCGATTGAAACTAAAATTCATATTTGTTCTTAACTTATACAATTTTGAAATTTCGCGCATGCGCACAAGGCAGCTCGGACCTCCTTAAAAGCAAGATGATTAACTAATGTAACTATACTGTATACATGAGATAAGTGCTTTTAGTCTACTCTATAATTGGATATCAATTAAAATACAAGGTCATTCAAAATGAGTAATATTCCTACACAATTAAATTTTGAAGGCTTAGAGTTATGAGCGACACAAGCAACATTTCGTCATTTAAAGGGCAAAAACTCTGCTAATGCTAGTCAGATTCGAATGAAATATATAGGGGATAATCAACACATACTGACTAACATTCTTATGAAATTACTGTTTGACACAGTCACTCCAAAGTGCTCTGACAATATGCACGACTAGACTTCGTAATGAAAATGATAAGTAATGCAAACTTTCATTGAAATACGACCAACGGCTACAGAGGAAAAGAGCAGACAAAACTTATAAAAGTACAACAAGAAAGGGCTTCCTTAAAATGCAGACCAAAATTTGCCGACAATAAGCACAAGTAGACGACTTGGTACTGATCATTCATGCATAGTTTCATTGAAATTGAACATTCGTAACAGAGAAATAGCACAGACAAAATTTAAGTGTAAAAACAAAGGGCTATAACTAGCTTAAAATTGATCCAACCAACGTGTGTCGATGATGTGCACAACTAAACTTGGTACTGATCATCCATGCAAAGTTTCGTTAAAATTTGAGCAGTGGTAGAGAAATAGGGCGGACAAAATTTATAAGTGTAAAAAAGCGCAGAGAAAATATATAAGTGTAAAAAAACAAAGGGCTTTAACTTAAAAGTGGTTTGACCAACTTGTTACGACGATATGCACAACTAGACTTGGTATTGGTCATTCATGCAAAGTTTTGTTGAATTCCGACCATTGGAAACAGAGAAATAGCGCGGACAAAATTGTAAAGAAAAGTATAAAAAATAAACGGCCATAACTCCTTTAAAATGACCCGACCAACGTCTGCCGACGATATGCACAACTAGACTTGGTATTGATCATTCGGCAAAGTTTCGTTGAAATCCGACCATTGGTAACAGAGAAATAGCGCGGACTAATTTTGCACGGACCTACCGACGGACGGACCGACCGACCAACATACCAACCTCAAGCATGACTTCAATATAGCCCCCATATACTTTGTATCTTGGGGTATAAAGATACAGGTGTACACCAACACATGCTGAATAACAGTCATACTGTATGAGGGTTGGAGAGTGTAGCACAATTCCTTTACAAGTTACGGACGACATAAGTCAAATTTAATCGAATTTCATCATTTAAAGGGCTAATACTGGTCGGATCCAAATAGAACTATAATTGCCACATTCTGAGCAATCACAACTTTCTATCAATAATGTTTTGCAATTTATTTTGACAAATGTAAACTGCAGGTCTTGGTCGTGATTCTGAAATGGTTTTCATTCAAAAAGAAACACAAATTCGCTTTGGCAACTTGTCTGTAGTAACACTTTCTACCACTAGGAGAACAACTACATAATACAACGTCGCCTTTCTTCGCAAAGGTCGTATCTCAAATTTTAATGTTTTGAGAAAAAGGCAAAACAATTTTTTTATTTCTTTTTTTACCCAAAATTCTGTATACGGTTTCTAAAATTAATTTCGCATACATCCAAATGATCATTTAATGATTAATAAACTAAATAGGGGGATACTAATCTAAGAAATAATTTAAATTGGCCTTAAGCAGCTGTATTGATTTCAATTTTTGACTTATTGCATAATTGAGCCAATAACATCATTTTGACTACGAATAACCATCAAATAGTCCTTGGTTGTCATGACATTTGATAAATTGTGTATACACTATGTTTTCACAAATGTCGTACAATAATTTCAGAATTTCCAAATCTTATCCATTCGAAAACGACGTATACTTTAGTAACATGTATTACAGTATATGTCTCACAAACTGTATAAATACCGGGTACTAACTGATAGTAATACTCCGTCATGCAAAAATAGCATTTATAATCTTGATTCCATCACACAATACGTTTGAAACTCTGCGACGTTTGCGAATTCTAAATAAAATTGGACCAATGAAGTATACAACGTAATATAATATGACATCATTCTTTTATTTGATTGGCAACAAGCACAGGAGTCTTCGCAGACGACGTATTTATAAATCACTGTATTTTCTGAATAGCAAATAAAGTTTTTGCGCCAAAATGAAGATACGTCCTTTGCGAAGACAAGCAAGATCAATGCGAACATATATTATCTTCTATGCCCTCGTCTTTGATGAGGGGGTATATTGCTTTACACAGTGACATGTCTGTCCGAGCTTCTGTCTGTCGGTCGGTCGGTCGGTCCCTCGGTAGATCAATTGGTTTCCGTTCAATATCTCAAGAACGCTTGACCCTAGTATCCTCGAACGTTAGATAAAGGTTGGTCATGACCCTTGTTGATTTAAGGTCAGTAGGTCATGGTCACTGTGACCTTTACCATTTCTGACTATCGGGCTGTCATGTGGGGCATGCGTGTTTACAAACATATTTTATTATGTTCATTATCTCCTTCAGTTGTGTGGTGGGCATGGTGCCGTGTAATTGTGGTCTGTGTTGTTTTTAAGTGTTATGTGCTCGGCTGTTTAAGTTGAGTGTTGCCCTCCCTGTCCGATTTTTAATTATCTCTTTAAACAATTAAAAAAGATATTTGTATCCAGCTCCGACTGTGGAAAAATGAGTATCTATACTCGTAACAGTGTTGATTTGTTGAAAAAAAGTTACAACAAAAGAAATGAAATAAAATGAGAATATGCACATTTTTATCTGGATTAAACGATCAAATTAAGCTATACTTTTATTACGTGTGGCAGCTGAAGCTTGAACTTTCAGCGGTTAAGATTCATTTTCTCGTTGAATTGTGTGTTTGGCAGTGTGTCGTGTGATTGTGGTCTGTTTTTTTCAATTTTCTTTGCTCCTGTGTTAAAGTTGAATGTTGCCTTTCCTGTCGCCGATTTTTCATTATGATGATATTTCCAATATAGATCTATTTTATATTTCACACACTGCTTAGAATATTAAATAGCTTCCATTTAATCCATCATTTGACAGAATATTTGCCATAGAAGATGTGCGAGATGCATAATTTGCGAACTGAAGTGTACGTTATCGAACCATTTCACAAATTTGGAATTGGTTGGGCAAGGATTACGTAAATACGGAGTAGAATTGCATCAATATTCATAAAGACAATGAAACCGCTTTCAATCGCGGGGTTTATGCGCGCTATCTGACTAAAAACAATGGTGTATCATAGAAGTTAGATTTAAAAAAACCTACCTGAATCGACACCGTTTTCGGTCGAAAATCGTGCACTGCACCACTTTTGGTCAGGTGGTTTCCCCACCGTGGTAGTGGAATAAAATTATTTTCTGAAAGGAACAGTTATTCAGAAAAAGTCGTAGTGTCTATTACTAACCCATTGAAAAGACAACAGCGTTAAACAACAGTCCGGTTAGTAAATTATATTGATTTTTTTCACGAAATATTGCGGAAATCTTAATGGCTTCAAAAATGTAAAATGATTTAAAAATATCAACAGATTTTCTTTTTGTTACCCAAGTGACAATACATATCGAACACCCCTCGTACATGCTAACATTGGAACGAACTTGTTTATGCTTGTTCTTATTTATCACTGGCAAATCGATTACAAGTCAAATAGTTCCTGCGAGCAAATGATGTATAGTCCGTAAGCGACTAGGCTGGACCCCCATAAACATTAAATATCTTAAAAAGTACAATGTCAATTAGAATAAAAAATGGTATATCTACATAAATCAACCTTACCAACTCTCATAAATTAAAACAGACTTTTTGGTTCGCAGAAAAGCGTACTTTGCATTAACTTCCAGTGTAAAATATGGGTGATTGAAGTGACTAGAGCAGCAAAGGTAAGCAAATTGGTCCAATGTAACTGTATAAGTGTTTGTGTTTTATGTTTAAGCTCACATCATGAATCAACATTTTGTTTATACAAATGATCATTACAATCAGAAGGGCCTCAACTATATACACATTGATGACCAGTCAAATGTAGGTCAAAGTTATCCATATTACAGTTATTACAAATGCAATAGCATTAGTCTAACTACCTGATTCGAATGGATCATTTTACTCCCTGTCCATTTGTTGATTAAAATACAAAATTTTATACATTAGACACAATGGGGAAAAAATTAATGAGTTCGTAAAAAATGCTGAAATTTTTACATAGAGTTGGTAAAGGTAATTCAGTGTACCACACCCAATTTCAATCAAATTGCATAATTACTTTAAAAGATATTTAAGGTTTATAGGGGTCCAGCCTAGTCGCTAACGCACTATACCGACTTCATTTTACAGAGAATTGACAGGATCCTCGACCTTCTATCTGCATAATTCAGCAGCTGATGTGTATAAAATTAAGCATGAAAATCTCAAAATTGTGAAAAATAAGCGCGATAGGCAGGTAGCTTTCAAATTGGGAAAACTATATGCACGATAATTTGACATACAAAATTTATCAACACATTGTTAAATAATTTCATGTATAACAAACCAATTTTCAAGACACATAATTGCATATTATGACTCCCTTGTTCCATATAATATTTATATTCTTATAAATAAATCCTCGTATCAGTCCATTAAAGGTATTATCATAAGACATGTTTTCAGTGTTCAACAATATCAAAGATCACAAACCAATTCCGATAATTCCATGACAATAGACATTTAGAATTTTAAGTCTCTGAATAGACATTAACACTGAATGGTAATTCTCCTTATATGACTCTGCAGACCTAAAGAAACTGTATATGTTGTTAATTTTATCAAGGGAAACAACCAGCACTTATTTTACCCGCAGATCCTAAAAAAACCGAAAAATAATTTACGGAGCGAAGTGCCGGATACGAATTGTGTTGAGTACGAAATAAAATATTCAGGACGAACGTTTGGAAGTCGTACGAAAGTGTTGAGTATGAAACGTTAGCGAAGAATTTATCCAACGATAAAACGATATAAACTCGTGTTTTATACTCTTTTAAATCGAGTTGCGTGTATATTTTTATCGTAGGGACGGGTTTTAAGGATAATTTTGTAGTTCTTTCTAAGAATTTCGACTTGCCCGGGCCATCGTACGGCAGCCATATTTTTGCGTATGATAACCTATTTTCGTTCAAGAAAAATTTGAAATCTTGTAACGACCGGTTTTATTAGTCTGGTTCACGACATTCTTACCAAATGCATCTTTTTTTGGATTTTTTTTTTGAAATCGTAAACCATCGAGAACAGGTCACGTACCGTTTCATGGACTTTTTACTTAAGGCTATCCAATATACCTGCTCGCTCAAGCTCGCAGGTAATGAATTTCCGCGCATGCGTACTAGGTAGCGCGGTCGAATACATAAACTTTAGACGTATCGGGAATCGTGTATTTACTATTAGAAGGGTAAATGTGATTCAAGCGGTTGAATAGAGAGAACATACTCTTGTTTTGTTTAAACACAATTTGTGATACTGAATTATAGTATCTAATAACGATGAAAAAAAAATATAGTAGTAACATAACTAGATTTTCATTAAAATTAGAATAGTTAAGTAAATGGGCTTCACGTTTGTTGGTTTTTGACTGATACAAGTGTCTTCAATACAAATTCTTAAATTGTATTCACTTTCAATGGAAACACAATAATTGTCTATTAGAACTTTTTGAGAACGGAGATAATATGTCTTAATTATTTTTTCAAGTTGGTTTTCGACTTACCTTCTCGGGATTTTAAGGTTATTTCAGTTTAATGACTTAAATTTATGGTACGTAAATGGTCATGGCATACATCCGTGGAGTTGTCACACTACTCATTGACCACGTGGCGCTCGTATGTTTGACTCTGGTTATTTGTTCCAATGTTGGGACTTATGCCGAACGATACGCTAACTTTGTGAAGTTGGAAAACAGTGATACGATGATTGCAGAGAGTTTACTAACTATCAACCAGCAGCCTATGACGATAACAGCATGTTTGAGCGAATGCCAGCCAATAAAGGAATGCGTCTTTGTGAGTTTTCATGATGACCAACAATTATGTCACTTTCATGAACTAAACAAAACAGCGGTGACCAGTCCAGGATGGAACATCTATTTCAAGCGACTGGACGAAATAGGTGAGTGAGCTTTTAATATTATTACACCAAAGTGAATGTTACTAAATTTGAAATAATTACACATTACATTTCAGTAATACTCGTATATATACCGACTGAATTAAAAAAATGTTACGAAGATTCGGAAAATCGGAAGTTATATCACTGAGTGATCGAGCGTTAGCCCAATATTGCCGAATGAACATCAGACGCTCACGAGGTAAAATAACTTTCCGGATCTTACATCGAAAAATACAATATTCTATCAATTTCATGTTTCTCATAATTAGCATTTCTAAATAAACTTTTCTTAATTGAATATTAAGCCCAATGTTTCGTGCCTAAAAATATTTACGCAAACGCGCGGTTTTTAGTCAAGTAGATCTTCAATTAGATAATAAAAATCGGTCAGGGAATGCAGCACTTTTGTTGACAGATTTTTACTTTCGTTCTTAGCCAAATTAAACGTCACGTACCACGTGGTATATCCACACTGGTGTTGACGTCAAACTGCATTTATAATCATCTAGTCGTTAACAAAGTATCGAACTCAACTGTATTCACGCGGTTTAAGCTATGTGTATAAAAATGGATAATGATTCTGGTAAAGTTAGAGCTATGGCCCATTAGAGCATTTTAGTGAGTGTATTAATTCCTTGCTATCAATTCTGATTCGTAGACGACATTAAATCACTCGTGCAACACACTCGTGGCGACATTATAAGCTGAGGCCGCAGGCCTTTTGGAATTTGGAATGCATAAAGCAATTTGGCTATGGAGGAGCACAAATAAAAAGTTTAAACGATTCAAGTGTGTGAACGGTTCTCCCACAGAATCGGATACAACGAATATCAGAATCTGATATTTGGTGCGTTTCTAAACAAAATAACAGACAATTTGCATGAAAGATAGGGTGCACGATTATTATTTTGTTCATTGAAACGGGATAGGCCGCACGATACATTTCGGTCAGCATAGTTTTCACCACTGTTATCGATATGGATATCTATTCCGTCTGGTATTTACTGTTTTACACACACTCAGTATGTTTTATCAATTTTATCATATCGTGTGTCACAATTATTTAAATTATTGCAATATAATAGTATGCCCATATCCTTATCATAGTATCCATTAAATATAAATTAGTCTCTTACATATTACTGGCAAATAAATTGTATCGCCCATTGTGTATGCAATTACGAAAGGAAGCAGTTATTTAAAGAAATAAGGACCATTCAGTTAAATAGCACCTCAGATAAGCAGATTCTACATTGACTCATTAAGTTAGAAATTTTGTGTCGATGAAAGATTGCAGTAGTAACAGTATATTATACTGACAGTTATCAAGCTGGGCCATAATTACTTTTTACTTATCACGCAGTGTTCTTGCGACTTAAATAAAGATACATTTTGTTTGATTGTTTGGATATTGCAAACGACATAAAGAACAAGTTCGAAAATCAATGATTTATTCTATCCAAGCTGCTTGTGAAAACGACCGTAATCAGACATATATAATATATATTATATATGCTTATAGGCTTACATTTTGCATTTGTTCATAGGGCAACATTCAATACATCCATTGCAATCCCCGATGTATTCGCGATGTCACTAACTGTCACAAGACTTTCCGAAGCTTCCCCAAGATATCGGGAACTTCCCTGAGACATCGGGGCAACCTCCCTCATGTATCGGGAACTTCCTAATTTCAATCCATAGTACACCCTGAGGGAGTTGGACAGTCGCATAAAGTCGAAAAATTATCGGGAGTTCTTCTCCGGATCCCTCCAGATTCATCATGATTCCTCCCGATTTTACAAATTGTCTCATGAAGCTCCCTTTATCCCACGAGGACCCTGCTCCCGATGCACCTACAATATCATTAATTTCGGCGGGAGTACATCGCCAAGGCAGAAAATACCCAGTGAGACCTAAGCATTAGACCTGTCGTCCACTAGACACCAATGTCATGCGGAAGGGTAGCCGATTACTGTTTGCTAGCTTTCAGTATCATTATCTATTACAATGATCGGAGCTTTGGCATCGGGTCCTTTTTCTGAAGTATTCGTAGATAGGCATACGAAATGTTGCAATACAAACGTCGAAACATAGCCGAATTAACCGAATGCAACGCGAATACAGTTTATGATTTGGCACCGAATTTTCTCGATCGTGTGGAATGGTTGCGGTTTCATTGCAGAATATGCAGAAGTGTTTACGAATCGATGCCGATAGAATTCCGAAATGTTGCCTATGTATATAAACGATGTCGGACTACTTGTTATCTTGTTATTAGTTGCTAGTTGAACACGAAGGATAGAAGACACCTTCATCTTACTAGTTCCAGCTATAAAAACTAGAAGACATTGTTTCAGCTATACAAAAGATGAATTACCAAGTTTCAGCTATAAAAATAACATATTGAGCTAATGAAACTGACTCTTGGTAGATACACCGGTAGTATTTTTCCTGTTGGTGCCTTCGTTAGCTGAAAACTGTCGAGCACTTGTTATGTAATAGTTTTCTATATAAGGTCTGGAACAACCCTATTGGGTAGCTTGCCCTTGATTTTTCGGACCATGATGAAAGCGATATATCTAAGATTAAAACTGACCTCATCGCTTCCTTTGTCGCTCTTTTATAGTTCAGGAAATACGGCTACGACTCGGCATACCTTCCGTTAACAACTGGAGCCTTCGGCAACTATTCGGCATGTTTCCTAGAATGATCGGCATAGCTTCCGTGTGTAGAACTTATCCATTCGTCGCCATCGGCAGCATATTCTTCAGGAACCGCTCGGGATGGCTAAAGTATTACGAAGTCTCACAGAAGGCTTCGAGAAGATGCCGAGTGAATGACGAACACCCTGAACTGTTGCCGATGGTTTTCCGATTTCCCCGAGGCACTTCGGAACAAGACATTTATAAGTTTTAAAAGTTGAACGCCGAAGAATTTTCGGTCCCGAAGTATTCAGAAGCGCTCAAGAATGACACGGAAGGGTTCCAGAACATCTCAAAATAAACCGAACTATCCCGATTTCGGGAACCGTTCGGGGTTGTAGTGGACGATATGTTAGAACGTAAAGAAAACCATAACGATTCACGCGCACTGTTGACGTCCAGATTTGCGTATGTGCGTTTCGGGCCCCGTCGACGATACTAAACGATTTTACGAGTCATAATTATGAACTGTAATTACTAATTTTATTTTTGTGATTTCTAATGGACATGCTGTCTGGGTAATTAAAGGTCCTGGAAATAGAAGCTTATTTATAAATTCGGTATGGCATAACATTTCTTTAGACGAAGTCGACAAAATTCTCGAACTAAAATACATTATTTTGAAAAATATGGGCATAAATTGATGTGTTTATGCTATAATAGCATTTACGCATGGTTTTCGTGTCATAACAATTGCAGAGTTCATGACTCACTCAGGAGCGTTGGTGCGTATCTGGCTTGTGCACCAACCGTTACTCGGGTTTCTACAGATGCCATAACACGAACAGGCATGATTAACCCTGCATTGATATATCTTTTTGTCTCATTTTATAACATTTTATGGTTATTTATAACTTCATTCTCCTCATCTGTTTGAAAAAAGTAAACACAAACATTTACAGGTCATGTAACGATTCTTTCAAAACTTACCCGAGAGTACAAATTGGTATTGAAAATCACAAAAATAAATACAACCCAGAAGTATATCTAAAAAGTAGTAAAGTTAAATCAATACAATACAAAATGTTTATTGCATAAAACATACACACATATGCTTATAGTAAAGTTTAATCAGACAACTGTACTGTTTTGTTGTGTACGAGGAAGTTATGTGAACAGTAGACCGTCTTGTAGAAATTGTAGATAAAATGCAATCCAAATGAAATGGTGTATATTTTGTAGCGTTGTATTCTATATTCAATGTCTGGGAATCTATAAATTGAGAAAAAAATGAAACAGAATTGCTACTTTTACAAGACTAGTGTAACACTTCTTTGACAATTGATTCCATTGAATTTCTCACAATTTACATTTAATGGATTCTATAACTAGGATGGACATGTATTGAAATACATGTAAAATAAATTATTGTGACACACGATATGATAAGATTGATAAAGTATACTGATGATAGCGACTGTGTGTAAAGCAGTAAATACCGGATACCGATATTCAGATCGATAACAGTGGTGAAAGCTATGCTCTCCGAAATGTATCGTGCGGCCTATCCCGTTTTGATGAAAAAAAATATAATCAATCACCCTATCTTTCATGCAAATTGTCTATTATTTTGTCCAGAAACGCACAAAATATCAGATTCTGATGTTCGTTGTATTCGATTCTGTGGGCGACATGTTCACACACTTGAATCGTTTGAATATGCATGACATAAGGGTGAAAGTAGTCATAAAATGGCCTTTATCATGGTACCTACCCCGCTAACATTTTGTTTTTACGGAACAATTTCGAAGTGTTTGAGAAAACGACGCAATCAATCATGGAAAGCAAGGTACCAAAAGATGCAGCGGAGAAGCCATTGCGTGCTGGTCGGTATGTCCAGATCCAAACGGGACACGATGATATGTATTTACCTCAAAATATAGGTTTATCCGACGCCGATTGGCAGCCATTTTTTGAGTGCGGCCTACCATTCAAACCACGTGATTCCCCACCGTGTAAAAGCTCAGTTTCTTCGTTGTTGACTTTCTGATGACAGTTGACATATGCGCGTTGTACATCTCTTTCTACCTTACAGTGAAGAGCGCGGACTGGTTCACTACACTTACGAACGTTCGTATGCGTAAGATCGCTGCCGTGCGTACGAACGCGTTGATAAAACGGTCGTAAGAATATTCGTAAGAAGATTCGTACGAACAATTCGTATCGTACGAACGAACGTTCATAAGCATATTGATAAAACGGTCCCTTTGTCTGCGCTTTTTCTCTGTAACCATAGGTCGGAATTCAACAAACTTTGCATGACTGGTCAGTACTTCGTCTAGTTGTGCATATCGTCGGTACACGCTTGTCGGACAAATGTTAAGGGAGTTATGGTCCTTTATTTTTTACTCTTATAAATTTCGTCCGCACTATTTCTCTGTGACCAATGGTCGGAATTCAACAAAACTTTGCATGACTGATCATTACCAAGCCTAGTTGTGCATATCGTCGGCACGCGTTCGTCGGATCAGTTTAAGGGGGTTATAGCCCTTTGTTTTTTTACACTTATATATTTTGTCTGCGCTTTTCCTCTCTAACCATTGGTTGGATTTCAATGTAACTTTGTATGGCTGATCAGTACTAAGTCTAGTTGCGCATATCAGCAGCACAAGTTGGTCGGATAAATCTACAGGGAGTTTTGGTCCTTTGTTTTTTACACTTATAATAAATTTTGTCCGCGTATTTCTCTGTAACCATTGGCCTGATTTCAACAAAACTTTGCAAGACGGATCAGGACCAAGTCTAGTTGTGCAATCTTCGGCGCAAGAGTTGTGACCATTTGTTTTTTACACGTATAAGTTTTGTCTGCGCCTTTCCTCTGTAACCATTGGTTTGATTTCAATGAAAGTTAGCATTACTTATCATTACGAAGTTAAGTTGTGCATATTGTCAGAGCACATTGGAGTGACTGTGTCAAGCTAGTTCAAGGTTTATTGTACAAGCAGTATCTGGGAGTATTCATCACATTTAGTGATATTTCTTGTTTATATTATGTATTCCTTTCTTCTACGGTATATTTTTAATAATTATTTTTATATTAAGGTGAGACGGAAATGAACTTGAAGGAGGGCGCCACTGCTAGTCAATCATCCACACTCAATATGCATTCAGCTGGTAGAGCATTAGACGGCAATACTAATAATTATTTGAGCGCCCACTCTTGCGCACACACCGGCAACGTCAACCCTTATTGGATAATGCAGTTTGGAATGTCCGGTGTTGTCGCTAGAGTTGAAATGTACATGCGGGCAGACCACGGTATAAATTATGGTAAGAACACACCTACAAGGGGTGATAAATAAGTAATGATATATCCTTCAATTCCAATGACAAATGTATACCTGTATACGAGGGATGATCAATATACAATACATGTATGTATTCGAGACCTTCCCATCTAGCAGTTTTGTTTTGTCAATATAGTAAACAAACAAATCAACATCATTCGGACGGCGAGCGGATTCGACTAGAGACTGAGATATCAGTAGAGTAATGAGGGTTGTTCTTACTAAGCGGAATTAATTAAGCAAATACGACTGACGGGCAAAGCACGGTTATCGGTCGATACCTGTCCTACATCCTCCAGGATCCAATGCCGCCCCAGGCGTATACGAGTACACGATGCATAGACATCGGATACGCGGGCATCTTTCGGCGCCCGGATGAACATCTTCCGACGTACGGGTGCTTTGTGACCCGCGTATTTCGCCTCTCACATGACAGAAGAGGCTTGTTTTCCCCTTCGTTTAACTGAGTGTCAGGCAATGAAATTACTGCTACCACTTTTCAGCGTTAGCTGTCTTGCTTGGATATTGACCCACTTTAAACACCAATGAAATGTTTGTAAATATCTCCGCACGGTATAGATTTTAAATTGTGATTGGTGAACATATAGTTAAATTAACACAAAAAGTTAGATGCTGATTTGTATGTTTTTGTATTCGTAGTGTGTTGAAAAGTATGGGCCTAGTGGTATATAGAGTGACAAATGTCCGCTAGCTTTTTCCAAGCTATGTATCTCTGTTAATGCGCATGCCTTACCATGACCTCGGTGACTCATCGAAAACAGCCATGCGAACACCTTCGGTTGTTATCGGCTACCGCTTACACATGTTGACATTAACATGGTTTTGGTTTATATTATACATTAGCAGAGCACAACAATGCGGAGTAATACGTAAACATGGATTGTTTTATAACGTTTTACTATTACATTATTTTTCTTGCTTCTTTCTTTAAATACAATATCAGGACATGAATAACAATAGCATGTAGTGTACATTTTTACAAAACAGTACGCATATAGTATGATACTTGCCGGTCATTTGAGAACTATTTCGTTTGCGTCATAACTTCTTCATTTCGGTTGTACGGTTGGAATTGCGTAGAAAGAAGGCAGTGGCTAGGGAACCGGTATCGGACGACTAGACAGCGAAATTATTCGTTCGGCACCGGTTCGCTAGCAAACGGTACATGCATTGGCTAGGGAACCGTCATTTTATTTTTATGCATTAGGCATCCGAAATTTTCCCCATATTTGTGCTGGACACTTCTCTGCCACGATGGATGTATGTCTCTCACAAAGTTTGTCTGCTTCGATATATTTGTGAGTGGCTGTTTTACATCTTCGAGTCTAAAACCACATGAAATATTTGGCAAATGTATTGAAAAAATATGCATATAACAATCGCAATGTGTCATTTAAACTCAACACTGTATATCTTTTTTAAAGATATTTCTTGTTTATGATGACGTTGGTGTTACTCGGTCATGTAGCACACTAATACCCCCCTCAAAGGCATACTATACAGGCGTAATAGTTTACCGACACGCTTGGTTTATTCTTTCAAGTGTGTGACAATGTCTCTGTATTTTACTTTTTATATTTGCTCAACAGGTGATTGGTCAAGAAATACAAACCGGGTAGCAATGGTGGCTCAAACCTATGATGACGCAGTGGATAATGTTGGTATAGAATGCGGCAGATATGTCGGAGACCCGATCGACTCACCGCCGTATACGCTGACTATTCAATGTGGAGGTCCAATATTTGGCAAGTTTCTGAGAATATCTCATCTTACTAAACCATTGGTAATTTGTGAGTTGTTCGTCTACACATCGTGATGTTCTATCGGCAGTAATGGTTGGGTGTTGAAAATCGGGAATAAATTGTACATGTACCCAACAGGCAGTATATATCGGGCCGACATTGGACCGATATTGTTTGCAAAATCGGCCCAATATCAGATTTAGGAATCGGCCCAACAGCAGATTTGCAAAATTGGCGTCATATCGGACTCATATCAGTTCCGACAAGGAGCCGATATTGGACCTATATTAAACCGACATCGGACCAATATCAATTTTCAATATCGGACCAATATCAGATTCAAATATTGGACCGTCATCAGATTTTATATTCCTGTTTCATTTAATAACTTTTATTGAGCTATAATAATATACTGCCAACGAGTAAACCCAGTAAATAGTACCGGGTTGTCAATTTAGGCAATACAAATTGTACAAAAGAGCTATTCATATCGCACTTTGTTTGTTTAACACTGTATTCATTTTCAATAATGCCATATTATATATATATATATTTATTTATGTCTCATCTGTGTACAGCATACATACAATATACATGCCAAATCACAGTAAAACATTGCACAAAGTCATTCTAATTAATAAGAATTATAAAAGACTATAAATCACCGTAACACTAATATATGAAATTTTATTAATGCTAATCAGGGAAGACAGATTTTAACGTAACGATATTTAAAGTCACTTAATACAAAAATACCTTATATAGAATAATAAAATAAGTAAAGAACACAATATTAACTTATGCTTGTAAAGATTGATGATGAAATAATTTTAGAAATACGAAAAGGGATGACATTCTGCAGAAAATGATATTTCAGTGTGTTAGCATTGGTTTGAATTCAAGTTTAATACACACATCAATTCAGTCATTAGATTAGGGCTCATGTGAATGAAACACCTTTATGGGTTTGTCGTGATAAATCCCATGTACAACTTATATTAAGGAAAATATAATATTAAGTCAGACAGGGTAGGCAGCACTCAACTTAACCCGCCGAGCACAGAGAACATTAAAAACATACAAGCGGTGGGGTGGGCCGATGAATCGAAATATCGATACATTGCGATCCCGAGTGTCTCGATGCAATAAGTTAACTCAACTATCGATAGTTACGATAGTTTCCACTTTATAAATAAAGTTTATTATTAATTTAAAACAACTTACGTTCTCGTTAAAAACTAATCTTAAATAATCCCACGCACCCAAACTGCCACAAGAGACCAATATCGCTCAAATTATAACCAGAAGCATGTATACACTTTCCATTGAACACGATAAAAACTTTAATTTACGTGATAAAATATATTAGTCAGCACCTTTTCTTCGAACCACCTTAATCTTACAGAATAATCATCTGTAACAACATTAAAATTATAAGAATAATGTTTTTTTTTAAGATACATGTACACGGTTTTCAAATGACCCACCATTGTATTTTGTTCGTTTCATCTATTTCTTGAATATATATCAGACACCAACATATTTATTTAAGATTATTACTATATTAAACCATTTGTAAACGATGCATAATGTTAAATGGGTTCAACGGTCTTTCATTTTTTTGAAAAACTACGAGTTATGCGCGTAACGTCATAAACGTCATCAATAAGAGGTTGCGCCATTTTTGTTTTTCAGAAACAAACTAGCGATGGTTTAATGCTTATGTTTTTGTTATATCGAGCAAAAGTTTAAATATCACCATATATTATACTTGTACACACGTTGTTTTCATTTATATCATTAATAAAACGAAAAAAAACAGGCTTTAAACAATGTTTTTAGAATATGCGCAGAAATGTGCGCACAAACAACTTGTGTGTTTCGTCCTTAAAGATCCAGTGAACAAGCACTTGTAAAGAAACCATGAAGCCTTATGCAGGTTAACAAACTTGCAGAAGGACATAGGCCTATACACAACCACCCCAGGATCACAAATAGTTGTGTTTTATTTTTCACTTTTTCAACTAAGAAATGGACAATGAATACATAAAAGAAAGTGGACCTAAAGGGCTTCCGCCTTGGTTCGGGAAGAGACAAATGTCATCTGTGGCTAAATCAGTGTAGCAATACCACGTGACAAAATACTACAGTCCAAAGAAGAATTTTGTAAACAAAACCTCCACTTGGAGAAGAAAAATAGGCGTAACTATTTTATTTCTTCACCAATTTCTATGAAATATAGAGCACGCTAAGGGAAAAAATATAAGGTTTCCGCGATATATTGTATATCTCTCCGTAGTGTTGCCGTTTTTCCAATTACCCTGTGAAACCTTGGAAAAATTGTGTGTGTGAGCGGACTACAGTCTCAAGCATTTTCGTTTCCCTCGTAATGTCTACTCCATACGTGATTGAAGAGTCATATTTACACCTTCTGGGAACACCAGGGGCTATTTCGCAACCAACAAATACAGAATGTAACAATGCATGACATTAATATGACATTTTCCTTTAATTTGCAATTATGACTACAGTCCCAAGAACAAAAATGTAGACTACAGTTCAAAGCTGTTTTCATAATTTACCCTATGTACCAAGGAACATGTCGCTCCTGATGCAATTTTTGTTAACATAACACTCAATTTGTAACAACAGATTATACCATGTTTAAGAACACAAGCACGCACATGGGTAACAATAGTTTAAAATTTATACATGAAGTAATTGATATTAATCTTGTGTGGAATAATTTTGAGTAATTTCCATACGTGTATTTGCTTTTTGATCTAAATTAAATATTTGACGGTGCCATTGGTATTCACTGTGAATTATAGAATGTAACTTAAACAGTGTGGACATACCTCGAGGTACGTGACTTAATTTCTGGCTGAGAACGCAAGCAAATAATCTGGCAACTCAAAGTTAAAAAGAACCATACTCATTTTATTGTTTGACTGATTTTAACGGACCATCCTGGAAATTTGACTCACGGTAAAATCGGTCAAAACATAAATACTTACAGTTGTTTTTTTTTTACTTTGTGTTGACAATTTTGTCTTTGTTTTCTTAACCTTAAATTACGCAACATACCACGTGGTATGTCATGTCGACACGGGTAAGGTGACTTATGCACGTTTAAACCGTGAAGTGACACAGTTGAGTAAGTAAGGAAGGTCGTTGATTGGTTTTCAGTAGGTTTGCAGGAGAAAAAGAAAAGAACTATACTGTAAGGCAGTTGCTATCCGTAACAATGCTTTTCATCTTTTTATTGAAAATACAAAATGTATGTAAAAGTCGGATATTTTACACATGTGGCTCGGTCGGGGCTGGTCAGAGGACTACCTTTTAGTGAATATCGAACAATTATCCGCCACATGACACTAAATGTATCAAGACTTCCAAAAACTTACCCGGTGAATCTTATGACTTCAGTCGTCGGCAGTACAACCCCGAAACAGTTGGAGTGACACATAAAATCGGAAACTCAGCTGAAGTTCTCCCGATTCCTCCCGATTTCACAAATTGTCTTATGACTTACCCGAAGTCATAATACTGATATAATGACATTCTTAATAATCTTTTTATCTTATGTTATTCATTAGTTGCATGTACGACGTTGGTTAGATGTTTATGTTTTGTGCTTCGGTTTATGTTTAAAAATATAGCTAAATTAGTCGCCCGCGCCACGACATAAGTACTAGGATGGACATTGCTGTCAGTAGAAAGGTAATGTTTCATTAAAAAAACTTACATGCATATTCAGATTTTTTTAAACTATTCCATATATGCTTCAGTCTCTTGAAACCATGCCACTTATAGTGCATGGGACATTTGGAACATTAGATACAGTTCATTAATATATACTGACGTTAAAAAGAAACGCTACACCTACCCATATGTTCGGATATTCGATACGTTAGGGTAGAAAAATATAATTTCTTCTCTGAGACTAAAATATAGAGATGTGCAAACATGTCTGCAAATTCTCATATGAAATTATCGTCAATGATATGTGCAAAAGTACGATACAAAAACATTACCCTATCCAAAACGTCAGTATCACGTATGCCCTTCATGTCCTGCAACAACTGCTGGCAATCTTCGCTTAATAAATTGATCAACACAAGTTAAACAGCACGTACCTTGAGATAGTGTGTATACGCCTAATGTTAAGAGTAGATGTAATGGCTTTAAACGTTTCGTAGCTGACGTAAAAACTGACGTAAACGACTATCAAGGACGTCCCACGTTTGTTCCATAGGAATGTATTACATGAAAAATAAAACATCACAGCCAGACCACAATTACTTTTCACATGAGAAAAAATCAGATGTGCCGCTGTCAAGCGAACACGCGGGTGACATTAGAGAGGTTGCGAAATTTAACATGTAACGTGTACGTGACTACCACTTTTGAGTATTTCGTCATCCAGGTATGTGTAATTTCTACAATAACCGACGTGTGACAGACAAAAGTATAGTGTGTACTATGCGCATAGGTATGCGTATGCACGGGAAACACAATAATTCATCGCCAATGATTTCATTGAGTTTATATATATATTAAACAATCATTATCGATTCACGAAGAAATCATGCTACTCCTGGCATGTGATGTTACAAGCACATGTTATCTTTCGCAGGCCAATTTTAATGGCAACGCGTATGTATACATGTACGGGTAACTAAACGTACACGTAGGCGTACACATTCGCATCGCAACCTCTCCACTAACGGATATAAACGTCTTGTATAGAGGTCACAGGCGGTGCATCAGAGCGGGACCTATCTGATAAGCTCCTAGTGACATTTACGCAAAGAATAAATCTGGCGATAATTTATTTTGAAGCAACAAAACGTTCAACGACTTCAATTTGAGAAATTCCACTTTCCAGCATTCAAAAAACCCGTGCTCGATTTCCCTTTTTTAGTCGAGATATTTAAATCGCTTTCATTTTGTAAATGTCCTTGTCAATTTCACATTGTAAACCAACTTCAGCATATAACTGCCCTTTTATCGACCAACGGAAATGCCACTTGGTAAAGGAGCTCGGGATGCTCGTGCGAATCGTGCGTCATACCATACTTCAGCACATCTGGACCAGATCGGGATTACTTTTTTGCTTCGGCAGACCTGTGCGTTCTTAGCTAAACTATGGTCTGTCAATAATCACGGGAATAGTTTGGAAAATTAAAACGTTATTTACTTTTTTCAATGTAGTGTTTTTTTCTTGACGTCAGTATACTTGTGGTAGACCCAAATATAAATAATGAAAAAAATCACGTATTTTCGGGTATTAAATTTCGTGGATTTTGATAAAAATGCATGTTCATGGAGTCGTAAATTCGTGGATTACAGAACACAAAAAGGTAAAACATGTCTGAATTTGAGAGGTCGATTAATCGTGGAGACAAGATTTTGTGGTCGAGTTCAACAGCGAAAATTACGAAAATTAAACCCCCTTCAAAAATGATGATTTTACAGTATATGTCATTTATTTAGCGCAAAATTATTACGACATATTCTATTGCGCTTCACAATACCATGATTGAAGAAAAAAAACTATTATTACCATCTAGGAATGTTTTTATCTGTAATGACGCCTTGATCGACTGAGCCCAAATGATACCGATTAAACATGTGGAGGCCATGTTGAATCAACCAAATTTGAATGCATGTTCATAAATAGTTTTTTATGGTAAACGAAAGTGTCCACGCTCAATGGATGGCATGTTGCTTGGTATTATGGTAAATTATGAAAACAGCTTTGAACTGTAGTCTAAATTTTTGTTCTTGGGACTGTAGTCATAATTGCAAATTAAAGGAAAATGTCATATTAATGTCATGCATTGTTACTTTCTGTATTTGTTGGTTGCGAAATAGCCCCTGGTGTTCCCAGAAGGTGTAAATATGACTCTTCAATCACGTATGAAGTAGATATTACGAGGGAAACGAAAATGCTTGAGACTGTAGTCCGCTCTGACACGCAATTTTTCCAAGGTTTCACAGGGTAATTGAAAAAACGGCAAAACTACGGAGAGATATACAATATATCGCGGAAACCTTATATTTTTTCCCTTAGCGTGCTCTATATTTCATAGAAATTGGTGAAGAAATAAAATAGTTACGCCTATTTTTCTTCTCCAAGTGGAGGTTTTGTTTACAAAATTCTTCTTTGGACTGTAGTATTTTGTCACGTGGTATTGCTACACTGTAAATCGTTTGACAGAGCAACGAACCTAACACTTACCCTACTAACAACCTAACGGAACGGGGTACTGTTTTATCAAAGCACTTACGAAATTCATAAACCTACGTTCAGATTCAAATTCTTTATAATCGTAGTAATAACTGCAAATTTTAGACTGATATTGTTTGTAAGTTCATTAACTGAATCAGTATAAGTATTGTCGGTCTATTAACAACTTTTTGTAGTTCTAAAAGAACAATAGATAATTTAAATCTGTGAAGTGTTTTTTTAAACAGTACCCAGGAGTGTGTATAGTAAATAAAAGTTTCGCAGTATGTAGTGCGCCCTACATTTGTAACTACGAGGCCACAGTGACATGTGATTAAAGAAAGTAAAACATCAAAGATACCGGTATATCAACAGAACCGTTGTGATGAAGTTTGCGTAAAGAGCATATAGACAAGGGGGTCACGGGAGATCAACGACTTCTAGCTGGAACAGGTGGCAAAAAGTGGGTATGTATTGTGTTGACCAGTGTTCTGGACACCCATCTATGAAACAGACGTGTAGCTGGACACCCCTGAGCAACATAGCTATATTTTGACACCTATCTATGACATAATTATACTTGTAGCTGGACACCCCTAAGCAACATAGCTATATTTTGACACCTATCTATGACATAATTATACTTGTAGCTGGACATCCATAAGCAACATAGCTATAGTCGGATCCCTTCATAAGTAAACAGTATTGTCATGTGTCATGTTATTTGTTGTGTGTTCCTTTATATGTGTATTTAGTGCGCTTCTCTTTCTGTTGAGGGTTGCCTTCACTGTCCGATTTGTAAGTATCTTTTTGGCAGACCGAATGATTTCTCGAAAAATAAACTCTGAATATTATAGTTGGTGGTGTTTTTATTTTCAAAATGGTTGTAATGAGATTTGAAAATGCAGGACAGTCCATGTTGGTAATATTCAATCCTTAGCCGACAATTTCAGTCTGTCTGAAAATAAATAAAGTACATTATTAGAAACCGTTGTTATTTCAAGCGGAACATTAGAGCATGCGGAAGATCTGCTACCAAGGATGTACACTTTAACTGTGATTGTGACGCTAAGTTCAAAGTTTTCTCGTTGCCGAAGCAAAGCGCTACCGAGCGTCTTTATTGTTACCTCCCGTCCAATTAAATGTAAGTAGAAGGCATGGCTTACCTCCAATGGAAAGCGCTACTTAGCGCTCGCCGATGTCATAGACATGTACTCGTATATATACTGGTCTTCTGGTTTTATCACAAGATCGGTACAGTAGAGTACGGAAAATTGACTTGGTCCTCGACCTTTTATAAGCATACTTTAACAGTTGATAGCTTGTCTATGTTTATAACCCCGGTTGTATGTTTTTATAGACGGGGGGTATCACAAAGACGCTCGAGATGTTATACGAACACAAATCATAAGGACCTACATTGCACGATTTTCTCGCGGAATTAGATCACGTCAATACATCCGTATGTACAAACCATAAAGTTATTATTCTGAAGAAGTCAGCGAGTTAAATTGTTCATGAATTTCATACTTCAGAAATAATGTCTCTGTGATTTTAACTGTCGTTGTGTTAGTTCACGAGCACAAATTTTCAAGAACTTATCGAATTGACCTTTCTGCAGACGCTTCGTAGCCACGCCCCCTATCGTTGTTGCTACGCAAGTCAAGCTTTCATGAAAATGGCGTCTAATACGGAGATGTCGTGTAGTGCTCTTGAAACAATAGACCTTTCTGCCGATTTTGATTGACAGGTGGCGTTAGCCAATCGTATTGCAGCATTTCGGCAACGAGTTACCGCCGCCGTCTTGTAGGACAACCTGGACATTAGACAAGCTAAAATCAATGTAAATTGTGCAATATCCAATTAAGACTTATTTCATTAATAATGAACACATTTTCAAAATATTGGTATGTTTAGAAACTGGAGAACTTCAACTTTAATTTAATAGAAATGAAATCCATAGGGCCTCGGAAGTAGTAGCTACATATGTACATTATGTCTCAAATATAGTCTGATTTAAAAGTAATATCATTGATATTTACATCAACATAATTCGAAATAATTACATGTTAAGAAACTCGGAGGCTTCGTCTTAAATTTGATACGACTGTTTTAAAAACTATGTACTTTAAACCATAGACTCGTGAAATTATTTTATTGTATGTTATAGAACAAGGACACAAAACTCCCAAAATAAAGAACGTGTGTATTTCCCAACAAGTGAAGTATTATAATATTGAACATTATTTTATTTTTGTCTATGTAATAGTTAAACCGCTTTTCAGTCGACATCCTTGTGATGCTTAATGCACCCATTCTCAAAAACATGATTTAAAATATATTCATTGTTCGAGACATCTATAATTGTAAATCATAATATTTTTAATTAAGTTTATCACATGTTTGACGTCGCGATAGCGTAATAAACACAATATTTATTTTTAATAATACACTTGTGCAATAAAGCTATCACGCGACGTCATGCAAAGGATAGGCGACGTCGTCAAAATTGCGCGTTTATTATAGTGAAAAATAAGTAGCTATTTTATGTTTCGGCCGGAAAAGGCTAACATGCGATAACATGATACATTTGTGACTTTCCACATTGAATGTATTAAACTCGTTGAAAAAATCGATAACATGCTCGGCATTTTATTATTTTATTCAACTCGTTTAATAAATTCAATATGGAAAGACACTCATGTAATATGCTCTATTTATTTAAAAGTATCTATAGGTCAGAGACCTGTCAGATAAATACATATTACTACAGAACATATTTAGCAATTATGTATTTTTTTACAGTTTACAGTTTATTTGATACTCTCAGCACATAGTACATGTGATATGAGGTGCAAACATATGACAAGGCTGTGTGGTTGAGAAATAGGTAACAATAGAGTGGATTCAATATGGTTAGAAAAGGTAACAATAAGATGGAATCAATGTTACAGTATAAGAGTTGAGTTGCATTGTAAATGCAGATGGTTCAGTGAATATAACAATGTATAGAGGTTTTAGCCAGGTGGCTTGAAATAATTGTTGACATATTTTATAAATTTTGTCAAATTATTTAACCTTAGTGGTTCTGTAGCATTCATAATATTATAATAAGTATGGATATTCTTGTTATGTATTTTAATCATTGGGAGCAAATGTTTTCTAGCAGCAGAAAAATGAGAACAATTGAATAAATAATGAAATTCATCACCAATTTCATTTAAATTACATGCGTTACATCTTCTTAAATTGCGGTCGATGTTTTGCCAGCATAGTGTTTCTATTGGTAAATGGTGGTTTGATGTTCGGAATTTAAAGATAATTTTAGCATTTTGGTCTGTAAGTATATTTATGTACGGCTCAAGGCAGTGAGTTTGTTTGTAGAGTCTGTAGTTGAGACATTTCGATTTCGTTTGAATAGTATCATGCCAGATTTGGTTATATTGGTCACACAGAGACTGATTTAGTTTGGCTAACAAATGTTCTTTTGAGTTAATGTATATTTGGTTGTGCCATACGTAGCTTAAGCCACATTCATCAAGGATACTTTTTACATTAGTAAGCCAATTGTATTGATTGCCATTCATATCCCAGTTATTAAAGCAAATATTGTATAATTTAGATGAGAGTTTGTTTCTATTACTAATTAAGGTATACCAGTAACCAATTATTCTCTTCTTTATAATGATAGACAGTGGATAGCGACCCAGTTCGCCATAGAGCATTACATGTGGAGTATCTTTTTTAACTTGCATAATTCTTTTTAAGAAGTCAGTATGTACTTTTTCGAGAATTGAGACATCGCCGTAGCCCCAGACTTCGCAACCATATGTTAGAATAGGTACAATTGTGTTATCAAATAGTTTTAATTGGCAATCTATTGAGAGGTCTAAATTTCTTATTTTTGTGTGTAGGGCAAACAAAGCTTTCTTCGCTTGGTCTACTACATGTTTTTTTGCATCATTAAATTGTCTATTTTTTGAGAATAGCACTCCTAAGAATTTAAAAGTATCAACTATTTCTAGTGCAAAATTGTCTATACATATATTTCTTCGTCTTCCTTTTCTATCTCCAAATACAAGGACTTTGGATTTGTCAAAATTTATGTTTAAATTCCATGTTTTACAGTATGTTGAGAACGTTTTTAGTAGATCGGACAATTCATCTTCAGATTTTGCAAAAATAACTGTGTCATTTGCGTACAATAAGACGATCATTTTAATGAATAAGTCAGAGTATTCATCATTAAGATATATAATATAATAATAATATAATAATAATAATAATAAAGACTTTATTTATAGAGGCAACACAGTTGGGTATACCCAGTCTTCCCGGTGAGCCTCATTAACACATTTACATAATATGTACAGTAATAACAGAAGATAACAATCAACAATAACAACAATAACAAAAAATTATGACTTGGCTGAAAACAAATTTAGTTTAAGATGTACTGTTATGCATATATAAGGAATAGATAAAGTAAGTCATTGACACAACTGGTTGGAGCTAAGACCAGGACCTAAATGATCTTTCAAATGAAAGAAATGGTTTGTTGACCACCAGAGAACCACCACTTTAGATATTTGCTTTTGAATGTGTTCAGATACTTTGATATCATATGGAAGTGAGTTCCACAATTTAGCACCCGAGTATGCCAATGATTTTCTGAAAAACTCAAGTCTCGGTTTTGGTACAGAAAGAAGTCTTTGTTCAAATGATCTCAATGACCTGTTGTCGCTATATGTGAATAGCTGCTCCATATAATTTGGAAAAAGGTTATTGAGTGACTTGTAAACAAGAATAGCTTTTTTGTAGTTAACTCTATCTGAAAATTGCATCCAGTTTAGTTGCAAAAATAATTCATCTGTTGGTGTATCAAAATCTTTATCCAAAATAATACGAGCAGCACGTTTTTGGAACTTATACATATCATTTGAGAGGTCATTAGTGCAATTTCCCCAAATAGAGCAACAATAGTCTAAGTGTGGAAGAATGTATGCGTTGAAGAACATTTTTCTAGTATGAATATTCAAAAATTGTTTTATTCTCATCAACAAGTATAATAAGGAGTTGCATTTTTTCAGTGTAATTTGTACCTGCGTTTTCCAATTTAGTGTATGATCAATATGAACACCAAGAAGTTTTTCTGAGGTTGAAAATTCAATAGTTTTTATTAACAGTAACAGTATTAATAATTTGGTTTGATGGCGAGATGATCATTGCTTTAGTCTTGTCAGCATTTGCAATCATAGAGTTTCTATCTAACCAGTTTTGTATGGAACCAAGGTCTGATTGAAGATTGGTGCAGATTGAGTCGATAGTATTTCCAAATGATGAAATAGTTTTATCATCAGCAAACATATCTGATTTACAATTTGACAAATGTAAGGGCATATCATTGATGTAAATGATGAATAGTAGAGGACCTAATACTGAGCCTTGAGGCACACCAGCCGGTATCTTTTGGACACTAGAATATTTTCCCGACACACAAACCTGTTGTGATCGATCAGTTAGATATGACTGAAACCAGGTAATGGCATTAGCATCAATGTTATATAGCTGTAGCTTTTCAACTAGTAACTTGTGGTTGATAAGGTCAAAAGCCTTTGTCAGATCGAGAAAAATAGTTCCAACATGATTTCCCTCATTTATAGCCTTTATCCAGCTGTCAATAATAGCTGTCAGAGCAGTCTCGCATGAGAAATGAGTTCGAAACCCAGACTGATTTGGGTGAAGGGGTGAATTATTTTCTAAAAATAATTTCAAGGTGTTACTGACATGTTTTTCAAGTACTTTGGATAGTACAGGTAAGATTGAAATTGGTCTGTAATTACTTTTTTCTGTTTTAGGCCCCTTTTTGTAGATAGGTGTAACCTTGGCTCTTTTGAAAATTGATGGAAAAACTCCACTTGTTAAACTGAGGTTAAATATCTTCTCCAAATGTCTTGAAATGATTTTAGCACTTAATTTAATAAACTTTGGCCCTATACCATCTAATCCAGTAGATTTACTGACATCGAGGTTGTTTAGTTCTTGTTCTATAAATTTGCTTGTAATTTTAGGTAATACAAATGAAGTGTCCTGTCCAGATTGCATTTCAATGTATTCCTGAAGTTTGATTTTATCACTTTCTGAGAAGGAAGAACAGTTAAATACCTGCACCAGTATGGCTGAGCATATAATTTTCTAAATCGTTCAGAAATAGAGAAAACAGTAGAGGAGATAGGTGTTCACCTTGTCTTAAGCCCCTTTGACAGTCGAAGAAGTCGGATTGGGTACCGTTTATTGAGACACAAGACTTAATACCATCATACATATTTGTGATAATATTTAGAAACTTTCCTGTTATATTGTACTTAATTAATTTTGACCATAGACCAGTCCTCCATACGGAGTCAAAGGCCTTTTGGAAGTCTATAAAGGCACAGAATAATTTAGTGTTTTTTATTTCATATACTCGGACATTATATGTAGAACAAAGATATTATCGACAGTAGATAGATTTTTACGAAAGCCTGCTTGGTTCTGATTTAGTAGATTGTTTGTTTCTAAAAATATAGTTAATCTCTCGTTAAGAATGGCAGTAAACAATTTGCCCATACAGCTTAACAATGTAATCGGTCTATAGTTCTCAGGTAGGTCGATATTACCTTTGTTTTTGTGTCGCCTGAAAAGGCGACATATAGGTGTTACTTTGGCGGCTGCGGCTGCGGTTGCGGCTGCGGCGTCACAAATTGCTTGTCCGGAGCATAACTTTGTCACCTTAAGTTCAAATGACTCAATATTTAATATGCATGTATCTTACAATAAGCCGAAGTGCAGTGCGCAAGAACCATAACTCTACCTGTCATAGTTTTTTAATTATTCCCCTTTGATTGATTTTATTAGACCATTTCTTGTCCGGAGCATAACTTTGTCACCTTAAGTTCAAATGACTCAAGCTTTGGTATGCATGTTTCTTGCAATAAGCCGAAGGGCAGTGCGCAAGAACCATAACTCTGCCTTGCATCGTTTTTGAATTATTTCCCTTAGATTGATTTAATTTGAGCATTTCTTGTCCGGCGGATAACTTTGTCACCAAGAGCTTGAATGACTTGAAATTTGGTATGCATGTTTCTTACCAAAAGTCCAAGTGCAGTACACAAGAATCATAACTCTACCTTGTGCCATTTTTTATTTTTGTCCCTTTGATTGATTTTATAAGCATTTCTTGTCCGTGGCATAACTTTGTCACCACAAGTATTAATGACTCCAAGATAGGTATGCATGTTTCTTGCTGTGACATTTTTTTGTCCAGAGCATCACTTTGTCGTTTTTAGTTCAGATGACTATAGAACTCTTGTGATTCGATATGTAGCCCAATAGTGGATAGTTTTCCATGACAAATGTGCATGTCGTCAGGCGACACATGCGACTCGCGTAGCTTTTATTGTATATAGGTATAATACAGCCTGTCAACCATGCATCAGGCAGAATACCAGTTGTAAATATAACATTAAACAGTTTATGATATAATGGCAGCATTAGTGGGCAGCTCGCTTTTATATAGTCATTAATAACCTGGTCAAGTCCTGCTGCTTTGCCTTTTTTTAGTTTCTGGACTGCTTTTTCAATTTCTGAAACTGTAATTTCAGCGTTAAGATTGTTTTCTATGTTAATATTTGGGAAATCTGTCTCAGGCATATCCTGTATATCAACATTATTGGTATTCAGCTCTTTGTAAAAGTCATAGAATGTTGGCAAATCAACACTTGCGTTTTGAGATTTTTTGTTTAAACTATTTACATAGTTCCAAAATTCTTTAGGTGACTTTGATTTCATATTTTGTATTTTCTTTTTTTGGAGTCTTTTATACTTATTGATGCTGCTTTTAATTATTTTCTTATAGTTTCTACTTGCTGTAATTAGTTCAGTTTTTGATATGTCATTTTTGAACAAGTTATACTTCTTTTTATGTTGATGATATGTTGATCTTGAGGTTTTACATGCATTATCAAACCATGTTTTTTTATTTTCTCTGGTTTAGTTGTATATGTTCCACAAGTAGTGCTTGCAGTTTCTTTAAGGATACATTCAATATTACTAATAATATCGTTAACAAATGCTTTGTCAGCATTTACACAGTTATCTAGAACGTGTTGTATTTCGTTCAACTTTTCACGATTTATATTTTCAGCGAATACAATTGCGTTTGATTCTGACATTTTTTTTTATGTTTTGCTTTGGTGCATGCAGTCTATCGACGTTCGTACGCGACATTGTTATGTCAAAATAAATAGGACAGTGAACATCAGAATAATGAGAGCAGAACTCATCAACAGCGAAATTACTAAATAATCTAACAGAATTTGCCGAAGCAATCACATAATCAACAACTGATTTGCCTTTGCACGTAAAATTGCCAACGTCTTTATCTTCGAATGCTCTACCATTTAGTATTACTGAATTGTTACTTTTGACAAAATCTAACAGAGTTCTACCAGACCTGTTTACTGTATGATCTTTTGATTTACGGTTGAGAGAGAGAGAATGTTTTGTAATTTCTCCTATGACATTATCATTAAAAATTGCATTAGAGTCAACATCCATTGAGTCAAAAAGATTATTGTCTGCTAAAGTAAAATCAGCTGAGTTTCCTATTCTGGCGTTGAAATCGCCCATTGTAATAACATATTTGTTTGATTGATTAAACATGGTATATTCTGCATAAAACATATCAAGTATATCCTGCTTAAAAAATCTGGTGTTTTCAGGGGGAATATATACAGCTCCAAGTACAACATCTTCATCAGTATTAAGTAAAAGTTTCGATAATTTAAACGATTGTACATACTCGCAGTCAGACAATGAAGGTATAAAATGCTGGTGCAATTCATTTTTTACAAAAATTGCGATACCACCAGATTTTTTCAGGGATTTCTGTTTTCGATTTTTGGTAATACATGTGAAATTATCTATATCAACTATATCCAAATCATCAAGGTGTGTCTCGGTACATGTGATAATATCGAACGAGTTCAAATAATTTGTGAATTCCGGAATATTAGTCCGTGATTTCAAACCACACACATTTATAGAACCCCCATACAGCGAAACATACATTTGACCCCCATACTGCGAAAACCGCAATCAAAGTTACTGGTGTCATTTATTGTTTATTGACAATAAACACCAAGCGGTATAGATCACAAACTGACCCCGACTGATTTTCGAGATTCTAATCTAAACGGGATCATCAAAGTATATCACACATTGGAATGTTAACTAACTTAAAGTCTAGGACCCATTTACTTTTGATATGATAGTACATATAAACACGGAAATACATTAGTTCTGTGTATATCCGTGATATAAAATAGGTGTGGCCCAAATCATTACACTTGCTCCGACATTTTAATGTTATGTTAGAAAAACGATATTGTTTTCTCTTGATAACGCGCGGCGATTGTAAATTAGACATTTGTTAACTTGCTGACTGTCAATGACAAACCGGGGACACATATAATATTACGAATACATACACATAGTGATGTGGGATTTGAAAGATTCACATTCTCATCTATGTTAACGTAGCAGATAATCATAACGTAGCAGATATTCTTTTTAAGGAAGTTCATATCAAATACAGCCTCTGCTGTCAGTAATCAACAAAAAGTATGTCTCCACTAAGCGGTAGATCAAAGAGATAACACAAATAAAAAACCGACGCAGAAGAACAGGATGTATGTCTACCATATTTAAGTAAAAAAGTTATGATTATTGGAATTTTATTATTAATTAGGCTAAGCGCACTAACATACTTAATATTATGATAATTCGAACGTTAGCAGAAGACGAAAGGCTGGCTTATGAAAAATTCCATTACACAATGTATATGTTAATATATGTATTAGCCCATAAAATTAATAATTCACACTGTATCGGCAAAACGCAATGGATCCGGTTTAACGACGCGGGTTCGGCTAACGTAGCGAAAATGATCCGGCTAAAAATGGTGGATATCAACAATAATACGCTGGTGAGTGTAACATTTTTGCGTATTTTGTATGGTTATTCTTGAATTCTGAAGACAGGACTACTCTTACGGAATGCCCACGTTTCTCCTGCATGCTCGTAGCTACTTGGTTTTGTCTTGCACCAATGCATATGTACGTAATACACGTTGAAAGTTATGATTCAATCGTAAACAATGCAAAACAGACATGAAATGCGGATATTTTAGACAAATTAGACAAAGTAAGAGCTTACCGAGTCTAAACTATGTACTTGCATGTATTGTAGGGTTACATTTCTTTCCCAGATACTCATCTTTTATTAATTATGTATTTATATAGGCCAAAATCTAACGTTTTCAAAGTTGAACGAATCATGGTCCGGTTGTCGATAGAACGAAAATGGTCCGGCTCGTGTTTTACTCGCCATAACAACTATTGCAATGTCATTTTCTTGTATTACTCTGACTAATTTTAACATCATTTTCTACTTTTTGTTGCTTGTGTATAACTGAATAATTTACATGCCCTCTCATATTGCACTTACTGCTGAATTATGGGTTCGAGCCCCGGTCTGGTTGCACATTTATAGATGAAGAATAGATTGTCATAGATGAATCTTTAAAGTTGACTTGAATATTTGTCTAGATGTGTCAAGATATTTTGACATGCAGACATCGATATGAACGTGTATGTACAACCAATCAACTGATTCTTCTTTTTATTCATTTTCAGGGGGAAAAAACTAGGTTCCAATGTGACCTATGTGCAAAGACATTCATTTTTATTTCGACCATGTCTAGGCAAATACTAAGTCGTGGACAACATTTAGAAAGACATTAATGTACCCAGTGTGGCAAAAGTTTCACCGCAAAGTCGTCTTCCTTTCCAATGTTTCACAGGGTGCTAGAGAAAACGGCCCAGCTGCTGATAGGGATGCTACTTTTCAAGGAAATGTTCCTTTTCCTCAGACTTGCGAATGTTTCATAGAAACTGGTATATAAATAAAATACCGCTATTTTTGCTTCCGAAGCGAAACAAAGTCCGTCTTGGATTGGTAGCAGTTGGTGATGTCAAAGTTACATTGTATTGCTACACTGCTATTGTGGGTAACTAGTTCATCATCATCAAAGTAGACACTCCACGTGGTATGTGACGTAATTGTTGGCTAGGAACGCAAGTAAAAATCTAAAAATCAATCGTAGGTACTTTATTCTTCGATCGAATTTGAAGGCAATCTTGATGCTCAACCCCAGAATAGGTGCTATCCATGCCAATTAATATTCCGAAAACCAACACAACTGCTATCAAGTCGATTTCGACAGAAGTCCTTTCGAAGAAAAATATTACGTCGCATGGACAGTACTCAAATTTGGCTCGAGTTTCGAGTAAATATCGTTAAATCGGTCTAAGAATAAAATAGTTACGTTACTTGCGTTAAATTCTGAACCCCCAAAATTATGCCACATACCACATGGTATGACCACATTTTTCCTGGGATAAACGTGTCGAAAAAACAATCACACCCAGAACATATTATATATTCAGATTATTGAAAAGAATAATGCACAAATCGAACATTAACAGTTTAAAGTTTATTTGAAATACATTAGGCATTATGCTGATGAGTAAACAAAGATACAAAATGTACAGGAAAAAATAATTGCATATAAATACATGGTCAACAGTCAATTAATATTCTAATTATGTAACATATACACCTATTAAAACCCCATCACACTAGACTTGGTCTTGTTTTGTTCTATGTTCCTTATTTTTATTATTTTATGAGTATAGCGCTCTATCCACTTGTCAATGTTTTCACTAATAGGGGGTGTGGGGGTGGGGGGGGGTTATATAATTATGAGAATTATACGGTCCGAATTATACTTGGATTGATTGAATTTTTGAAATTGGTCGTCAATTTCCCTCCCATGTGCAGATAGTCCTGTCTAATTCCTTGTGGTGTGGTTGTTTCCCTATAGTAGATTTTCACTACTAAACATACATGGGGAAAACATTGCATTGCACTACGACTTATTGTGGCGACAGTAAAATAGGCTGTTAGCAAATTATATTCATTCATAACTCTTGAAGAATACTATGAATGCATTGGATATTTTGTTCGTTAAAGTTGCTGAAATATAGGAACTTCGGGAACGTTTTAAATGAAGGTTTGAAAGGCTCATGCAATCCCATTTACGTCGAATAGTTTTGTTATATCACCATTGTACTTGGTTCGCACGTATAATGGAATTATAGTATGTCAATATATAATTATGAAATATGTGCAGTGGTTATAAAAATAGAAGTCCCAACGCATGTCACATAAGCCATGCCCCTCTGGCAGTTGTAGGCGGTGTTACGGAAATTACCGTAATCTACGTTATATATGATTGTCTCGGCTATATGGATGCCGCTTAGCGATTACCGTCATGGGTCCTAAACATGGCAGCTGCGCAACCTTCTTTCTATATACGGACCCTTTGTATTAGACAAACGTTCTTGTGTCGAAACGATATTTCAGCAGGAATTACAAACATGTACCGTTTGTTGACATACTAGTATGTTATTATATTTTATCTACAGTGGAGGAGTGTTTATTTTACTGTGATGTATAGTATTTAACAACTGAAGCAAGAAATGCAAAATAAATAATATGCATATTCCAACTTTGTGTTAACTAGTAGTATCCATACAGTACATGCACTTTGCACGTGGTTTCTAAGTTGATACCCTGCTCGTTTAAACTAAGCTGCGATCCCTACAAAATATAAACAAAAACAGGTAGATCACTTAATTTAGCTCAATATCTCGTAAAAATGTCAATACGTGTATGTATTTGTTATTATCCATGGGGTTTGGAAAGACGTTTTTATAAAAAATACTACCAGAGGTGTCCTTTAAATAAACTAATAAATATAGTAGATCTATATAGCGCCCATTTCATGCGAACGCACGTACAAAGGCGCTTCACATAGAGTGTTGCAGTCATTAGGGCGCAGGTGCATCCCGGGGCCTACCGGTGCAGATACAGCATAATCGGACCAGAGGGACAGACTGAGAGAAAGCACCCGAAGGGAAAGAGAGAGACATCAGATACAGGCATGTCCGGTGCTGCAGACATGCGCCTAGCTCTTATTTCGAACAGACAGTCTGGTTCTTTAATGTGCCCGGTGTATAGCACCGATACACAGCTTACTGGCACTTTTCACCAGATAATGTGCAGTCAATATGGTCCGATATAGCGGAAAATTACTACGAGTAGAAGTTCAGAAATGTCAAGTTCAAATGCCGGGAATTGAACCCTCTACCTCTGGATAGACAGTCCAGTGTGTTACCACTGAGCTAAGTCCTTTGAGAAGACGTTTAGTTCAAAATAATCTTACTACGTGCGAAATGAAGTGATATACGTGTATTTCAAAAATTGCTAAAATATTAATGTCCATATCTGTACATAATGCCGATGCAAATATAATTGTAAAAGCGAACCGGATCATTTGCGTTGTATCGACAACCGGACTCTGATTCGTTCATCTTTGAAAACGTTAGATTTTGGCCTAAATAAATACATTATTAATAAAAGAGGAGTATGTGGAAAAGAAATGTAACCCTACAATACATGCAAGTACATAGTTTAGACTCGGTAAGCTCTTACTTTGTCTAATTTGTCTAAAATGTCCGCATTTCATGTCTGTTTTGCATTGTTTACGATTGAATCATAACTTTCAACGTACATTACGTGCATATGCATTGATGCAAGACAAAACCAAATAGCTACGAGCATGCAGGAGAAACGTGTGCATTCCGTAAGAGTATTCCTGTCTTCAGAATTCAAGAATAATCATACAAAATACGCAAAAATGTTACACTCACCAGCGTATTATTGTTGATATCAACCATTTTTAGCCGGATCATTTTCGCTACGTTAGCCGAACCCGCGTCGTTAAACCGGATCCATTGCGTTTTGCCGATACAGTGTGTAATTTGTCACAATAAAGAATGCTTCCCTCAAGATAGGTAGTTAATTTTCCCCGATTTGCACAAACAGTACATAAAATAGAGATTTAAATAAAATTCTAACACGATCCGCGGATTAATCCTATAAACATAGTGCAGACAAGAGCATGTATTATTACCCCCATAAAACATACCTATCAAATTTGCTGTTACTATTTACGCCCCGTATCTCGTGACATATTTATGAATGAATGAACGTAAACTTTATAGTAAAAATCTACGAGTCGCGATGGCAAGGCATGTTGCACGAGAATCCAGTGTTACAGCCATGACGCGTCTATTTTTAGAAAATCCAATATACTCTCGAAATTAAAATTTCATTAAAACTTCTGATAATCAATTCATATACATTTTTCATTTAATGAAATTGATACCCTATACTCGTGTTATCAAAATTGTTTCAATGTTTAAAATGTGTTATTTCCTTCAGAAAATTACGTAGGCCGTTTTCATTAACGAGGGAGGTAATTGTACCAGCTAATAAGCCACTCAATTTCAGCGTGGAATTATGTTCAATGTCAAATGGGTGAAAATGGAATGCGCGCAATTAAATAGTGCGGGATATTATCGTATTTAGAATCGAAATAAAAACTCTGTTCTTGTATTTTGTCGGTGTATACGAACCGGGCAATGGTCAGGAAAATTGGGATGTTATCATCGACTATGGTATTAGCCATATCGTCTTATAGACAAGTGTGTACGGTAAGAACTTACTCGTCGTTTCTTTCACAGATATAGAAATGGGAGTGCATGCATACTTCATCGCCCCATTTACCGTCCGTCTTGATAACCACACAGTTCTCCAAGCCTGGATTTGAGTTACTGGGTTCGTGAATGTCCCAGTTGGAGAGGTTTGTTGATAGATTTGCTCCAGTTGTAAGCCATCTCCATACGCTTTCTTCTAATATGTCGTTTAATCCAATATAGTAGTGATCTAAATAGTATTAATTGTAGTATTAATTGTAGTATAACACACTGCTGAGAATGGATGACCAGGCCCCAATCTACCGAAGCATCTCAATCTGAGTTAAATCTCATCTCAGATGTTGTCATGTGTCTTTGTGATAATTTCCACGGGATGCTTGGCTCAAAATTGGCATAACAAATAGAAACATTATTCGGAGTTTAAAACAGTAAAATGTCACGAGTTTAAACATCAGATTTATCACACATTCAGCCCTGATTTGAGTAAAATCTCAATTTGAGATGAGATTTCTACTTAAGAGGCTTCGGGAGATCTGGGCCAGGACTGGTGAAAAATGATAGTTGATGCTTAAATTGCTTCAGACAGAATTACGAGTAATTAACTTAACAATCATTTTCAGTGGTTTTAAAATATTTCATAGTTTGATGATCATTTGAAATTCAGAACCTTCAAATAAGTCAAACATACATTGATCGGACAACTATAAATTGGCCGGACTATAAAGAAACAGAATGTCAATATTCTTCTTTACCTTTTTACTCGCAGACAACTAATACATTGTATGGAAACCTGCGTTCGGGTCTCGCTGGGGGGAGACTATTTCTCTTTAGTTCAGTGTGCATCCAACGTCGAACTGCAGCGCCCAGCGATATCGAACATGTACACAGTACAGACACTACCCTCACAGGTACCAATTCACATCTTGGTCGAGGGGGGCATGTGGAATATTATTGCTTAAAGAAATAAAGCAGTTGCTCAGGCGGAGATCTTACCCGGGACCTCTCGATCTCTAAGCGCACACCCTACCTCTAGGCTGCCGCTCCCAAGTACATGTTGTATCGTATCCAGTCGCTGTGATGGCATAATTCTCATTACTGACACCTTTAAAGTCGTCGATGTCACCAGTGATAAGAAAACATTTAAAACTAATAAGATATAAAACAATTACTGACACCAACTGGATTCTAACATGCAACCATCACAATGTCTGACCGGGTATCTATTCTACAGACCGACGCTTTACCACTGGACTATTGAGGCGATACGACGGTTTTGGCTTAAATAAGGATAGAGTTTATTTCCAATACTAGTAAGTTTATCTTTGTATGGATTTATCACGTAGAAAATATTTCTTACCTGAGTTTTTTGTTAATACTTGACCCGACAGAAATGCACTTTCTTCAGCAGATTCTACAGTTGCAAGATGGGCACCCATCTTCTCACAAATGAACTACAATGCAATACGATACATTACATTACAGTACGATACGATACGATACGATACGATACAATGTAATACGATACAATGTAATACAATACAATGTAATACAATACAGTACGATACGATTCAATGTGGTATGATATGATACGATGCGATACAGTATGGTGCGATACAATGTGGTATTATACAATACGGTATGATACGATGTGATACAGTATGATGGGATACGATACGATACATTGCGATGCGAAACAGTGCGGTAATATACGAAAATCCTAACTATTTGACAATTTATTTCATTTTTGTAATACACCAAAACGTTAGGCAGCACTTTTAAAGGAGTAAATCAAGTTTCCCGCCCAATTTGAGTAGCGCAGGAAAAGGTTTTAAGATCACACGCCGTGGGCGTCCTCATATGTACATCAGTAGTTAGTCAAGTTCCCCGACTATGAAATCACAGGTGAAGAATATTCTGGTAAATGGGAATGGCCGCGGACGACGAGAAAAATCGAGAAATTAAATGTATATATTTTACCTCTGCTAAACCATACGCTTCCTTGTCGTGGCTAAAGTGGTAACAGTGTGAACCATGATGTACGAAACCATCTGGACAGCTGCTTTCTGCAACATAGCAGACGATAATAATGTTGACCACATGGCTGGTACTCACAAAGCATCTTAGTGGAAAACTTAAATATTTTTACTTAATTAAAGCCCCATTATGCCTTAAATGACTATTTTCAAAAAGCAGTAACTTGGCAAGCTATCTGCAAAATGATGCATTTTGAGCACTTTAGTTGAGTCCCAAAAGTGGAAAACACCATAACATAGAATAATTCAAAATGAAGCGTCCAGTTGATTTGTAAATTAAAACAAAATAACGAAATGTAAACAATAAATGCATAATTTAAAGTCTAAGGGGAGCAACTCCTTCAAAATAAGTATTTTGTCATCCATACACTTTACTAATTGTGATTTTTTACATACTATTTCAACAGATACAGCTGACATTCTGTCGCCTTTTAAAGTTACATGTATTTGTGAAAAACATCCTAAGTCTTTGTATATAGTCTATTTACTGGATGATCGGGGGAAAAGTTTTGGGAGAGATAATGTGACTTTCAGTATTTTAACTTATGTCAAAATATGTAAGTTTTCCACTTGTGTTGCTCAAAGGAAAGGTTCATTTATGGCTTAATTTGGCCTTGCGTTTTATTGAAAAATAGAAATGCATGTTCCTATAAATTTGTCCTATACTTCTTATAACCTAACACTGTCTTTCAACAACTTAAGTACATATTTCCCCTGTAATATGTCGACAAATCTACTTAAAATATATCATGTTTAGCAAATATATCATTTTTAGCAATTTTTAAGGCTTTTCGTGTCGTAAAACCTTCCCAAAAACCACGATAGCATTCTTGCGACACTTTGATATTTTGTACATTTATTAAACCTTGCAAAACACTAGTTATGTAAAAATATAAAAGTGTCGCAAGAATGCCATCGTAGTTTTTCAGAAGGTTTTACGTCATTAATAGTCGTGAAAATGGCCAAAAATGACAATTTGGGCTACACAAATAGTCATGACATATTCTTCGTATTCTTGTCAGTTTTGTCAACACAATCATTACATGGGAAATTTGGACAGGTGTGCTAATTTTTACACAGGAAATGTTAAGGTACGTTAATTATAGGACATATTTATAGGAACATGTATTTTTATTTTTTGTAAAATCACAGGGCCAAATTAGGCCGTCCTGTGATTAACATGTGCTTTCTTAGTGATTATTGTAGCTCTTAACACAATGCTTTAAACCTATGCAAACAATCTATCATCTATATTGTCTTAGGTGACCGTGATACTTAGGGAAGTCTAGTGTTCTAGTACAGTGTGGACATATCACGTGGTATGTGACGTAATATTTAGCTAAGAACGCAATGATATTGTAAGTGTGACATCTTACGGTATATGTGTTGCTCTTAAAACGATGGGCTTCATGTAAATTTTATTGTAAGCCTTCATTTAGTTTATACTAATTAATTTAAGGTCGATTGTGAAACAAGTTTTTCCAACTTATGTTAAATCACTCTCGAAAGTTACACCTCATTCCTGATGTCATCCATCGCCACGAGGGTGTGAGAGGAGAGACGCCAGTTTCCCTCTTATGCTGAGCCTTCATTTATAGGCATGATGTGTCGGGGAAGTCTCTGGGATGCATTGTGGAATACGTTTTTATCACGTTTATCACGGAAGCATCCCAAATCTTTCCACCGGGGCTCTTGGGGCTTCGGGTTTGCCTCCTCGGGATATTCCCGAGCTTCGGCGATGCTTACTCGGGATAATTCCTACATGACATCGCGAGTACATCGGGAAAATGCAATACATGCTTTGATTTTTTCCGATGTACTAGCTATGTCACGAAATGTCTCAATACTTCATGCAGTTCCCCCGAGAAATCGGGGAGCTTAAATCCTGATACTTCGGGAAACCTGTTCCCGACGCATTCCAAGGCTCGGGAGCACATCCCCGAGGCAATGGGACAGACTCACAACGCCAGGAACATATCGGAAGACCAAGGCAGAACTAAAACCAAACACTTACTTACCTACAACTAACACGTGAATAAACAAAGTTACCAATAGAAACATAATTCTTAGATTCTTAATTGAAATATTTAAAATCACCACTGTAAATCTAGAAATCTATGAACTTTACATGAATTTTATCTTATTCGCCGCTTCAGATAACCTATATACGTATACGTACAGGGTGTTAAAAAAGTTTGTTCTCAAAATCTAAATTCAAATCAAGTGTTATTTGAGCTATGTACGCAGTAGACAATTCTAATTTCTTACTCTAATAGCTTCATCTAAAGCCAGGAAGATTAGAACTGTGGTAGACGCCACCGAAATTTAAACTGAAAAGTCTTCGGAGGTCAGAAAAATAAACTATTGAAACTTAAACATTGAGAACGAACTTTTTTAACACCCTGTATACATTAAAGACATTTTGCAATGGCATAAATGTAACAATACCATAATAATCAGTAGGTTAATTATGACATAATAATTTCCCGTGACATAGAAACATAACTTTTTTTATTTGAATAGTACACAAACTATACCAGTATAGCAATACCACGTGACTTTTGACTACAGTTACAAGAAGAAATTTGTAAACATTGGAAAATAAAAAAGTCATAAATATTTTATTTCTTCATCGATTTCTATGAAATATACGCCACGCTAAGGGGACAATTATTTACTTTCCATGAAACATATAATCTTTTTCAGCGGCTGTGCCGGTTTGTCCATTACCTTTTGAAATTGTGGAACGTGTAGGTTTCACAAGGTATTGGACAAAATCGGTAATACATTTTGCCCTCCTGAAAAGGTCTTATACTTCACGGAAAGCAAATGCTTTCCCCTTAGCGTGGCGTGTATTTTATAGAAATCGACGAAGAAATAAAATACATATGGCTTTATTTGTGTTCCAATGTTTACAAATTTCTACTTGTAACTGTAGCCAAAATCCACGTGGCATTGCTACCCTGTATACAATCTCCTCTAATTAAAGTTGTATCATACGACGATTCACATTGATGTTCATTGAAGAGGTGGTGCTTAATTGAATTATAATTGACGGATTGTTTCAAACACAAAATGCACAAGCAATTATATGCAAAGATACTAAAATCGGACAGGGAAGGCTAAAGCACCACTCAACTTAAACAGCAGAGTCCAGAAAACCAAAGCAACATAGACCACAATTACACGACAAAATGCACAACACAACAACTGAACGAGACCGCAGAAAGTCCAAGTTTCAGCTGTCAAAAAGCTAAAACACCTAGTTTCCACTAAAAACTTCAGCTATAACTAGAAATGTGTCCATCAGCCAAGGGTAATACATTCACCAAGTCGTCAGTTTCAATTGTCCCAGAAATGACCAAAGGCGGCGGTTCTTGACAAAACGAACAGTTTGAAGTTCAAATATGTATTTTCTTTGTTCTTCGTTAAATGGTTGACAAATCAAAGCAACCCATAAAAAGTAAAAGGAATATAATTTGCAAAGCATATGGCAGGCTACGTACACTGTGTAGTGCCGTGTGGGAGTGTCATAGATCGTAGAGTAACCCCATACTTCCCTTATTTAGAAATAAGAATGCAGAAACTTAGTAAACCCTACGGTGCGCGCAGCCGCCCAATGGTAGCAACTGTTGGCCAATTTGGAAATGGCGCTCGATCGTGCGGAAATGGCAACGAGAGCGCCAGTACATGAAACGTGTATTGAGGGACAGCTAGTCTGGACATATCAGCCGAGAACCATGGAGCGATCAATGTTCAGATGTGTCAACCGGGACACACGCTCGGATAATGGTGAAGCGATGTGTCCTTTATATAACCTTTACATTTAAATTGTACTGACGCAGTGGCTTAGAAATGTGAATACATGTATTGATGAAAATACAACTTTAAATATAAGTCGCCAAAAAATCAACAATTCTTAAAATTAGTGAACAACCCAGAGGATCATTTCTGTACACAATAAACTTGAGTAAATATTCAGCAATAAAATACTTATAAGTAAAATGCAAAAAACATGACTTTCCACCAACAAAAATTAAGGTGCGCAACTGCGTATATGTAAATCATTAAATAGTAATTAATTACTTTTTAAAAAAACCAGATTCATCCTGAGCTACCCGACCTGGGTGAAATTATGAATCGAGACGAGATCGCCGTCAAAACCAAGAAAATAGATAAATATTTTCACCAGAACGTCTGATCGACGCTTGTGCTACGATTTCACGCTTCACCACGCAGCAATATACAGACCGTACGCCCGGCTGTGTATCACAGATGCTTGCCAGCATTGGATGGCAATCACTGCAACACCGGAGACACCTGGCCAGAATCACTATGATTTTCAAGATTAACAACGCACTAGTCGAGGTACCAGAGCACCCACTCCACCGGGCAGACCCACGCACACGGGGAGTTAACCGCTTTAAAGTTGGGTTCACACTATGAACGTTTGTACCAGCGTTGATCAGCGTTTCAAAAGTCAGAAAAATGAGTCCAAACGTCGGTGAAATTACGCTCGCGAGGAGGAATAATTTGGTTCACATTGCGAACGTTGTGTATCTAACGCACGCTAACGTTTTTGGAAACGTTTCTCAGTGCTCAACTGCGTTTGACAGCGGTTACAAACGCTTAACAACGTTTGCCTGTGTTGTAGCTTTTTTATCGGCGTAGGTGAACTTTTGCCAACGTAGGTTAGCGTATGTGTAGCGGTCTCTAACTTAGTCCGACTTAGAGGAACGATGTTCCAAACGCCAGAAACCGTTAAACAAAGTTTACCTGAGTTACTGAAACGTTATTGAAAGTTTGTCTGCGCTAACCACTTGCGTTGCTACCCGTTGGCCTACGTTGGACAAACGTTCTTTTGCGCTGGTGAAAGTTGGCTTACGCCAGCCCTTGCGTTACTATCCCGTTCATTGCGCTGGATACCCGTTGGCCTTCGTTAGATAAACGTTCGACTAAAATCATTATCACCACCAGCGTTTCAGCAGACGTTTGTCAACGGAGTTTAACTTAAGCAAACTTTGATCAACTTAGTTCGGCGTTCAGGAACGTTTATCAACGGAGCACAACTTACATCAGCGTTTATTTCGAGTGTGAACCCAGCTTTAAGCAGTTAACAGCGTCAGAGGCGGCATACATGATCTCATTCTTCCCAAGAACCATATCGGAATGGAACAAGCTCCCGGCAATAGTCACAGGCAGTACCCGCATAGAGACATTCAGGGCTGCAGTGATGTCTCTACCTGTTTGGTCGGGCATGACAGATTTTATCGCTGGGTACTAGACATTCCAGAAGGATTTCTACCCAATTAATGGAAGAAGAAGAAGATATTTTATGATAACAATGAACATTTTTTCTGCAAAACTGTGATATGTGTGTACGCGAGATGTTCCAAGCGTTCGTGAACTTTCCTCATATCTCGATCATTTCTTGTTAAAACAAAAGTAATGCTTTCCACATAATAATTTCCTTTGATCTAAGCCCATTTGGTTGCAAGGAAAATGACCATCCTGTTAATAACAATAAATGACACGAGAACATGTTCCACACCATTTAATGTCCCACACACCAGTGTAAAATTAGCACTTGGGGCTCCACCCTCCACCCAATGCTACCACCAATGTTGAAGGTGCTTCTACGCCCATGCTTTACATAAGTTTGAACCATCGATCATAAGCTACCTTTACAGTTGGGACTGTCACATTGTATGCCTTAAAACAAAGATCTAAAAATACAATTTATATGTTTGCTTAATGTCACAATGGGGCAAAATAATATGATTTTATATGATTTTTCTCACTTTTTAATTCATACCTTCTTGGTCCAATGGATGTTCATTGTTTTACTTACTTACTGTTTACTGTTTCTAAATTTTTTTTATAAAATTTATATTATCTAAGACATTATATTTATATAATTTTGGTTTCGTTTTTCTCGTTATTAATGATACAGTCACCTGTGATCTTTATATCTATTATCTATTAGTTGCACCTGATCGTGGAGGCTACTATTGGAATGCTTTATCGTTTTTCACATGGAGCTTCTTTTTTCTGTTTAGTTAAAAGCCATTCATACCGTCACAACATTTTTTATAGATTATTTCCCTTAGAATGAAGGACTGAATGCAAGAAAAAATGTTAAAAATTGAGTTATGCGTAAAAACTAATTCCTTTAAGACGATGTTTAAAAAGGATAACAAAATTATTTACATTATGATAATAACATATTTTATTTTTAAATAAATTCTTGTGATGAGACTTATGCCTGAATATAAACTCCCGTGGGGAGCCTCAGTTACTGAATCAACCATTGTCGGTGAAATTAAATAGTGCGTCGTTTGTTTAACATAAACATTTTTAATAGATAAAGCCATGTCATGATACTTCATATTGCTAACTAAAACTCATTTTTATAAACATTTTAAAATGTAAATTAACACAACAAGTGTAATTCAATGATTACGTATTTATTATCGTAGTAGCGTATTAATTTTCTACGTTTAGCGTTCCATGTTCTAACTATAGCACAGCTATTTTAGGGACATGTTTAAAACGCGGCCAAACTGCGGGCAACTGCGGCCAAAACTGCGGCCACAGAATGGGTTGGCCGAGGTACCTGCGGCCAAAAGTTTAACGGCTATATATCAGTATTTTAGCAATTATTGTGATATTTTGTTGTTTATTTTGGTTGTATAAGTGAGAGAAATTATATATAATGCACTTGTTTTTATATATTTATTATTCATATGATGAAATTATGAAGTAGATATATGCATAATACGAAGCGTGATGTACGGACATATGCGATCAAGCTTGTATGTATTGTTTTTTGGGTGTGTTTGATATAGAATAAACGTAATTTAAAATAATGTTTATGTTATGTCTATTACATGCATCGAAACATGTAATTTACCCAATAAATGACCACGCTTTTATAACGTTTCTAATTATTGAGTTTACTTGAGTTGAGAAGAAAAATGTAATATCTATTTCATGATGCTTATAAAACGTGAGGTTCAATGTGTCACGGTCTGAACCTGTTCACAGTATGGGTGAGGGAGTGTGTATGCAGCCGGCTAGCTCAGAATTCGCCCTGTGAGCGAAGGGTCCCGGGTTCGAGCCCCGGTCTGGTTGCACATTTTTCTCACCCTGTGTCAAATGTACATACATATAAATATTTATTTGGTTAATAAGTAAACTTAAGATGGTGTTGGAATTTTTATAGTATGGTTGGTTACACCAAGTAGATGACTCATTTATTTTGAAGTCAGCAAGTAACATTTAACATTAAAGATATATAGTTGGACTACAGACATACATGAGTTGGCTACATCTATTGTTAACATAATTGTATTGGCAAATACAATTCAAATTCAAGCAGTTAGCAGTATTGGAACAATATTTAAAATTAGTTTAATCACGGAAATATATTCTGTGTATATCCGTGGTTTAATATATTATTACTCCATTCAGAGGCGACCTTTGATGCTTTGCATCAATGGTTTTCTTGTACTTGTATGTAGCGATAACTGCGCTACCCCTGAACAGTACGGGAAACTTTACGGTGTAGGGGAGACAATCCATACTACTTTTCATTTCTTCGTAGTTTCGTATTTGTTGAACGTATTGGAATATTTGTAATAAAACACTGGTAGAATACCTAAATTTTACCAACGTTTCGATTATAATATCATTACGATATTGTTTCAAAATTCCATCCTGGAATCTGAAATTAAATTAGTTTCGAATTAAAAGTGCTAGCTCTAACATTAAAGACGAAAAAGCTGAATATGGCGGCGGATGAATGGAGATTATGTGTGAACTGGTTAGTACAGTGTAAGATTCTACCGGAGGATCACCGTGCTACCTCACCAGACGCCCAAGCCTTTGATCTGGCTCAGGCTTTGAGAGACGGTGTTTTACTGTGTCATTTATTGAATGCTTTAAAACCATACTCCGTCGATACCAAGGACTTCAGTCCTAGACCACAACTTTCACAGGTAATGTTCTTGGAATATTTTCAGTATTTCCTATCAATGTGGCTGAAGACTCGATATGTAAAGTCATACTACTGTGTTAAAGGGTAATTTTCTTATTAAATTCGGCCACAGTTACGTGCTGACTGTTGGTAATTATCATTAATTGGGTTGGTTTATTTACTTCCTGTTTACCCTAATTTACTGTAAACTTTGAAGTGGACATATGAGATCTACATCTACATTATACTCCCGAACAATCGAACTCATCCCGAGTCATTTCGTACCTTAGTCCTTACATTTACATAAATAATATGCTGTTATATTTCTTATTATATCACTATGATAGTTGGTGGACAGTAATAAAATGACAGATGTATGCCTAAAGTTACACTGCGACGAGATTGACGTTGGGGTGTGACTGACAGCTGACTCAGAGTCAGAGCAGCCCGTGCAATCCCTGATGTCAAACAAATAAGCTAGAATCTGTTCTTGATTTTTTTTACTTGATCCACATCGTTGATTTGTGACAATTAATTTGGCCGAATATTAGCATGCCATGTGCTGTGATAGTTCCTAATAGTATCCTATATATATGGAAGTGACTAGAGGTCCGGTAACCGGACCTCTAGACAATGCTTGTAGGACAGGCTAGAGCCTAAGAGGTCCGGTAATTTATTTCATGTGTATAAACAATATCTATTTTATCCTGTCGAGACTTCCAATGCATTTACCTTGCTATACAGGTAAGTATTTGACAGAAATCTTGTAAAAAATAGTTAATTGATTAGCAATCAAGTTGATTACCGGTAACCGGACCTCTAGCCACTTCCTATATATATTGATCAGGTTCTGCTGGTTCAACAAAGAATAAGAAGAAAAGTTTATTTAAAATGGTCTTTAACGGCATGAGTTGCATAACCATCTACAAGCTATTTAATTTACATGCAAACATATACGGTAGTCGTTTAAGCTAATTCTGCACACTTAAGTCAGCATATCTGTTTTGGGCATGTTTTGTTTCATATTAATTTAAAATCTTACAACAGAACAACAGATTATAAGGTTTTATTCCATTGGGTATTTTACCCCTGTGTTCCAATTTTGTTTGGGTTTTGACAAACTTTAATTGGGTTTTTGATAAAACTCATAGGGTAAAATTGATCTACCATTTTTCTCTCTAACATCATTTTCTATTTGGGTATTTCAGATTGTGTTTGCTTTTTCTTCACTCCCTCATCTCAAAATCTATTGGTTTTTGGAAAAAAAAAGTGGTACTTACCCTAATACACAGCTTATCTGTAGCTTTGTTACTTGTAATCACATAAATTTATATATAAGACTGTCTTACATACAACATAATTCAGTACATGTAAATAAACTTTTTCATTATCAATGGATGACAACGTTTGCCACCTTTTTCTTGATGACTAAATTCTGTTAGTACTGTGTTAAATAACTTATTTGTCAGACCTTTGAAACAGATTAAACAAAATAACAAATCACAGTTCAGCAAATGCAGAATAGCAAAAATTGATGTCAAGCACAGAGCTACAGATAAGGTTTTGGTCCATTGGGTATTTTACCCCCTACTTTCAATTTTGATTGGGTTTTGACAAATTTTAATTGGGTATTTAATAAAACTTATAGGGTAAATGATCTTTTAGTAAATTACATACTATTTTTCACTAAAAAAACCTTTCTCTATTTGATATTTCAGATTGTTTTTGCTTTTTCTTACTCCCTCCTTTCAAAATCTATTGGGTTTTTATGAAAATTAATTGGGTAATTACCCCAATACGCAGCTTATCTGTAGCTCTGCAAGCACCCATCAAAGATTCAAGATTTATGACGATATTTGACCTATTTTAGGGTTAGACCTTTTTTGCGTTCGACTGAGACAGTGCGTGGCCATTTGGTTTAATTCATGCCTCATTGACTAATTAATGACCTCTGGCACTGATGGAAATTTTGTGTGATACAAGGATTGAAGGAATTGGGGCGCGCTGCCCTTGCTCTTTCCAAATAGTTTCTTTGGTTCTTTTAGTTTTGTGTGCTCTGTGTATTGCACCGATGAACTCGAGACTACCTCTAGGTTTCCACCCAGTTCATCACTAGTTGCGTGGGAATCACAGAAGGTTTGAACCACTGGGACCTCTTAGAGCACTGATTAGTGCACACATACCTTGACCTATTCAGAAATGAAATATTTTGGCAGTTCTGAAAGATAACTTTGAATCGATATTAAGTAAGCAAATATTTATGTTGCCACTTTCTATATTTTCAGTTTTTGTGTAAGAAAAACATCCGAACATTTCTTGCAACATGTGAGCGTGTGTTCAGAGTGGAATCTAGAGATTTGTTTGAACCGACAGACTTATTTGATGTCAAGAATTTCAGAAAGGTTTGTAATCTTATCTTGATCTATAATAATAATTCCCTATGGCCAAACTGAAAAAAATTGTAGTTTATTGTCCAGGTCCATTACATTAGCTATTTAACTTAAGGCTTTTACAATGTAGGGGCGATGGTGGTATGATTGTAGAGTTGCCTCCCCTGCATCCCTAAAATCTCTAAATCCCTAAAAAAGGTCAAAGCTTTTAACTTGAAAGGTGGACTGCCTTGGCTTTAAACTCGTCAAATCCAGTACAAAACGTCCCTTGAGAGTCAACCACTGGCAAAAGCCCCGAGTATACCCTCAGGGCTAGCCTCAGAAAGTGAAAATAAAGTCAAAATGACTCCTGACTCAATATTCTTGGGTCAATCATCAATAATATATTGCAATCCAATTTCACACAGAAACGGCGGCATCTTCTGAGTCTAAGCCATCCTGCAAGAGTCAGACATAGAACAAACCATTCATATTCCAAAAAATGGATTTTTATTTATATGCTTTTATTTAATGGATATTCCAAGCAAGCCTATAATATACTCATCCCCACTGAATGACACACTGTGGACTTTGCATTTTGTGAATAATTAAACCAAAAGGGAGGTAATTATGAATGATAACTACACTGGATTGGACCACTGCTTACATTTTCAAGAGTCTAAACTGGCACTTTTACCAAGTACAATTTTGAGTCAAAATGCAGTTTCAAGAGTCAAAATGCAGTTTCAAGAGTCAAAATGCAGTTTTGTCCGTAAAATGCTATACATAGCTTATGTTTACTTGATATAACTGAAGCTGACAGTAAATAAACTTTGACTTGTCAATATGGCGTTTCCCGAGTCAAAATGCAGAATGCAGTTTCAAGAGTCCAATGAAGTTCTCTGTATCCTTTTGATGTTCATCTGATTCTCTCTTTCAGGTTCTTCACACACTGTCCAAACTTTCCAAAACAGACGTAGCTTTGAAGAAAGGTATTGGGTAAGTATTTGATTATTAGCACGTCCAATTACAATTATATTACACACATACTTGTAGATTTTACACTTTAACTGTTTAGGACTTCACTCTTCAGACAGTAAAACAACATATTTCAGCTGTTTTACTGTTGAAACTAGGTCATTCACTTTCAGCGAGTGCATTCAGCTTTTTGACAGCTCGGACTTGTGCAGTTCATTTTCTTGTCGGTTATGTGTTGGGCATTGTGCCTTGTGTGTTTTTATGGCTGGTTAAGCTGAGTTAATGTTATCTTTTGGACATTTGGTACATACTATAAACACTTTGTGTTTTTGATGTATCAAAAAAGTGATTACACAGTAACTGCAGTTGATAGATTGAATTATAATAATGATAATAAGGCCGGTAATAATAATATTAATAATAAAGACTTTAATTTATTTAAAAAGGCAACAGTTAGGCTATTACCCAATCTCCCCTGTGAGCTATTTAATCAAGCTGTATATACATGTGTACATGATATTCATCATATTAATGTAACAAATATTAAATGATTTTATGGAGATATTGGCATGAGCAAGTACAACGGTAAATCCTACAAAATAAACAACAGAACATGTACCAGTTTTAGAAATTATTGACAAATACAATTGTCAGGGGTGTCAATTTTCCTGATTTATCCGGAATTCTGGATTTATCATTCCTGATAGAGCAATGGCTTCTGATCAAAGTAAAGGTTATTTGATGAAAATATCTCAAAAAATGACAAAGTTATGGTTAATTTAATCTGCTCTGAAGGATTTTCTTTAATACAAACTCAGTAAATTATGGAAACAATGTCATTGAAGGCCTGTTGTTCAGCGAAAATGGTCAGCTGCGTATGATTTTCCTGATTTTTAGTTTGGCCCTGTTGACACCCCTGAATTGTACATTCATAGATTTAGTTAAACATTTAATTAAATGCACGCTTGGGAACCAACATAGATATGTGACCCTAGATTGGTTTCGTCTAGATTCTTATGTTGTGCAACCGGTATTAAATATGTTGTCAACATTTTGATACCAGATAGACCTAGATCCTCGTGTTCGTCTTGCTTATTTCAGTCATAGCGCTTGGTGGAGAATAAGTTTTTCTCTGTAACATCAACATGTTTTGGACCGTGTACTGGGTGGCACTGCATTCAGTTATTTTGGCAAAGCAATGTAACTTTTACACAAATCGCTAACAAATAAAATACTCACATTTTTTCGTGACAAAATGTTGACAACATATATTATATAATACAGAATCTGAATCTGACGGGTCATTTTGATACTTATGACTAAATTTTACCAATTTTATAGGCAAAATACCCATGATTTAAGAGAAAATGACCCTTCAAACCAAAATCTTGAGGGTCAAAATTAGGCTTTTGGGAAATTTTAAGGGGCAAAATCCCTTAAAATTCGGCCATTGTTATCAAGAAAGGTTATGATTGCTAATGTGTGTGCAGATACCAATGGTCCATGTATAATTACTTCACATCATTCATACTGATATGTACAAATCTTGATTGCTGGGTGATAGAGTGCAGAGGAAGTTTGAGCACTTAGTTGTAATTTTGTAATACATTCATTTATATACATGGGTTCTGTTTTTTGAAAGCACTCATATGGAAATCTTAAACTTGGACTCAAGTTTAACTTCTTTTACAACAATAAATATGCGACCAATAGTTTGTTGGAGTTCATTAACTGAACCATTATTAATATTTACCATCTCTTTTGTTTGTATGTGTATACACAGTATTCATATTTATAATACTATGATCATCAGGCCCTTCCCCAGAATTATTTTAAGGCACTGGGGCATTGCTAGGATTTGAGCTTACACAGATCCGTAAGAATGGCTAACATTTTTAAAAGTAACAATACATGATTATCCTGAATTTGAAGGCCAATTTAAGAACTTTTTCACTCAATACAAGCCATAATCACTCAAATACCACAATACAGACCAAAATGTTAAAAACCATGCTGATTTAAAGACACCATTCTAGGATTTAAGGCGCTGTGCGAAAGCTGATTCTTGCTTTAAGGCGCTGGGGTACCACAGCGCCTTCTGCCTCTGGGTAAGGGCCTGATCATGAGCCCAGGCACCAGCTAGCTATTGGTGAATGGCAGGTTTCTTTTATTCATCCAATAGACAGGTGGTGGGCACTTTGCGTATAAATAGATGATCAGAGTTCCCTGTAAGAGGATGTAAGAGGATGGAAGTTATCTTTGAGTGTCGGATGTATCAGTGATTGTAATGTTTGATGAGGAAGTAACTTAAGTGTTTACATCTTGATTTGCTTAAAGGTGCCCAACTGGATTTGATGATATAAAGTGAATTTTTTTTTAAACTTTTCGAGTTATATTTATACTTGCTGGATAGTCAAATGACAAAACCTCCTATCTAGAATTGATATCAAAAAATACTTTTTGATGCAGTGGAAAATATGAGACTATTTTGTGTCCATTGTCAAATATTGGCTAAAAGTTTTCTTGAAATTTGTGTAAATTCTTTAGTGAAATACACAACTTTTTGTCAAAGAATTTTGTTATTATTCCGGAAAGAATTTAAAGTCAAACACCTAGACCTAAACACCTGTAAAAAATTTAAATGGAATGAGTCCATAAAATATGGAAACATGCTACCAGCTGTAATAAAGACCAGTATGTATATAATAAAATTATATTATTTCATTTGCCAAAACAAGATCTTTATTATTCCAAATTAATTTATTATTAATTAAACAATCTTCAAACCTGTTGCAGCAGTTTAAAAAAAGTTCAATTTTGATGTTTTGATTTAGGGTAAGCACCTTTAACATACGAAAAATCATCATAATTTTCATATCTGCGTCTATTGGTGTCTTTAAATTTGAATCAAGCACCATCTCTTGTTAGACACAGTTTTAAAAATCAAACTTTCTAATGACTTGAGAGTCAAATACTTGAATATTGTAAAATCATATATTTTTGCCAGACAAATTTTTTTCAAGACAAAATTCTAAAGTAGCTGGTGAGGTTAAATGATCACTAATTTTTATCTTCAGAAAAACACTGTTTTACATTGGAATGTAGGCTTCCTTTAATAAGTAACCTAATGGCCAGGGCAGTTGAATGTTAAAGGGTGGCTGAATTGCTTTAAGCGGCCCTCGAAAACTGGTGACTCAGGCCTGGAATTTTTCAGGCCCATGCCTGATTTCAGGTTTTAGAATCCTGAATTTTCCTTCTTTGTGTATATTGAAAAATAGATTTTCAGGCTTTGAAACTTGGATTTTCAGGCCTGGGAATAATTGCTAATTACAAGGCCTGTTTAAACTTAAACACCTGTCTTAGCAGATACCATATTATTAAATCATGATGGGTTATATATATATAGCTGTATGATTTGTTACTGAAATTGAATGGAGACTCAAAGGGAGTGTGGTAACATGTCCTATAGTTTAGCCCTGTGTCAATGGGTCAAAGGTCAAAGTCACCATGTCTTCTAATGATGCAAAATGTCTTGCCATACAGATCCTGCTAACCAGTGATTTTTTTTAACAAAATAAAAAAGCCTGTGCCTTTAAAGGTGCTGCCTTACAGTTTTTGCTAAAATTTTTGTACATCTTGATTTTCCACCCTAACCAAGTATTGATGTAATAGAAAGCCACTGACGGTTGCTTTATGAACGATTTGGTGCAAATAAGCAATTTTAACCACTCTCGATATCGCCCACTGAGTATTTTTTTCTTTAAAAAAAAGCGCTTAGTTTCCTTCCAACATGCTTTGTCAATTATGTAATTCACACGTGATCGAACTGTTACATCAACAAACTACAGTGTAAACATCAATGAGGTATTTGGTTTGTTTTTCCATTCGTTTTCATCAAATGCGAACAAATTTCAGGCAATTTAAGTAATAGTAGTGTTAATTCTATAGGGTATTAATACCCTATAGATTTTTTGATGTAAAAATACTGAATAACTACTAAATGCCGATGTTTCGCAAGTTATTTTAGATGTCAGTGTGGTTGTTTATGGAATATACAGGCAACTGTACGAAAATAAAGCGAATATTTGACAATTTTATCTTATTTTTACAATACACAAAAACGTGAGGCAGTCCCTTTAAATTGGGAAATTTAGCGCAATTTCAGAATTATTAAAAAAAGATTGTTTTGATTAAAATTGTTCATAAATTGCTATTTTATACTGTTACAACGACTTTTGGAAGTTTGAAAATCCATTGTTTTGACTTTAAAACAGCTATACTGTAGTTGCTTTAAAACCAGCGAGCACAAAAGGGGGAAATCCTGCATACCTTTGGGCAAAAAAATTATGATTTTTTGGGGATAATGGAGGTTATTTTGCTAGGGGAAGGGGCCTGTGTTCGGCCCCCAAAATAGCCGGAAAAAATCACTGCTAACCTAGCTATGTATTGATTTAAGTGTTTGTCCGTATATAGACTGCCATTGCCTGGATAACTTGTGAATTGATGGAAATGTCTGTCCGTACAGACTGCTGTTACTTGGGTATATAATCTTTCAATAACCTTGATTCTCAACATCTGGTTAATTTCTGAAATTTCATGAATAAAATAGGTTTCTATAGTAACCAAAATACTTACAAAATTGGTGTTGCTTAGTTACCAATACCTCATTAAAGAATTTTTATTGGATAAAAAAACAGGTTTTATTGCTCAAGTGAAAAATATGTTTCATATTTCAATTCATTGAAAACCTGTTTGCTTGTTTCCGCTATTAAAGCCTTTGTGTAGCTGTTAGAATGAGGTAGAAATGATTGTAAATGATTTATTAGTCTTTATACCTGTATGTTACAAGTACTTAATTCTATGTAGATTTTATCATTATAAATTTTAGAATAGTCAATTCTGTGTTAAAGACCACCTCTCAACGAAGACCGTTGTTATACTAAGCTGTAACACAATATTTCATATTTCAATTCATTGAAAACCTGTTTGCTTGTTTCCGCTATTAAAGCCTTTGTGTAGCTGGTTGAATGAGGTAGAAATGATTGTAAATGATTTATTAGTCTTTATACCTGTATGTTACAAGTACTTAATTCTATGTAGATTTTATCATTATAAATTTTAGAATAGTCAATTCTGTGTTAAAGACCACCTCTCAACGAAGACCGTTGTTATACTAACTAAGCTGTAACACAATATTTCTGCGAAGGCTCATTTTATTGCTCATTAGACCATTTTCAATGATATTTAAACTGTTAAGGGAGACGGACTGTTTTGCGAACATTTTGTTGCAATTAGCGTAAGATTTTGTAACAATTTTAATTGATGTTTTTGAATGTTGATGATGAAGCCACATAAGAAACTTTTAGATATGTTGACATTATTTAACAAAACATCAACAACATGTAATAGCATGTACCAGTGACTTTTCTTGAACAAAATGAAACAGCCTGTCCCATGAAATTGGGAAATCTTAGCGCGACAATTTGCGAAATTGAGAATTATTAAAAAAGATTTGTACGGTTTAAATTGGAAACGTTTGCTATTTTCTACTGATACTACTCAAGTCATATGTAGCAACGACTTCTGCAAGTTTGAAAATCTATTGTTTTGACTTTAGAACAGCCATACCGTTAGTTACTTTTAAACCAGCGAGAACAAAACTCCAAGGGGGAAAAATGGATTCTTTTTCGAAAAAAAATGTCTTGTAGGAAAAATGGAGGTTATTTTGCGAGGGGAAGGTGTCTGTATTTGGCCCCAAAAATAGCCAAAAAAAATCACTTTGTACAAGCATATTTTCCCATACCTTTGGGGTAAGAGCTAAGACATATGGTCCAGTGGTCGGTGCACTGGATTTTTAACCCAGGTTTGATTCGTCATGACCATTCTATGATAAAATGCAATATTGAGTTCTTTCCCTCCACATGTGGAGAAGTTGCTAATTCCTGCTTCCCTCCACATGTGGAGAAGTTGCTAATTCCTGTTTCCCTCCACATGTGGAGAAGTTGCTAATTCCTGCTTCCCTCCACATGGGGAGAAGTTGCTAATTCCTGCTTCCCTCCACATGTGGAGAAGTTGCTCATTCCTGGTGGAAGGATAAGTTAGTACACAGTGATTTTTTTCCTTCTTTGTTTGCTACCGGTAAACGGTACCTTCCAAATTTGATAAAGGCTATGATTTTCCCTAATTTGAAGGGAGAAATTCCCAATGAACATTTAGAAAAAAATAGTTTCAAAATCGGACATGAAATGACAAAGTTATGAACATTTTTGACAAGAGGTCAAGCATAAAAGTTTACAGAAACCAGTAAACAGTCACATGTAATCTCTTTTTCTGTTTTTATTTGGCCTTTCTGCTTTATAAAAATTCCCAATTTCAAGTTGTCACATTGCGAAAATTCCCAATCTGAACGGACCCTTTCCCAAAGAAGCGAAAAAAATCACTGGTACAATACAGCTGAATCAACCACAGTATAAATTGCTGAAAAATTGTTGCGAAACAGCATTGAACCTGACTAAACAATAGTAAAACATGATTGGTGAAAATATTTTAATCTCCTGTTTACTTCCTGCTAGCATGCTAGGAGGATAAGTTCAGTGCATGATAAGGCCAGAAATAAAACATTGTTTGTTTCCCCTTCCCTACCTACCCAATCCAAAAGTCTCCTTCCCAAAACATTGTATTGACCATCTAAAAATAATAATTTTATTAGTCCCCTACCGGTTTTTGACCGGAGGGGACTATAGGTTTGCCCTCCGTCCGTCATAACTCAAACAGTTTCCAAGCTAGGTTTATGAAACTTGGTATGTGGATAGGGGACAATAAGGGCATTATGCACATTCTCGCCAGTCACCATACACAATGTCTTTTGGGACCTTTATACTGACAATAACCTTCACAGATCATCATACACAATGCATGCACAATAAATATCAATGAAAACAGTAGAACTTGTAATGTGGATAGGCAAACCAAAAATATTGGCAATGAAATAATAAAAAAAGTATTTTTCAAAAAAATAATATTTCACCTGCCTACCTACCCAACCCAGGCCCTTACCCAGAAATTATTTAAGGCGCTGGGACATTGCTAGGATTTGAGCTTACACAGATCAGCGAGAATGGCTAAAAAATTTAGAATTGATAACTGCATGGTTATCCTTAATTTAAAGACTAATTTAAGAACTTTTTCACACAATACAAGCCATAATCACTCAAATGACATAATACAGACCAAAATATTAACACCCATACTAATTTAAAGACGCCATTCTAGGATTTAAGGCGCTGGGGGATAGTCAATTATGGCTTTAAGACGCTGGGGTACCACAGCGCCTTCTGCCCCTTTGGAAGAGCCTGCGACCCTATATTGCCAGGGCCGGTAAGGGGAAACAAACACTTTTTTATTTTTGGCCTAACAGAGTACTGGAATAAGTTATAGTATGATGTAACCAGGAAGTACTTGTTAGGTCATTTATAATTATGTAATAGCCTCAGTCTTGCTATATGTTTTCCCAACCAGTTGCAGGGGTGTCAATTTTCCTGAATAATCCGGAATTCCGGATTTATCATTCCTGAAAGAGCAATTGTTTCTGACCAAAATAAAAGTTATTTGATGAAATTATCTCAAGAAGTGGCAAAGTTTTGGTCTATTATATTTGCTTTGAAGGATTTTCTTTACTGAAAAGGTTAAAAAACTGAGTTATATATTGAAACAATGAGGTTGAAGGCCTCTTGTTTGTCGAAAATGGTCAGCCGCATATGATTTTCAGGATTTTTGATTTGGCTCTGTTGACACCCCTGCAGTTGGAATAATGGGCACTAGCCCTTAAAGTGGAAATTTAAAATCTTCAAGTTGAAATTTTGAGAGGGGAACTCAGGGCTCGACACTAACACTGGTCCGCTGGTCCGAGACCAGTGAAAGTCCAGAAGGACCAGTAAAAATTCTGGAGGACCAGTAACTGTCCTATTTACAAATTTGGTGCTTTTGCCCTGTCGGACCAGTGGCCAAAATAGTTAGTGTCTAGGCCTGGGAACTTTTGACTAAAATATGCAACAGGCACATGCATGGTTTCAAATTCTCTGAGTGTATTATCTGAGTGTACCCTATATCAGAGAAGGTTGTGCAGGGGCCATGTTTAGCCCCAACGGATATGACATTACAAATGCTGGTACCCATGGCAGTATTTCTACAGTTGTCACAGCAAATGCGGACACCAGTTCCTGTAACATCATTTCCATTGCGGCTTAACATGTCCACTTTACAACCTTCTGTCTATATGGGGTATACTCAGATAGCACACACAGAGTATTAGAATGGAGCACTAAATGTCGTCGTTTTCGTATTGTTATGGAAAATTGCCGATTCCGCAAAAATATTTTTTTTGCAATAAAATATTCAGGGTCGGGCCAAAAATATAGGGTCTGACAGGTTACTAGAACCACATAATTAATTGGTTTTTGTCTCACGAAGACGCTTGAGGTGACTAATACAAACACAATTCTTATGGACCGATATTGCACCAAAATTGATATATTTAAAGTAAGCACCTACAGTCTTTTCGGCTAATTCTGTGTATCGGGTAATTCTGCGCACCTTTATTTGCATATTCCAGGGATCGTTTTTCTTTGGTCATGGAGTGTGTTTGTGCATGTTTGTTACTTATGAATAATATTGTCTTACCATCACAAAAACGGCATCGAATTAGTATTTCTACGAAAATTTGACAAAAATGAGTACCGACGGTGATTTTCACGTGACATCACTGGACACATAACTGGAATAAATACACTTTTCTGAAGGATGACAAACTTTCTTTTTTTGTCAATTTTATCTTGATGATTTATTCTTTCTTTTCTGTGCTAAATATGTCGTCAGTCAAATCTTTTAAACAGATAAATACAAATCACAATTCCGCATGCGCAGAATTAGCCGACAAAAATAACGTCATGTAAACCAGCAGCCATCTTGTTTTGGGACGACATTTGACCTAGTTTAGCATACATATGAACTTTTGCAATGTTTACATTTGCAAATGAATGTTGTTTCTATTCAAACAGCGCAACAATTCATTCTACGAATAAAATAGTCTCAAATATGGAAGTAAATGCCTCTTAGGTGCGCAGAATTACCCGACAGCACTGTATGTCCTTGTAATGTATTCTTAATTGCATTAAGGTCAAGATCAAGTCAATATCTCCACATGGACTCAGAACTGGTCTGTCCATTAAACATCCAACCATGGTGTACATCCATGTATTGTTAATGGTGGTTTGTTTTCATCTTTTATAAATATTAGTAATCCTTGGTAATTACCTGGAACACTCAAACTGTTCATAGGCATGTATGGAATGTCTGAAACAGCTTATGTCTGTAAGCAGCTGTCTGAGCCTAGGTGTTGAAATATTCCACCTGTATTTAACAGTCACTGTCAGTCTAGGTGTTGAAATATCCCACCTGTATTTAACAGCCACTGTCAGTCTAGGTGTTGAAATATCCCACCTGTATTTAACAGTCACTGTTAGTCTAGGTGTTGAAAGATCCCACCTGTATTTAACAGTCATTGTCAGTCTAGGTGTTGAAATATCCCACCTGTATTTAACAGTCACTGTCAGTCTAGGTGTTGAAATATCCCACCTGTATTCAACAGTCACTGTCAGTCAGAGTGTTGAAATATCCCACCTGTATTTAGCAGTCACTGTCAGTCTAGGTGTTGAAATATCCCACCTGTATTTAACAGTCATTGTCAGTCTAGGTGTTGAACTATCACACCTGTATTTAACAGTCACTGTCAGTCTAGGTGTTGAAATATCCCACCTGTATTCAACAGTCACTGTCAGTCAGGGTGTTGAAATATCCCACCTGTATTTAACAGTCATTGTCAGTCTAGGTGTTGAAATATCCCACCTGTATTTAACGGCCACTGTCAGTCTAGGTGTTGAACTATCCCACCTGTATTTAACAGTCACTGTCAGTCTAGGTGTTGAAATACCCCACCTGTATTTAACAGTCACTGTCAGTCTAGGTGTTGAAATATCCCACCTGTATTTAACAGTTACTGTCAGTCTAGGTGTTGAAATATCCCACCTGTAGTTAACTGCCACTGTCAGTCAGGGTGTTGAAATATCCCACCTGTATTTAACAGTCACTGTCAGTCTAGGTTTTGTAATATCCCCCTGTATTTAACAGCCACTGTCAGTCTAGGTGTTGAAATATCCCACCTGTATTTAACAGTCACTGTCAGTCTAGGTGTTGAAATATCCCAGCCCTGTAACCCAAAACATTTTATTGCCCAAATTCAAATAGTATGTTGTAAAACTAAGTGAAATCTTACACAGTGCTAAATTCATTTACAAGTTAATCTCTGGTTTTCAAATCTTGGCAATTTATAACTATTGCAATAGTATCGCAATAGTTTCCTGCATTACAATAGTATCGCAATAGTACTTTAAGCAATAGCAATAATATTGCAATAGTCAATAATGGACTCAGTAGTCACCCCTAGTTATCCCCCCCCCCCCCCCCCCTACGTGTAAAGGGTCTGTCAATTAGGCTTATCTGATCATTATCAGGGATGTAAAAATATTTTCATGTAGTCAGTTTCAACTTTATAAGTAATTTTTTGCAGTATAAAACTGCACTATAATATCTTTCAATAAGAGTATTTTTTATAAAAAAAAAAAAAAAATGCCAATGCAGTCCACAGATTCCAAAAATTCACACTTTTCTCTTATCATTTTTAGCGTTTTACCCCAAAAAAGCCATTTTGCACAATAGCAGCACTCTGATTGTTTCGGTCGAGATAGGACAGGTTAATATCTACATGTTACAGAGATTTATTTTAAAATAACATAATAAATAAGATTGTAGTTAACCAATTCCGAAAATTTGTACTTTTCCTTTATATTTTTTGACGTTTTACACCAAAAAATCTTAACGCCCCAATAACCAAAGTGCAGACTTCAGGAAAATACTCCAGGGACCATATGCTTTCGGAAAAATATAGTGACCAAAATTCCCTAGGGGGGGGGGGGGGGAGGGTCTTCTATTGGTGGCTCATGGACTATAAGCAATTGATTAGAGGATTTCTCTTATATGCCACTGCTGGGCCTGTTTGGACTTGTAAACATACAATTGATTGTGAACACGCATGCTTGTTTTTATTATCTAGATTTTTACGTAAATAAACCATTCTGGTTTTAGCTACTAGTTGAAGTAATACATACATTAACAACAGTTTGATCTATAGCATGTCATATACTTAATGTGAAGTTTTGTTTATCTGGTTTTACATTGGGTCATTTATACAAGGAAGAATTATACACTCAAGGCTACATCCTGGTTACAGAAAGAATATGCTAAAAGAAAATACATTCATATGCTTCAACTTGACATGTACTTCAACTACTTGCTGGTTACAATGTTCTAATCATATTTTTCCTTCTAGATGATTTAGCATTTCTGTCAATTTGAGCCTCTATTCATCAAACGGGTTTTTGTTTTAAGCGGTTTAACACCATTTCTCAATAATTGTTCAGTTATATATGGTGGGCAACTTGACCTTAACCAGATTCCTGGGTTCTGTTTTATCAAACGCACTTACTGAAACCGTAAATTTAAGATCAACTTTAAATTCTTTATATTGATTAATTTACAATTATAAAAGTGTGGCAAATGGAGCTGTAATACTGATATGGATTCAGTTAACGAACTCCTACGAACCATATCAGTCACCAATTTGTAGTTTTTAAAGCATTATATAAAGAATTTAAATTTTAGCGTAACTTTAAGATTTTCTTAAGTGCTTTGATAAAACAGTACCCTGGACTGTATCTTATAACCTGTACATGCACTTCGCTCGCTCCGCCCTTTTTAATAATTAAAATTTACTTAATATGTTCTAACTATAACTTAAAAAATATTATATAAAAAAAACAACACTTTATTTTTTTACAGAAATAGCAAATATCAGACATATGTTGTCTTGTTTACATACTGGATATTTAATGATACTATACACAATATAAGTTGTATATGACTATGTGGGATGGTTTCATCACTGTTATTGTGTACAAATAAATAAACATCTTGGTATCGTCTTAAGTTTGGGGTTTTGTCACTTATTGTTTAACATCGATCATTAATTGATTGATTGTACAATACATTGTGCACACATAACATACATTTTCTAGTTATTTCTTGTGAACAATTTACTTATATATTTTTCACTGACATTTATTTGCTAGCTTTTAACACTGAAAGCAAAGTATAAATGTTTAAAAAAAATTAAAATTGTTGATAAAGCATGCACAAAAATGAATTTTAATCAATGTATATTCTGTATGGCTGAGAATTGGGTTGAGCTCAGTTAGTGCTCTAGGTTATTCTATATGGCTGAGAATTCAGGTTTGAGCTCAGTTAGTGTTCTAGGTTATTCTGTCTGGCTGAGAATTGGGTTGAGCTCAGTTTGTGTTATAGGTTATTCTGTGTGGCTGAGAATTGGGTTGAGCTCAGTCAGTGTTTTAGGTTATTCGGTGTGGCTGAGAATTGGGTTGAACTCAGTTTGTGTTATTAGTTATTCTATGTGGCTGAGATATAGGTTGAGCTCAGTTAGTGTTCTAGGTTATTCTGTGTGGCTGAGAATTTGGTTGAGCTCAGTTAGTGTTCTAGGTTATTCTGTGTGGCTGAGAATTTGGTTGAGCTCAGTTAGTGTTCTAGGTTATTCTTGTGGCTGAGAATTGGGTTGAGCTCAGTTAGTGTTATAGGTAAGTATGGTATGCTCACCATGAAATTTACCCTCATTTTTAATCAATCAAAAAATGTTTCCAATTTTTGTATCAACAGTCAATTGATGTTACGCCTGTTTTGTGTATCAAGTACTTGGTTTAAACATCGTAATGGTCAATTGATTCACTTCGAAACCTTCCACAAGCAACCTTCAACAAACAATAACTTATAAGGGGTAGCAATCTCTACTCGACGGGCGTACCGTCAATTGTTTCCCATTCAGTATAAGAGAAGTGAGAAGCGGTTGATTGGGATTCCTACCATGGTGTAGTGATGTGAAGTTCGACAACTGCCCAGTTGGCTCAATCTTTGGAGCTCTAGTGATTAAATGGTCTCATGGTGGATTTCAGTACTCTATCGGGACACTTATCCATTTTATTCAAAACCTGTGTTTTATTATGTGCAAATGCTTTTTACACCCATATCATATTCTGTCATCAGGGTACTCACTAGTTTTATCAAAGCACTTGCAGAGTTCTTAAAAGTTATTCACACATTAAAATCATTTAATTATAATAGTTCTTTATAAAATAATCAATAAAATGCCAACACTCATTCAATATCCTCCTTTTGAATGATTGAAATGTGTTACTTTTAAGATTGTAAGTGCTTTGATAAAACAGAAGCCCGGCGCATATAGTTGCCATCTATACATGTACACATACTGTTTATTATCTTCTGTTTGCGCTTAGATTGCTTTATATATATTTTTGTTCTTCTACAGTCGAACCTCGTTAATATATTAACATTCTCTGGTACCCTTGTATTATTACCAGGATTTTTGGATGCCTCTTGTGGGATTCTGGGATGCTTCTGGGATTCTTAGATGGGATTCTGGGATTTTTGGACGCCACTGGGATTCTGGGATGCCACTGAGGCCCTAGTTCTGTGATCTGTGGGAAAATAACAAAATTAAAAAATGCCGCATTTGGACCCTCATGATGCAGATAGTAGGGACAAAATGTCTTTAAAATCTAGGTATTTGACTGCAAAATGCTAAAACACTTAAATGACCCTCTGTCCAGCTTCTAGTGAAGCCCCTTCCTTGAGACCCATAGCCTTAGTTAAACGCTATAAAATTGAATGGAGTAGCGAGGTTCGACTGTCACATTTGTTGTAAGTAAGATTTATTTGTGAACACTTTCATATTTGCTTCTGTAGAGGATTTCCTGATAATGACTTCTACGCTCATCATGATTACTACAATACTCTAAAGGACTTAGCTCAGTAAGTAAGGGGAGTGATACCAAGCCTGACTGCACTTGGAACCTTGTGCATTTGTAGTTGTCTCCCTTGATATTGCGCAATTCAGTCATATATATACTGTATACCATTTTCCCCAGTACCATCGCATTGTTATATTTACTAAATATACATAGCTCTGCTTAATTATGATACATGCCTCACTTGGTTTGAATTGTCAGCCATATTTTGATTAGCATCTTTAATGAGAATTGTCAGGGTACTGTTTTATCAAAGCACTTACGGAAATCGTAAACTTAAGTCCAATTTTTTATTCTTTATAATTCTTTACCGACTGCACATTTGGGACTGATATGGTTTGTACCCTTCTCGAAAAAAAATGCACTTTTTACCAAAATGCACTTAAAAAGCGTATTTTTTCTGCGCTTTTTCTAAATAAGCGTATTTATTGTGCATTTTTCTCTAAAAGAGTGCACTCAAGTGCATTTTTCCTGCATCTTTAGCATAGAAGTGCATTTTTTCTGTATCTTTTACTGAAAAAAGTGCATTTTAAGCGTATTTTTAATTCAAGAAGTGCACTTTTTACAAAGAAGCGTATTTATAGTGCATCTTTTGCAGATAGAGTGTATCTTTTTGATTCAAGAAGTACACTTTTTACAAGAGTGTATTTTAAGTGTATCTTTTGTAGATTAAGTGTATCTTTTTGATTCAAGAGGTTATGTTTTTATAAAACTGTCCTCACATGCTTTTTAACCATGTCAAAGGGCCATAACTCCGCTGTTTGACCATGGCAAAAGGCCATAAATTTGCTGTTTGACCATGGCTATGGGTCCTTGACCTTTGACCTCAAAATCAATATGGGGCATGTTACGTATGATGTAAAGTTTGAAGATCCTAGGCGAAAGCGTTCTAGAGTTATGGAACAGAAACCATTTGAATAGTCAGAAATACTGAAGTTCACAGTAACTTTGACATACTGACCTCAAAGTCAATAGGAGTCACCTACTGTTGATGACCATCCTCTATCCATGTTAAGTTTGAAGATCCTAGGCGAAAGTGTTCTTGAGTTATTGAATGGAAACCATTTGAAAATGGTCACAGTGACCTTGAACTTTGACCTATTGATCTCAAATTCAATAGGGGTCATCTACTGTTGATGACCAACCACCATGTAAAGTTTGAAGATCCTAGGGCAAAGCGTTCTTGAGTTATTCAACGGAAAACATTTGAATTGTCAGAAATGGTAAAGGTCACAGTGACCTTGACCTTTGATCTACTGACCTCAAAATCAACAGGGACCATCTACTGTTGATGACCAACCTCCATGTAAAATTTGACGATCCTAGGCTAAAGTGTTCTAGAGTTATTGAACGGAAATCATTTATACGACCGACCGACAGGTGCAAAAGCACCCTCATCAAAGATGGGGAGGGGCACAATACAATTATTTTGCTAACCATAAAAATTATTTTATAAACATTAATTATGCAATGCAAGAGACAATGTAAGGTTGAATTGAATGGTCAATTTCACGCTAATCGGCCAATTAGTATCATGGTAAGAACATGTGATCCATATATGTGTTTATTTACTACTAACATCAATGTAACATTCATGAATCACGCGTCATAAGACAGCTCATTGGCTGAGCTTTCCGAAGGTGTTTTATATAATTTGCATACTAGTAACCTCCTCACTACCCGAAATACGAAATATAGTCCGCCAAAATCGGTAATATTTCTAATATTTTTTTGCAAAATCACAAATTTAATTTAATTTTCTTATTAAAATATTCTAACAATTATTTTACAATATAAAAATCATAATTCTACGCCGTCGGGAAGAGCATCGCATGTGCGGATGAAAATGAACTACTTTAAGTTTGACCCTCGACCCGCCATATTGTTTACAACGATCAATAAACAAATATCACCGCCCGAAAAAATCAATCGATCTGCGTTCAAAATGAACGAATAAAGCTAGACTTCGGCAGACATGTACAGGTAAGGAGTTTATTATATTAAATATGTACTTTATATTAACAAAGATAGCTTGTAATGACCGAATTCGTCGATTTTGAGCTCGTATGAAAATGACAAATTACGAAATCCCCGCGGATTTTCGTCATTCATGATACGAAACATCGGCGAAAAAACGTATTGAAATTTAGAATTAATGAAATAGAAACACTTATTTTATCACCTGCTATCAATGAATTACTCGTTTTGGAGACTTTAATGAATTGACTGGCAGTAGAATCATTTTCTGTTTCGGAGTTTTTCATCCCCAATAATTTCGTACCCGAGGGCGAAAATTTCGTCCTCAATAAATTCGTACCCGAGGGCGAAAAATGCACGAACTTGTTTCAACTTTGTCTTGTATTAAAGGGAATCATTAAATCAATTGTCAACTGCACCATAATGTGATATTTATAGGAAAACAATATTTAGCTGCCCAGCAGCTAGTGCAAAAGCTATGTCCAATTTTTGGGCTATGTCCAGTTGTTATAAACTGGTTCAACTAAGCTGCTAGCCTCTGATTTCAAAGTATCTAGTTAAAAGAATGAGTTTTCTGTTTAAATGGCAAGCTTAAAATTTCTTTTATCATTTTTAGATGAAGTCCTTGAGGATGCTGACACTTGGTCCACTTTGTCAATCACCTGGAGTAACCATTAATTTAATTGAAATACCGGAAGAACCACATGTAACAGAAATCCTGAATGGACTCGCCTTAGAAAATGAAAGACCGGAACTACCACATGTAGAAGAAGTTCTGAATGGAATCGCCGTAGATTGATGGACAGAATCATACTTGACTATCAGGCTTCGCGAAAGTGAGAAAAAAAGGCCGGACATCCGGTCCGGCATAAAATAAATTTGGCCGGACCGAATCAATTTTGGCCGGACCGAACAATATTAATAGGAAACAGTTAAAAAACCAAATGAAGAGAGATGTATAGATAATGCATGTTCTTCTTAAATTATTCAGTGGTAAATTATTTAGAAATGCATTGTTAGCTTTAACACACAGTTAACAAGTGTTTTCAAATAGGCCTAATTATTCACAATGGGCTCATTCAGCCCATTCAATGAGCATATATCAGACAGGACTTTCTGTCAAGAGAAATATTATTTTCATTTTACCATTTAATATCAAACATCTTTAAACTAAATCACGTTTTTTCGTGTTAAAAAGCCCCCTCGGAAATCGTCAAAATAAAAATATATTCAGAAAAAAAATCGCGAACATTCCGGAATCCGTACCGTGTACTACGGGTTTTATCCGCATCCAAAAAATAATCAGTTTTCGCGACCTTCATTTCGCTGAATTATTTTACATTTTTGACGATTTCGGAGGGATATCTTATTGAATCCCGACGAGGATTTACGAAAATACATTTGTGTTACATTCTTTACAATAATCTTCAACTACGATGTGGGAATATCGCCGTCAAGACTTAAAATCTCCGTCGGACCAACGGTCCGACATTCAGTCAAATTTTGCCGGACCAAAGCATTTTTTGTCGGTCAGGACCGACGGACCGGCGGTTTTCGCGATGCCTGGACTATACCCCCAGATACAAATAGTATATGGGGGCTATATGGGAGTCATGCATGAGGTTGGTTGGTAGGTCCGTGCAAATTTTGTCCGTGCTATTTCTCTGTAACCATTGGTTGGATTCCATCAAAACATTGCATGACTGATCAGTACCAAGTCTAGTTGTGCATATCGTCGGCACACACTGGTTGTATCAATTTTAAGGGAGTTATGGCCCTTTAGTGTTTTGCGCATATAAATTTTGTCTGCACTATTTCTCTATAACCATTTGTCGAGTTTTAACGAAACTTTGCATGAATGATCAGTACCAAGTCTAGTTGTGCATATCGTCAGCTAAAACTGGTCAGATAAATTTTAAGGGAGTTATGGTCCTTTATTTTATTGCACTTATAAATTTTGTCCGCAGTATTTCTCTGTAACCATTGGTCGAATTTTAACGAAACTTTGCATGACCAAACAGTACCTAGTCTAGTTGAGTACATCATCTGCACATGCTGGTAGGATCAATTTTAAGGAAGTTATGCCCCTTTATTTTTGTGCACTTGTAAATGTTGTTCGTGCTATTTCTTTGTAACCATTGGTCTGATTTCAACAACCCTTTGTGTGAATGATCAATACCTAGTCTAGTTGTGCATATCATCAGCACTTGTTTGTCGGATCAATTTCAAGGGAGTTATAGCCGTTTGTTTTTTTACACTGATAGCTTTTGTCTGTACTTTCCCTCTGTAACCATTGGTTGGATTTCAATGACAGTTTGCATTACTTATCATTATTACAAAGTCTTGTTGTACATATTGTCAGAGAACATTGGAGTGACAGTGTCAAGCAGTATCTGGGGTATTCATCACATTCAGTGATATTTCTTGTTCAATTTGTATCATTGTTGTGTGACATAAATCATGAATTTCAGGATGTCATGGCAGAGTACCTGAAATAATGAATGAACTCAAGTGTGTGAATGATCGAAAAAAGTGACAGGTATTCTAACTGTGACAGAACTTTTATATGGTTATTTATATGTATATGTAAGTTTATCTTTTATATATGTTCAAATTTGAATTCTAAATTTATAGCAATTACAATGCAGTAGAAAGAGATTCGTGTTTATTTTTATGTTCTTACAGTTACTTGTTTAACACAGTGTAAAGAAAAGTTTTTAGCTCACCTGTCACAAAGTGACTAGGTAAGATTTTGTGATCACTCTCCGTCCATCCACATTTGTTTGTGTAGCAATTATTTGGCCTTTATATGAAACTTGTTCACATCATCTCCACAAAATCTAGTAAAAATGCATACATGATTTAGCTCTACTTTTGGGATCATACATTGGCTGTCTGTCCCCACTAGCATCAGTCCATGCTCGACAATTCTGTTCACTAGTTCTAGAGTTATGGCCACTGAAATGACCAGAATCTTCCTTCTTTAAGGAAAAAGATACACTTCAGTGTATTAATTCACTAGAAAAATACGCTTTTAGTACACTGAAGGCAGAAGTGCATTTTTCAGAAGAAAAGTGCGCTTAAGCGTATTAATGCACTAGAAAAATACGCTTTTAGTACACTGAAGGCAGAAGTGCATTTTTTTCAGAAGAAAAGTGCGCTTAAGCGTATTAATGCACTAGAAAAATACGCTTTTAGTACACTGAAGGCAGAAGTGAATTTTTTTCAGAAGAAAGTGCGCTTAAGCGTATTAATGCACTAGAAAAATACGCTTTTAGTACACTGAAGGCAGAAGTGAATTTTTTTCAGAAGAAAGTGCGCTTAAGCATATTAATGCTCTAGAAAAATACGCTTTTAGTACACTAGGCAGAAGTGCATTTTTTTCAGAAGAAAAATGCGCTTAAGTGAATTAATGCACTTAAAATACGCTTTTAGTACACTGAAGTCAGAAGTGCATTTTTATTAAAAGAAAAATGCACTTGAGCGTATTAATGCACTAGAAAAATACGGTTAAAGTGCACTTTTTTAAGATGAAGTGCATTAAACGCAGAAAAAATGCAGAAAAAATACACTGTAAGTGCATTTTTCGAGGAAAATAAGTGCATTTAATCCGCATTTTATTTACATTTAATACATTCGGTAAATAAAATGCAGAAAAAATACAGTGCCAATACCGCCGCGTTTAATACGGATTAAATGCAGATTAAATGCGCGTTAAATGCGTATTAAATACACTTTTTCGAGAAGGGTAGGAGTTCTTTAATTGAATTATTACTTGCAATACAGCTCCGTTTGCCACACCTTATAGTTATAAAAGTTATATTTTCGTAAGTGCTTTGATAAAACAGTACCCAGATCCCCAAACAACCAGATTTCTATCAAGCTTTAAACCTTATCCAGGGGTCCTATAATTCAGGAATATTCCGGAAATCCGGATTTGTTGCACTTAAGAACAAAATTTAATGAACTTTTCTGCAGAAAATAAAAGTTATTTGATGAAAAAATTCAAAGTATTGACGAAGTTTATAACGGTCATTTGAAATTTTATCAGGTGAATTTTAACAACAGCAAGAAGTTTGAACTGAGTTTTAGTGTGGGGTGTGTGCTTATGGCATCCGAAACAGACTTGCGTCTCATTTCCAGGATTTGGAATTATGCATCAATATAACCCTGCTTATAATGAAATTGGTGAAGACTAATGAGCCACATATGAATTTGCTTGTTTTACTCTTTAATTAACCTGTATTGATGGCTTATGATGGCTCATTTGCCATTCAAAATGGCCGACAATTTAAAAAAAGGGAGGTAAATATTATAATTATTCAAACTATGTATTAGATAGCCTTGTTCAGTTTTTATGTACCCTATACTTACCCACTCAATGCTTGTTCATTGTATTTACCAGGGGTGTCAATTTTCCTGATTTATCCGGAATTCCGGATTTCTCCTCCCTGAAAGAACAATGGCTTCTGACCAAAATAAAAGTTAATTGATGAAAATATCTCAAGAAATAGCAAAGTTATGGTCAATTTAATCGGTGGCGTACGATTTTCCTGATTTTTATTTTGGCCTTTTTGACACCCCTGATATACTGACTACCTCTGTCCGCATCCTCCACACCCACTAACCAATTAGCCAGCCAGTCAATCTATGATATTCTTTTAAAATAAAACAATTTAATTTCTATTTTTAAATGAAGAAAGCCTTGATTTTATTTCAATTTGTTAAAAATAAATTTGTTACTTTAACATTTGCTTTAAAGGCGGGTTAAACCATCAAATACAGTCAGATCTCAATATACTAACATACATATAATTTTATGGGGACGAATTTTCACAAATTTATTCTTTGGAACAAACAGTGTCGTTGTTTCAAGACCTGACTGTAATCACATTTTTTCAAAGCTAAATTGTTTGGTTGGTTAAGCACTCAAGAACGAGATTTTTTAGACATCTAAAATCAATGTCTTTGTCAAATGATCAGAAATAAATCAGTTGTTTTTTGCATACAGTCATGTGACCATTGTTTGTTTTCTCCACGACATGTGATAATTTTATCAGTGGTAGATAGCATTACTGAATGTTTAGGCCAGGTTTTAACCAGGTCAGTGAAACTCGAGGAAAATTTTGATATTTTAGAAATTTCAGGAACACTTATTTGTTTTGGCAAACCTTAATTGAATGAGTATAATGTGCCCAGGATAATGTTATGTTTACATACATCAATTGGTTTGGTCAACTGTTGCAAAATTGGTTTTTACAAAGTACTCAAGTAAGCAGATGTTGTCAGCTTTGTACTAAAAAGTTCACTGATTAATCCTGCACATCTGATTAACCCACCTTTGTGGAATATACCAAATTTTCCCCCCTTTCTCATTATCGTGGGAGCATTATAACTAAAATGTAAAACAAACTAGCCTTTTGTGGCTATCAGAAACTGTTATTAAGCTTAACACAGTTGCTTGTTATTTTGCTTGTACCTATGCTTCTTGTATAATAGTAGAATGCTTCCATCTTAGTTTTAGTGGTATGCAACCAATAGGTTACTTTTAGTGATATGCAACCTATTGGTTAGTTTTAGTGGTATGCAACCTACAAATTAGATTTAGTGGTATGTTGCCTATTGTTTTGTTCTCCCAACTAATCAAGGACTTACTTGTTGTTATTTGTAGAGGATTTCCCCCACACAATGACAATGCTGAACCAGAAGAAGATATCTATGGCAACCTCTCTGACATGGCAATGTAAGTACACTATAATGTATCAAGGTCAAAGTTCAAGGTCAAATGTTGCTGGTGTGTTCATTCTAGAGAAAATAATAGTTTTTATTTCAATAATCTTTGGTTGGACTTCTCAGTGTTTCTACTAAACTGTTTGTGGTATAATAGTTTGCAGTAATTAATGTATTCAAAAGCTTCATTGTATTCATGAGCATATCATTATTGGTCCAAGGTCACTCAACTGTCAAGGTCAAGCAGTCTATGCTACAGCTATGACTAATTTATGAGCATAATTATGTTTGGGTCAAAGGCCATTCAATGGTTAAGCTGAAATAATTTGTGAGCCTATTATTATGGATCAAAGGTCAAGGTCGAACAGTTTAAAAAAAAACTTGTAGTAGATCATTTGTGAGCATACATATATGTCTGGGTCAAAGGTCATTCAAGGCTCAAGGTCAAAAGGTTTCTACTACCCAGCTTTTATATGGTAGATCATTTGAGATCATATTAGTATCGTTCATTCAAAGTTCAAGGTCAAATAGTTTAAAGCACTGTTTATAGCTACGCTTCAGTTCAGGACTACTAGCTGATACAAAACATTAATGAGTGCTTCAGTATACACGAGTAAGGTTGTTGCTGAAATTGCTTCTATGTGCATATTACAATTCATGATTGTTTCAGGTCATTTTATCTTGGTAATTTTATCTTGGGCTTTTAGTCAGTTGTCCCTGAATAATATAATAGATAAAGTAGCTTATACAAATGTAAGTTGCTGCGGTGGCAATGAAATATTCCACATTCTGTGGACCTAATGATTGTTTGTAAAAATGTCAAGGTCAGTGTTGGATCATAAATGCTGGTGACTTTGGTGATCATGGTCTTTGGTTCAACGTTATTTAGCCATGTTCATCAAGGCTATATATATGGTGATTAATATATATTGATGAGATAATACAATGTTGTTTGTAAACCACCCAGTTCTTGCATGTAAACTAATTATTGTCTTGAAAATAACTTCCTACTGTTGCAATGGGTGTTTGTGGATGCAGGCCTTGTGTGGCCAGTGATATGCTGTGCATAATTATATATCAGAACCTTTCATTAACCCTTGACTCCATACACTCTGTATACTATTTCTAACTCAGTTAAAAGAGGAGAATTGAATGAGTAAACAACTCATGTGAAGCTTGTTAATATTGTATGTCACATATATTTATATATCAAGATTGATTGCCCTTCATAATTTGTTGTGATAAGTCCATTGGATTAATTGTTTTCTCCCTGTAATCCTTATTGCAAAAAACTTAAATGTTAGAGGGTGGCTGAACGGCTGAATTGCTGAAACTGGTTAGGTAACTTCTCTTTATGTCCCCCATTTTTGATGAGGGGATATACTTGCTTTGCACATGTCGGTCTGTCTGTAGACCAAATGGTTTCCGTTCAATAACTCAATAACGCTGCCCTAGGATCTTTAAACTTTTTATTGATATTGGTCATCCACAGCAGATGACCCCTATTGATTTTGAGGTTAGTAGGTCAATGTCAAGGTCACTCTGACCTTTACCATTTCTGACTATTGGGCTGCCAATTGGTTTGCGTTCAATAACTCGAGAACGCTCTGCACTAGGATCGTCAAACTTTCCATGGATGTTGGTCATCAACAGTAGATGACCCCTATTTTGAGGTCAGTAGGTCAATGTCAAGGTCACTCTGACCTTTACCATTTCTGACTATTGAGCTGCCAATTGGGGCACCCATGTTTACAATTATCTCTTGTTTTATTAGAAAATAATTCGGGACTGACAAGGGGTATGGAGTAAAGGGATTAAGATATTTGGAATAAAATGATCTTGTAATTTTATGCAAGTAATATTAAACTTTATTGGAACCATCTTTAACTTGAGTTATCTCACCTATAGTCTAGTTTAGATAGTATATTCATGTAGTTTGTTAAAAGATATACTGCGGAATCCAATGTAACCTGGTTTTATTACACTTATCATGCTGTACAAACAACATTTGCCGATATCTATAATATTCTTTGTATTATGAATATCATATATGGGCAGTTGAAATGGAAGATCCTTATTTAAACCGCAATTATGAGCATTAGCAATGGATTATGGTAAATATTATTTGTACATCATGTAAAGTAGAGGGAAAACCCAAAATCTTGTGAATTCCGGATTGCATCTATCTGTAGGTGTTCTTTCATTATCTTGTATATTTATTGATAGAAATTACCTTATCTATTTATAAAATAGATATGTGATTTATTTATATAAATAAATAGATTAATACACACATCATAGTCTGTATATACAGTGTGCTACAATTAACTTTTTGGCATTCATGACCATTATACTAACGGCCCCTTAACTTTCTGACTTTATATAACCTTACTTTATTTATCATGTCCGCTTAGAGAAATTGACTATTATTTCTCAAACAACATGATTGCTCATGAGCCATCTTATTTTTAGTTATCATGACCCTACATGATTTACTACATGCATTGGTGATCGGGCCACTGTTAATATAGCACACTGGAGATATATAAATATAATCACTTTATAGATTTAGAGATTTTTCTGATTTGTTTTTTGAAGTTATATGATCTATTTATAGAAATTATGTAACCTATTTATAGAAATTATGTAATCTATTTCTAGAAATTATGTAACCTATTTATAGAAATTATGTAATCTATTTATAGAAATTAAAAAGAGATCTATTTATAGATTCAGCGATGTTCCTGAGGAGCAGGAGGTTCTCCATGTGGCAGACAATGTACATGAAGAAAAGATTTATGATGATTTATGTTCATTAAAACATTCAGCTTGGTCACAGGTACAATACACTTTACTCGGAGACAGTTTGGTTACCATAGTAACAAGCAGACACACAGATCAGTTGAAGTACTACTGTGGAAGAAGATGAGCCAGAGTCAGGGCCTTTTTATGTTTCGTACACCCTATCATACACACTTCATGAATTGGATTGTTTCTTCGTCTATTTCCTATAATGTCTTGTTTGCCACATTCCTCTGTGGACCCTTAGAGATGATCTAGTCCATGTGGCCTTAGGTCCCATCATTATTCTTCTATTTTCCTAAAAAGTCTCTTTTGCCACATTCTCTGTGGACATTACCCTACCCTGTGGACTCCTGGACCTGTGAACTCTTTCCTGGCCCGTAGAATCTCTCCTGGTCCTGTTGACTCTTTCCTGGCTCCTGAAAATTTGATATGGGTCGACAAATTTTCCTTGTGAAGATTTGCAATTTGAATATGATAAGCTGTTGGTTTATAAATGAGTCAGTGTATAATATGCAACAATGTAATAATTTATGAGCTGAGATATTTCCCCCCAAAATCTGTGGTCTGACAGCTAGTGCCTACTGAAACCCTATTATTGTTAGCTGACCTCTGCTTGTCAGGTCATTTGTAAGATCTGATTTTAAGATTTTACGGAAGGAATACAGCTAAGTTAGGTAAATACAAGCATGATCTATCTACCATGATGAGGTATCTAGTAGTGGTTGCTATAAGACACAGTTAGTGGGTAAGTGCACCACAACTTCCAAGATATTGTCTTTAAATGCTCCAGATAGTCATATTAGATACAATTCAATTCAATTTAGCAAATAGGCCATTGCCTTTGGCCAAATACAAATAAAAGAAAATTCTTATTTAAAAAAAATAACTTGGTGCTATGTATGATTAGAATTTAATTTGCCATTAGTATAGTCCTCACAAATATTGTTTTAAGGGAGTCATTGTAACCATTAAGACAAAATATCAATAAAATAAGTGTTTCACATGCTTGACGCTCAGCAATTAGAAGTTCGAAAAAATCGCTTATATTCTTTCATGCTCTTAGTAGTGTCATCAGATTCTGAAATGAAGCATACTAAAATTATAGAACTTTCACAATAGGAGAGATCATGTTTGTATACAAAGGTATTCATACCACCAGCTAGCTATTGGTGAATGCCAGTTTTTTTTTATTGTTCATTCATCCAAAAGATTGCTGGTGGGCATTTTGCATATGAATACAGTGATCTCACCTATTGGCTAAAATTAATTGGTGAAGTTTAAAACCAGTTATTTTCACGACAATGTAATTTTAACATTTTTTCTATGATCCATAATCTCAATATTACATGTACCGTATATCTTCGTCCATAAGTCGTGTAAAAGGTGTGCAGAAAATTTCAAAAAGTCACTTATTCACCTTGACCCATGGCTTTGATATCAACCAACTTAGTCATAAGTTGTACTTCTTATAGATGATTTTTACATAGGACAAAGTATGGTGGACTGATTGGAATTTATTTAACTTGACTTTACCTGACTTATGGGCGAGTGTATATGGTACACATTGAATCAACAACTCCACACAGCTCTTCATGTCCCAAAAATATGAGGATTTACAGTTAATCGAGTTATATACAGGCGCGTAGCTACCTGTACGTAGAACACGCAGCTGCGTACACATGCTTCTCAAAAAGTGAAAAATTAAATGATCGAAAAATGAAATAAAAACTGATGCCTAGGCCCTAAGGAGAGTAATCATTTAGTATTTTCAGCATTTCTTAGAAACACTTTTAAAAGCTCTATACACAATATAAACCTGGTTTTATCAGTAAAAATAATGTTAAAGATGATGTAAAAAACACCCCAGAGCGCACCAGAGACGTTCTAGCGAACAAAAATTTTCAGGGGGAGCATGCCCCCAGACCCCCCTAGCCTTCTTGCGTACACATTCAAATACCTCTAGCTACGCACCTGATATATGGCCTCCTCACAGTAAACCAAGTTAGAATCAATTATTTTACTAAGACATACTGGAAGTTGCTGGTTATATTGTCAGCCCATTTCTTCCCCTGTAAATGTAGCATGGTGAATGAATATTATGTTTTAGTTTTGTGTGACCTTCTGGTGAACAAGTGTGACCTATTTTTTCCTCAAAATCTATTAATAGTTTATGCCATAAGAAAATAATTCCTTAAGATCATCAATTCCATTTTTCTAAAATTGGTGGCGGCAAAAGGATCTATTTTAATTTTCCAAATTCTGTGTTCAATTTGGAATCATTTGCTTGATCAATTATTTGTTTTGACAAATGAAAAATATGGTTATGCCTATGATGATAATCTTGGAGTTCGTTTATTTTGGCTTTCAAAATGCAGAAAATTCTGTCTTTCTTTCTTTAGGTTCTTCTGTGCCCTTTAGTGATTCTGTCTTTTCTGGTGAAAGTTGTATGCATTATGACTTCACTTATTGGGTGCTATAGAAAATGTAAAACATTTTACTGTAAAATCATTAATATTCATGGTTTAACTTGCCAAAAATCAGGTCGCGACAATTAACTGACCTTTTAAAATACAAAGGCTTCTCTTTCAAAAATGAAACATTTGGAATTTATGAATCCAGTAAAATTTCTTTTTCATAAAAGCTTTAAATGCATAAGAAATCAGTTATCAATGATTTTACACATCCTTAATTTATACTCCTCACACCTACCTGTCTTATTTTCAAATATTTATTTATCTCCAATATTGGAGAGTTGATTTGATTTTGAACAATTTCAGCTCCTGTTGCTTCTTATCATGCTACTTATATACCCAATTAAAACTCTTAGTTTGTTCATTTTTAGCTCACCTCTCACAAAGTGACAGAGTGAGCTTTTGTGATCACTCTTCGTCCGTCGTCCGTCCGTCCGTCGTCCGTCCGTCAACAATTGGCTTGTGTAGACACTAGAGGTCACAATTTTAGCCTAATCTTTATGAAGCTTGGTCACAATGATCATCTCAACAAAATCTAGGCCAAGTTCGATATTGGGTCATCTGGGGTCAAAAACTAGGTCACTAGGTCAAATTATAGAAAAACCTTGTGTAGTCACTAGAGGTCACAATTTTGACTTAATATTTATAAAACTTAGTCACAATGATCATCCTAACAAAATCTAGGTCAAGTTTGATATTGGGTCATCCGGGGTCAAAAACTAGTTCACAAGGTCAAATCATAGAAAAACCTTGTTTAGTCACTAGAGGTCAAAATTTTGACTTAATCTTTATGAAACTTGGTCACAATGATCATCTCAACAAAATCTAGGTCAAGTTCGATATTGGGTCATCCGGGGTCAAAAACTAGGTCACAAGGTCAAATCATAGAAAAACCTTGTGTAGTCACTAGAGGTCACAGTTTTAGCATAATCTTTACGAAACTTGGTCACAATGATCAACACAACAAAATGTAGGTCAAGTTCGATATTGGGTCATCTGGGGTCAAAAACTAGGTCACAAGGTCAAATCATAGAAAAACCTTGTGTAGTCACTAGAGGTCACAGTTTTGACCTGATCTTTACGAAACTTGTTCACAATGATCATAGCAACAAAATCTAGGTCAAGTTTGATATTGGGTCAAAAACGAGGTCACCAGGTCAAATCATAGAAAAACCTTGCATAGTCACTAGGTCACAATTTTGGCCTAATCTTTATGAAACTCGATCACAATGATCATCTCAACAAAATCTAGGTCAAGTTCGATATTTGGTCATCTGGGGTTAAAAAGTAGGTCATTAGGTCAATCATATAAAAACCTTGTGTAGTCACAAGAGGTCACAATATTGGCCTAATCTGTATAAAACTTGGTCACAATGATCATCTCAAAAAATTGAAGGTCAAGTTTGACAGGTGAGCGACCTAGGGCCCTTTGGGCCCTCTTGTTAAATGTCAAAGAATTTTGTAAATTCACATCAAAGTGTATAACTACTAGTATGTGGTTAAGTTTGCCATTTGGAAAGAAATCTCAATTTGTTACAGGAAGTCTCATTATTTTTGGCGGGAATTTATTTGAATTTCAATTTTGCAGAATTTGCATTTTTGATTGGTACAGTAAAATTAATATGCAAAATTCTTTGACTTGCTCTTGTTGTTGTTGTTTTTGTACTTTACTGAGATTGTTGCTTCTTCAATCTGTTATTATTTTGCTTATGCAGTTGATGATCTACAGCTGAACAAAGTGTGCATGAGTTTGCCTATATTCCTGCAAGGGTCATTCCAAAATAGTGTAACAAATGCAATATCTTAAAAAAGTAACAAAATCAAATCAATGAAAAAAAACATTAAATTTTAGTTTTTGGCATGTTGTTTATATCACATTGAGACTCAACTTAAGTGTCCTGAATTGTGAACAACAATTGTAAATTAAGTGTCATCATTACATAGCATTGCTAAGATAGTTCCAGTATACCCCTCATTTCACCATTTTTGGGGCCAAAATTTTGCCCCAGTCCCCTCCTCAATGAATTTACATTTTCTCCCTAATTACTGAACAAAAATCCCTTACCAAAAAAATTAATGCAATAATTTTAGGCACACTATTTTGGGATGACGCTCATCTATCGGTTGTTTGCACTTATGTTGTTACCTCCCCTTAAATGTTGTGTTATTATTTCCCCTTGGATTAGGGACCATGATATTGAGGACAATGAAGAGCTTTATGACACGGTATACACAGAAGGCGGCGACGATGAGATTTACGAGGATTTATGTTCGACGAGGCGAAAGACATCCAGTAAACACACGTCTCGGGAGTCACGACCCAGCAGTACTGTATGTATATATTGCTGGCTTAGAAGAAGGTTGTCAGTACAAAAACGCTATTTTAAAAAAAAAAAATCTGTCTGTTCTTACTTATGAAAAAACAAGCCTTTTCAACTTCAAGTTGGTTAGCATAACCTGTTCCGATTTTTATGAAAATAGGCTCATTAGAAGCGCCTTGTAATGCAGATTTCAATTATCTATGGGTCTTACAAGGTCGTAATGCTACTAACGACCTTCACATTCTAAGCCAGTGATATGTTCAGGCCTTGGTAGTTTAAAACAATTAAATGTTTCCCAATATAAATAATTTCCATATCATAATGGTTCATAAAAGTTGTTGAATCAGAAAGCTGTTGAATCACCTATGTTACATACAGATCATGTGTGGTGCAGGTTTGTATGGTTAGTTCAGTTCTAAATACCGTCAGGTCTCGATATAACGACACCCGTTATACTGACAAATTCATATACTGACACCATTTTATGGGGACAATTACTCCAAAATGCTCTTTGTATCAATTCATTATACTGACATATTGGGAACTAACAGTGTCGTTGTATCGAGGCCTGACTGTAATATGTACAGGTAAGTGTGGCCATACTATGTTTATATAATACTATTTCTGTCGAATTTATGTAGAAAACATGTTAAATACTTTCTTGGCCAAATTTATTGAATGCCTGTAAGGTTTGATGTTGGTAGGGACAAGGACATTCTGATCACCTCGGTCTTTATGCATTGCAATAGACCTCTGACATAACAAGGCGCCATATTGAACTATTTTCAGTCACATGATTAGAAAATGGCAGCCCCCTGTCATCAGTACACGTTATGCCAATACATGTTTACACAAATATATAGATCTATATATAGATATAATATTATATCAGTAAATACGCATTATAAAATTCCACACAACGATTAATCTCATGTGTGCAGGCGACATTTTAACTTGATATGAACCAAACATAAAGTAGTGTATTTTGTAAATAAATCCGCTTTCCCAAAAATTAAATATGGATCATGTTTGTTGATGTTTTCAACACGTGCGTGGGAAATATAAATTATGAATAATAGTTAAAGATATTTGGTTTTCTTTCATGATATTGCTTCTTAGGGTCGTAAAAATAAGAAAACTGATAGGGAAAGAAAAAATAACTATCTTATTGATGGAAACATAATTTGTTACTTTCACATGGACATAGCTGGACTTATTACTCAGGCGAATCATATTTGTGTTAAACTACACTTAGACACAAGGTTTATTTACCGGAGACAAACGGAAATGGCCGAGCTTTCACAATTGGGACAAGGAAGCCCAATGTGTTTTTGGCTATTGAGTATGGGTCCATATTTTGACTCGCTTCTCTAAGATATCTAATTACCATTTTCCAAATTCCATGAAACAATTGCTAATTCCGAAAGAGTTCCCAAACTAGAACAAGCGATTATTGAATTTCCCAACATCAACATGTACCGAAATCGTATTTCAGAATGAAAGTAAGCACATGTATGCAACAATTTTGTCTTACTGAAGAACTGTTTTCCAATTTTTGGTCCTAATGGACACATTTTTCCTAATTTCAGATGAGGTATTTTGCCCAAAGTAGCTTAAAAATATCAGAGTAGGTGGCAGGTGACCCTTTGAGGGAAGTTACAGGGGTGTCAATATTCCTGATTAATCCGAATTCCGGATTTATCTGTCCTGAAAGAGCTGTGATTTCTGACGAAAATAAAAGTCATTTGACGAATATATCTCAAGAAATGGCAAAGTTATGGTCAATTTAATCTGCTCTGAAGGATTTTATTCAATAAAAACTGAGTTAAATATGGAAACAATGTGGTTTAGCAAAAATGGTTGGCCGCATATATGATTTTCAGGATTTTTAATTTGGCTCTGTTGACACCCCTGAAGTTAAGACTATATACCAGGGGTGTCAATGTTCCTGTCTATCTATCCTGTAAGGGCCTTCTGACCAAAATTAAAGTTATTTGATGAAAATAACTCGAGAAATGACAAAGTTGTGGTCAATTTATTTAATATTTTCAGAGCCAATTGGAAACAATGTGGTTGAAGGCCTCTTATTTGGCAAAAATGGTTGGCCGTGTATGATTTTCATGATTTATTATTTTAATTTGACTGTTTACACCCTGGTATATTTATTAGTCCCCTACCGGTTTTTGACCGGAGGGGACTAGGTTTGCCCTCCGTCCATCCGTCAGTCAGTCCGTCAGTCAGTCAGTCCGTCCGTCAAAAAATCTGGATCCTGACATAACTCAAAGAGTTTCCAAGCTAGGTTTATGAAACTTGGTATGTGGATAGGGGGCAATAAGGGCATTATGCACGTCTAAAAGTATTTTTGATTCTGACAAAAATTGTGGTTGCTATGGCAACAGAAACATTGAAAATGGCTTAAAACCGGTAGGGGACTTCTGTATTGCTTGCAATTCTTAATTACTTGTTTACTCTTCTTTCAGGTGTCAGAGTTACCACCACCTACCACAAAAAGAGATTACTGTATCCGAGAAATGGTGGAAACGGAAAAGAATTATGTGGATGCACTTAGAATGATAGTACAGGTAACTTTTATACATGTTTGTTTGGTCATGTTTTACGCCATGTGGATGCATTTAGAATGATAGAACAGGTATCTCAGTTATAAATGGTGGCGCATTTACCTTTCTGGACTGTTTGCTAACCAGTTCTAACTTATCCTTCCACATGGAACTGACAAATTTCTTGTGTCTCCCCTTATGGAGGAAAACTTTCTTGTCAATTTTCATGGAAGGGTTTGACCTGCAGTGACCGGGAGTTTAAACCCACACACAAACCCTGATTTTCATTACACTGAAGATTAATCAGGTCAGTTCTGTCATATAATATATTCATGTTTTTATTCTGTTATTTCAGCAATTTATAAAACCATTGAAAACATGTATGACTCAACAAGAAAAAGATGCAATATTTTCTCAAATAGAAGTAAGTTTAGTTTGCTTGTTACGTTAAATAAGAAATGTTTGCCAGGGATTCATTTTCGCTATATGGCGAATTAAATATTTTAACATTTCGAGAAAATTTATACTCATGAACTGAAACAACTGTAGTAAAATGCAGTATAGAGTTCTTTATGATGTTTGAAACTTTATGAACCTAATGGCCACGCACAACGACTGTCTCAGTTGAATGCAAAAAAAATTTCTTGGGAACTATTTCAGAATAATAAATTTCCAAAAATTTAAATCTCACAAAAAATTCTAATTTTGCAGTATTTGGTTGAAAATAGTAGTTTGATAAAAAAGTTTATCCATTGACAACTCCTGATAGATCCTCTATTAAAATATATTATTGATTAGACATAACTTAAATTTGCTATTGTATATGTTATTAATTGTATTGTCAGCCAATGGCCTTTATTTACTGTAGAAGTGGATGTTTTTGCACCTGTAAAAATGTTAGTGAATTTTGAATTTTAAACATTTGCATTGGCAAAAGTTTTCAGGCATACATACCTGAAGGTCTATATGTACCTTTGTTTATCACATGCTATACTTTACATTTCAGGAACTATTAGAAGTACACACTGGTTTTCATTCTGAATTACATCGAGCATGTACCACGGATCGACTAAAAATTCATGAAGTATTTTTGAAATGGAAAAGTAAATTTGTATTGTATGGTGAATATTGTTCAAATCTACCACGAGCGCAGGAACGAATTGAAGAAATTACTAAAAAGGGAGAAGCTATAAAAGAAAAAATAGAGGTATGGTTCATTCACCTTGTGCTGAATAGGTTTGAATATTGTACAGGGTGGCATGGTGGCCAAACGGTTGACACTCTAGACTACCAATCTGATGGTCCCTGGTTCAAGTCTAGGCCGGCACTTGAAAGTTCAGAAACACTTCAGTGCTTCAAACCAAACTAGAGATAAAGAGGTTGGAAACCCAGAGGTAGTCTCGCATGTATCGGTGCTATACTCATGTTAAAGAACTAAGGAGTCTGCTCAGAAAGAGCTAGGGTTTCCCTCCTGGATTCCTTGTATCTCGCCACTTTTCTCTTTTACTTGCTGTCCCATCAGCAAAACTCAGGACCCCATTGGAAATAGGTGCTGGCATTTTTATGGGTTATACTTGACCAAAAGGTCTAAATAATTGCACATACTAGTGCTGTATCACTTTGAAAGGTTCTGAATGAATCTACATTGGTATTTGCTATGCAGATCAACCCCATACTCTTTACACTCTCAGGTTCAGCTAGAATATGTTCTGCTAGAACATGTTCCTATCTAGTCTGCAGCTTGTGTGACAATTACTAAGAGTGATCTCCCTTGATTATGTGTCTTGTTAGTCCCCTACCGGTTTTGGACTGGAGGGGACTATAGGTTTGCCCTCCGTCCGTCAGTCCGTCTGTTAGTCAGTCTGTCCGTCTGTCAAACAATCTGGATCCTGACATAACTCAATCAGTTTCCAAGCTAGGTTTATGACACTTGGAATGTGGATAGGGGGCAATAAGGGGATTATGCACGTCTAAAAATATTTTGATTCTGACAAAAATTGTGGTTGCTATGGCAACAGTAACATTGAAAATGGCCTCTAATCCGGTAGGGGACTTCTGTATTGCTTGCAATTCTTAATTACTTGTTAGGTTAGTTTCTGCAATTCTGTAATTGGATTGTCTCCCTTCATACTTATCATTTGAAAATAATTGTTGATGTATATAGGGTATGTGCAGGAATTGACATATCAATGTAGTATATGGAAAGTCTTTCTGTCAAAGATGATAAAAATACAGACTATTACTGTATATTCAAGGTATTTAACTCTCATACCTTCGTGGCAATGGATAACGTCAGGAATGAGGTGATGAGAGTGATTAATATAAGTTGCAAAAACTTTCACAATCCACCTAATATACATTTGTATGAACTAAGGTATTTAACTAATTTTAAATTAGTATTAATTCATTGTACTTGCACTTGTCACTTATGCTACAATTTGGTTTTAAAAAATGAGGTTTTAACCCTATCTGGAGTTTGGTTTATCGTTCATTTCAATATTATCTATAACTTCAGGAATGTGAGCGTTCAGCAAATGAAGCGAGGTTCAAACTGCGTGACTTATTACATGTACCAATGCAAAGAGTGCTGAAATACCATCTTCTCTTGAGAGTAAGTTCATTGTGATATTAAAATTACTTGTATTTCTTCATATCTATGATGTGCCTGAAGGTATTGTTATTTTCAGGGGACCACTATTCAAATTTGCTACATACTAGAAAGGATGAACATATGAAAAGTGATTTGATGAAAAAAATCGACAAAGTTATGGTCTCACTCGTTCTTGTCTGTCAGTCCTGTGCACATCTTTATCTGTGTTTCAACTGTCGGGGAAACTTCACTGGAAAATGTTGATGTTTGTTAAGAAAATATTTATGTTTATTCTGTTTTTATCGCCATTTTCCCAACTTTGTTTCAGTTATATATGGTTGCCAATTCACCTAACCAGTTTTCATGGACTGTTACCCAACCAGCCTGCGATCCCTCGAAAGATTTCAATCTGAACTAAATCTTGACACATATCTTTAAGTAAATTTTGAAGCGAGACTGGAGTCACTTATATCACGCAACAGGAACATTGTTTTGAGCTTATTGCAGCAGAGAAACCTTGGAAAGTTCTCATTTCAGATTTGTCTCAGAATAGGTTAAATCTGGAGATTTGTGCTTGAGATGCTTAGGGAGATTGGGATCAGTACTAACTTGCCCTTCTGCAAGGAACCAGCAACTTCTTTAATGTGGACAAAAATCAACATAGTCAAATTTTCAATCATGGAAGGGTAGGCAGGGAAAACATCAGAAAAAAAATATCTAACATTTATAACAAAATTGAATATTTTACGAAATTATTTGTTTTGCAGGAATTAATAAAGAACACCGAAAAAAATAACGATGATATACAATATTTACAACAAGCATTGGAAGCGATGCAGGATCTATCATTGTATGTTAATGAAGTAAAACGGGATAACGAGGCCTTGGCGCTGATCCAAGAAATTCAGAATAGTATAGTAGATCTACAGATGGTAAGTTGGGCAATGAATGTAAAGTTCAAACTCTAGAGAGCAACACCCTTTGGCAGCTGCAAATGTTGGCTTCTGTTCAGATGTTGAATGTACAATAGATATGAAATTAGGGAACTTTTGAATAGAGAAGTTGTTGCTATGCAGAGGGCCTTTCTGGGGAGATTGTACTTTTCAGTCAAATCTTTGTTAAATACCGCCTTTAAGCATTGAACACTTTGTCTGAGAAAACAGCTAATTTTATATCCCATCAAGCTATTGACAATTGTATTAAACCAGTTAAGGGAGACACCATTGTCAATAAAGGCCAGGTTCTGCTGTTTTCATGGGTAGTCTTTACAGACAGGGTCGACTGCATGAATGTGCTTTATTTATTCCTACATTTTTAACATTCATAACTGTGTATATATGGATTAGGACGTGTGATGGCGTGTCTAATATATGCCATAATCTAGGTTGTATGCTGAATTATATGTCTTATTAGTTTATTCTGAGCACTGGAGGACTGGGGCATTGCTTTGCAGTAAATGAAAAAATGCTATAAGCAAATTTGAAGACAGCTATATTGAGTTTGGTTGGAAATGTTGCTCAGGGAGGGGAAATGAATTGGCTATACGCAGATATTCTTAGTGTGTTAGTTTTGAGGTAGTATTTATGTGACTAAAGATAAATAATTCTCTCCCTACAGCCTACTAACATGTCATTACGAGATTACGGGCGTCTACAAAAAGATGGAGAACTCAAAGTACGAAGTCACGTGGATAATAAAGTTAGACAAAGGTTAGTTAACAGTTCATCATAGCATAAACACCACTGTTTGCCCAGACATTGATGGGTTGAAACTCATGTGTAAACGTAAATATTCGCACGCTACTAATTGATTTTCTATAGGATTTATATTATGAATAACACCCCCAGTATTTTGCATGTTTCTGGACATTTCTTGGTCATGGAAATAGATAGGCATTTCCAAAATCGAAATGACATTTTCTTTAATCAACACAGAATCGTTTTTGCTTATCATTTTTAACAACAGTAACAACTTGAAGTTGCCATGCACATTACTTATTATATATCTATACTAGTATTAATAATTTTTTTATGTCTGTCACATGTTGTTGGCATCTAGATGGGTGGATGTCACAAAAGTTGTCTGCACTAGTTCTCCTTAACCATTGTTTAGATTTCCGTGAAACATGAAATACTTGGTACCGAGCCTAGTTGTGCATATTGTCAGGAGTTTAAGATCAGATTATGTTTGTCAGAGTTACAGCTTTTTGTGTGTGGTATACGTTTTAATGTCCAAAACCCTTCTAGTTATTTAAAGATTGGGGATTTGGTGAGTGGGCATCAACAATCTTTGTGTTGCTTGTATCTCAAAAGATTTGAGTTTCAGCAAAGTTATTGGTCTTGTCAGAAAATCTGGTTTTAGTAGAATTTCCAAGTTTCTTGTTTTATATTTGTTTACATACATGTATAATCAACTATTCAGCTTATCATGTACCTTTATGTTTCTCTTATCAGGGGAACATCATTGTAGGTTTGAAAGATAAAACTAATTGAAAATTCCCTTTAGTTTCACTTGCTCAAAATATCTCATTCTGCAATCAGCTTTACATTTTCTGCTTTCACTGATGTTTGAATTATGCTTGGCCGTATAGTACACAAATTTCACAAAGTATTTATTGTTTTCTATTTACTTGAGACAATTTTGTTACCATTTCATTATTTGAAGTAATTAAATATACTCGAAAATTTACCACAGGCTATCTTACATAAATTTTTATAATAAATGTGTTATTTGCATTTATGTATGTATTTCATATAAATGATATATACGGAATATCACTTCAGTGTGTGGATCCGTTGGGCCGTATTACCTCGAGTTGCTGGTGTAATGCCATATATCGCAAGACCGCTAGGTCGAGCGAGATGCAGTATGGCTCAAGCAACGAGAGGTAATACATCTTAACGGATCAACACAACTGCAGTAATATTCCTTTTATTATATACCTACAAAAGTGAAAAAGGTGCTTTTCGCGCGAAAATGCGTTTAATGTGTATACATTGACGTCATGAACGTCGACAAATTTTCGGCATATGATGCAACGTCCATTCATAAAAAGGTAAATGTTTACATCATGACGTCATTGACGTTGACATATGTTCAGCATATAACACGTCAGACAGGCATGGTACGGATTTGGAAAACCAGACATGTATGATACGGAAAATGCAATCTGTCGCGTTGTATTACATTGTGCGATTTGGCATGTTTTCTTGACAATACAGTGTTAGGTATATAATAAATATTATGATTGATGCTAAACCAAATATATGAAAAAAAACATAATCAAAATTAATTAACTGCATGCCCAAAGCAAAAAATCTTTTATGTGAGGTTCAGCCCACGTTAAGATTTAAAAAAAATGGGTCCTTTGTTATTTTGTAACCCAACGCAAAACAAAGTTTGAAGGGGTATACTGGAGTCACTATGTCTGTTGACCAGTAGACTTGATCGGTCTGTTAGCAAAATCGTGTTTTCTCTAACTTTTGTCGTTTCTTACTGAATTTTAAAATGGCTTGGTACAAATGTTCACTACATCAAGGCGGTGTACCATGAGCAATACCCAAGTCCCTAGCTTAAAGGTCAGGTCACACTAAGAGATCAAATGTCCTATAGCCATGCAAGTAGTTTCTGCTTTGTAATTTTGTTGTTTCTTACTGGGTTTAAAAACGGCTTGGTTCAAATATTCACCACATCAGGACGGTGTGTCTTGAGCAAGAACCATGTCCCTAGCTTATACTGTATTCCTAGATACTTTCGCGGATACAATATTTCGCGTTTTTCATACCGTCGGCATATTCGCGGCTACAAATTTTAGCGGAAGCATAACGACCGCGAATTCCGCGAAACTAAAGTTGCTACGGCATAAAGGTATGTTTGACACATCTTGCAATTTCAATAGGCCTGTTTGTCATCACCATCCGTGTATACACAATCAAATTCAATTGAGTGTGACCTTAGCTGACATGATAACAATTACGATGATCAATTAATCTCTTTATAACAAAGGATTTCATAAAGTGTTTTTACTAGGTGTTATCAACATAAACTGGTAAATAGTTACAATTATAAATTAACTACCAAACATATGTTAAACAAATAAATGTGAAATGATTATTGTAAATACCTGTACAGGAATACAATGACTTTAATCATGACAAAAACAAACATTCGTATGTAGAAGTAAACTGAATGTGAACACCCCACCCATGTACCCCTGTGCTTGTTTACATTGAGCACATTACACGCTGCGTCATAACAGTGTTTATGTCTACACAAGCTAAAATATGCACGATTCTTAGAGGATTGAAATTGATGTTTATATTGAGAAAATTAACGCAATTGTTCTTAGATTTTATAAAGATGGATTTATTGACAGAAGTTTCCACGTTACGTATGCGCAAGTACAATTATCCTTCGTCAAATGATTTTGCGATTTTAGCATGTTTAGTATGGTGAAGCTAGAAATGTTCGCGGATTTGTTGGAGGTAACATTTTCGCGGCTATTAAACTTCGCGAAATGATACCTCCCGCGAAAGTCGCTAACTTAAAATGCGCGAAACCATTTATAGGAATACAGTATGTCAAGGTCACCCTTAGAGGTCTAAAGTAACATAGTCATGCAAGTCATGTCCGCTCTATAACTTCGTTGTTTCTTACTGGCTTGGTACAAATGTTCACCACATGAAGACAGTGTGCTCAAAGGTTAAGGTCACACTTCGAGGCCAAAGGTTAAATAGTCATGCAAGTAGTATCCGCTCTGTACATCTTTGTCATTTCTTACTGGGTTTTAAAATTACTTGGTACAAATGTTCACCACATCAAGACGATATGTCATACGTAAGCCCAGGTCCCTAGCTCAAAGGTCAAGGTCACACTTAGAGGTCAAAGGTTATATAGTTATGCAAGACTTTAATTTTAAATAATATTCCTGTGTCAAGGCAGTGCTGCGGGGGTATGATTCATTACTTCAATGATAGCTCTAGTTCTTTCTGAATATCAGACATGCTGCAGTATGATGTCTTTTGCATTATACAGATTGTACTCTAAATCACAATGTATTTATAACTTGTACTTGATTCCTAGAGCTGCTTACTTCCTTATCCTTCCTTTCTCTAGTTTTCCTGGCAACCGATAGTGTTTTCCCGCAGGAATAGCACTTTTTCAACTGTTTACTTGGTGTCCATATTTTAGTCCATTCCCAAATGTTATCTTGTAATAATTTTTTCCAATCTTATCACTTTTCCCAATTCCATGACAACAATTCCTATTTCCAAAATGTTCTCAAAATTTAGAAAATGTTGATAAAGTTCCCAGCATGCACTTGACCAACATTTTTCAAAAAAATAGATTTTGCCCTAAAGCGTTCCCTGCAGTCTTGTTCTCCACATGTCCCTGGTGCAATTACTTAGGCTGAACACAATAGCATTTATGAATTCGCAGGCATACATGCCAGATCTCCTGCATCATGCGTGAGTCTCCTGCATTTGAGACTCTATTCCTGCATGATCGGAGGCCAATTGATCAAATCTCACGCATTTCACGGACAAACTGGAACCTGACATTTTTTGATGACAAATATTAGTTTAAATTGCTACATGAAGCATGCATGGTATTGTCATCAAAGTAAGATAAGTGAAAACAGCATATAAACTTCAATATTTTAAGTCTAAACTTTCAGCAAGGAAAATCTCCTGCATTTTAATGAAATCTCCTGCATTTCCATCACCAATCTCATACAAAGGGGTCTGCGAAACATGGCATGTATGCGCGGCATGCAACAACACCTGCTCACTATACTTACCTTGGAATGTTAAGAATTTGTGCATTTAATCATACAAATTGTACATCAATTCTTAAACCTTGTCAATTGTCATGAACAACTGTAACTTAGGTTGAAATCATATTTCAAGCAAGTGTATATTTATAGTATAGTCTACGTGTAACAATATCAGTTATATTGATACTAGATTGTCAAAACATATCAGAAAAGCAAAATACAAAATTATTTGTCACAATCTTTGAGTGCAAAACCAACTAATGTAAGAATAAATGTAAAATATGTCATGGAAGTCTGTAATTTGTCTCCAAAATGTCTTGGACCAGTAATGGGATTTTGTTTCAAAAAAGGAGTATGAGCCCTGTCGTAATGTCTTACTGTAACTCATACAATTACTGTCATTTAGTTGTGTGAGTTGTGTGATACAATACAATTTTTCATGGCTACAATTTAATTTTTTTTATCATTATTTTGCCTGTATAGACAAAGAACAAGAACAGACTTGTATAACATTTGAAATACCAATGAAAGTGACTTCATGCCGTATTCCATTTGTGATTTCATGCAGATAAAGAAGTAAAGTAAACAACATACTCTCGCAAAGTCAATCTGGTTTAAGATATAATTGCTCATTCAGATCACGTTAGAATCGAAGTATAATATAAAAGCCATACTATGCCTTTTGTTTTAAATGGTTTGTCGTTTGGACGCTTTGTATTAACCACTCAGACTTACGGCCTTCTAGGTTAATTCATATGTCTCAGAGTTCCAAACCATTGTATAACTACAAATTTTCTTACTTTATTTCTTAACTTCGAAATATTTTCTCAGTATGATTCTGTCTTAATTTCAGATACATTTTCTTATTTGACAAAGTTATGCTGATGGGAAAAGCCAGGGTGAGTTACATCCCTTTATTAAATGACATATTTATTACTTCCCTTTAGCTCTGACCCTGTTCGTGAGCTTGTTTCACCAGTGTTGTTGTCTTTTGATGCACTATCACTGTAAATATTTGAAATTTATATAGATTTTTACAATAAGGGTAACGTTTTAGTGACAAGTACGAGGTGAAAGTGGCAACATTGGTCCTAAACTTGATGACAATGAAATATGTGCAAGAAATACTCTTTTCAGTAAAACTTGGTTTGAAAATCTTTTTTGTGAACTTGTCATATTTCTTCTGGGGTTTAGCTTCACCAACCTGTGATTCATTCATATTTTATTCTAGTTTAGATTACAGCTGCCCTGTGCTAACTATCTGTTTAGTTTCTAATGCTAGATAGCTATTAATGTCATTAAACTCTGTAACATGTTTATTTAACAAACATTGCCATGTTGCCATGCATTCTGGTCACCATAGTAACAGTTAACTTGTGAACTTCGAAGTCACTTCTCACACAAACACACCATTCACAATTCTGTGTAAAACCCAAGCCATCGGTATTAATCCATTTGTTGTCTTCTTATTGAACAAGCAAATTAATACATGAAATTCTTTATGAAGAGTCAAAGAAGAAATCAGTAATAATTTCAGATTATGCAATATTGAAATTTTCTTTTCGGATGAACAATCAGCTACATGATCATTGTTACCATGGATATATGATGTACAGTGACATATTGATACATTGCATGCAAGTATTCCTGTGCTGTAACTTCATTAATTTTTGTAGAATGGCAAAATTTCATTTTTGTAAAGTTAATTAATTCCTAGATAACAGGATAGGTTTTTAACACTTTCTGGCTGTCATAATTCAGATTAAAAAGTTGTTGAAAAATGTCGCTTAAAATGATTAAAAAGTGTATAGAAGATGATAAGGTTGTGGGAAGTTTCATAGTGGAGTTTATTTGTAACGACCCTCACAAATATTGATGATATTATTGTCTATTCATTTTTTTTCTCTGTTTTATCTATTGAATTGAAATGTGACACTAAATGCTGTATGGCACTATTTATTTGTGGACCTCACAATTTGCAAATCTTTTATTATTTTTACCAGTTACAAAAATGTATTTATGTATATTAACATTGACTACATGTATGAACCTTTTGATTTGGCTGTAACTATTGTCAACACAGTTACTTGAGTCTTGTTTGGAATCCTGGTTTACATGGAAATGTCACATTTTTCGTTGTCTCAAAGGGTTGTTCCATAAATGATTAGCTGTTGTTAAGTCCACTCCCTAATGTCTCAATGTATAGCAATGTTACACACATGCAATTGTAGAATAGTTTTGACCAATGCACTGTGCGATGTTATCATGTGAATCCTTAACCCTTGACTTCATGGCCACAACTTGTTTCCACTTTGTCATTATACTGAATTAGTGTTGATCACCAAATAATTCCTAATGACCTGTAAGGAGACAATGCACACAATCTATCTAGTTGTTTATGAGGTTACTTTAGACACATTTCAGTGTGATGTAACCATTCATATGCAAAGCGCCATCCAGTAAATTAGTCCATTGGCTGAATGAATTATAAAAACTTGTGATTTACCAATGACTTGCTGGATGTCACTTTGCATGTGAATGCCTCGGTATGAACTCTAAATGAGTCTATAGTACATTGGGTTAGACTGTCAAAACGCCTTATTAGCAGGCATATATGGTAATTTATCAAAATTGCCTTATAAGCGGTTATATATGGTAATTTGTCAAAATTACCTTATAAGTGGTTATATATGGTAATTAGTCAAAATTGTCTTATAAGCGGTTATATAAGGTAAATTGTCACAATCGTCTGATAAGCAGTTATATACAGGAATTTGTCAAAATAACCGTATAAAGGGTTACTTACAGTCATGTCTCAAAATAAGTTGCCATGCAGTAAAGGGTTAAAGTGTTGAGTTTGTTAGCTACATTATTGTATTATTTTTGTGACTGTATATACATAGATAGTGGACAAGTTCCTCTGGGTAAGAGCTCTATTGTTGTTGTATATTATTGCCATTACGCTTACACGTGGACACTGAGTGTTATTATTTGGTTGCCCTATGATGTCCGTGCTTCGTATTGGTCATAAGTCTGTCATTTTATACAAGAAAAACCTTTGGCTGAAAAATGTGTTCCCCACCCACCTCTTTTTAGTCATCTTTATGTATTGATGTATTGTTAGCATGCATGCATTCATAATTTTAACACAATTTGTTTTTGCAGCCAATCAAAATTCAGAACAGATCACTAATCAGAAACAGGTTTATATCAAGTTTCATAAATTTAAGATAGTATATAACCAATCAGAAACCTGTTTATAAAGAGAATTTTGTTTTAAATATTGCTCATTGTAAAACACTTAATAATGAGTTATACAAAAATGTACATGCAATAGAAAAAATTATATGATAATGTATGATATTTGTAAGATAAATTTTACTTCAATACACTTTATTACAAAATTAAATTTTTATTTGATGCATTTGTTATTTTAATTATTCATATACTAGCTATTGCTTTCATGTATGGTTACCATTAATAAAACATGATAGATAATGAACCCTTTATGAATGAAGCCAGTATTTTCTGATAAGAAAAAATGAAGAACATTTTGATAAATGAATTAGTAAATTGTAGAAATTGTGTTGAAGGTATGAAATGTAGACTGAACGTTGTGTATGGGTGTCAGTGTGCATGTTAAGCCTAGGTCACATCAGACACTCTTCTATGATCACTTTTTGGGGGGGGGGGGAAATCCTTGGTGTTTCATGTGACCATGTGATACCATCCTAAAACGTCCGTATGAAACATTACTGCTGCAAGATGCATGCAACGTTACAAACCAAACATGTTGACTTTCTGTGTTATAGTCAACTTTTTGCGTTTTGCTTGCGATTCGTGGAGTAGACCATCGTTCATGCGACATGTTGGAGGACTGCTTTACCAGCATCTTAGAACAGTCTTGTGATGTCTGCGAATTGTCTGGATGTGTGCGGCCTAGCTTTAATTTCAATTTTATTTTCGGGTGGAAAAAATCGTGTGACAAATAAATAGTGCTACTGATGTGACACAGGCTTTAATGTTTACCAAATAGATTGTGAGATTAGAGACTGTTTGATAGACCGGTTAATTTATACATGTGTATTATACTGTTTACTGTTTACTTAAGTTGGTACAAGTGTTATAAAATGTTGGAATCTATAAGCAATGTTGGTGTCACTATAAAATTGAAGTTGATGTTAGTGTCGGAAAATGTAAATTTTATAAACCTAAAAAAACACTTATGATTTTTTTGAAGAGTGAATAGGATATTAAGTTGTTTTTTACATGTAATTCTTATAGTTAATTAAACATAATACTATGGTTGGGTTTTCGGTGCATGCATTAAATACATGCATGAATAAATTCAAAATGAAATCAATACTGAATGATATAACAGTAACATTACCCCACCCACTCAAAATTCCACTAACCAAACAATATAAATTTCCAAAGCATGTTCAGCTGAGTGAAAGTTTACTAATCCTAATTCAACCTTTATTAATTATAAATTATACAGTTACCATTCTGATTGTGATGAATGTTCAAACTAACTGTTTTTTATTGTCACTTTCTGATCATTTAAAGCATGCTTTATTCTGTAACCCATGAACTATTTTATTTTCCTGATAATTACATATCTAGTAGAGAATATTTGTTATTGTGCATCACATGTGTGCAGATGTCTATACCATCTTGATAAAACTTTTAGGACTTCTTTAAGGCATGCTCAAAATTAAAAAGTTAATTTTCACTAATTCTAATCTTAATTTTAAAAAACAGGTTGTACAATTCTGATTATTCTAGAATTCTGGATTAACAGCAGTGATTTGTAGATTTGGATGCTTTTGAGGCAATTATGAGATCAATATTATAAATCTAAGGATTTTTAGGGGCCAAGGGACGAATCAGGCTTAGTATAAAAGCAGTGAATGACTGATGGGTTAGATTTGTACTAGACCTTACAAAAAATGTTAGAAACAGTGGCATCCATAATTTTATTATTGATCATGGGCCCCCTCAATATAGGCCAATCAAATCTATAACGCTGTCCGTGTGGGCAGCTAAATGACTGTGCACATGAGCAAGCATGCAGACACCAATCTGATCTTTGAATGGGATAGGTATCGTTGTTTCAACATATCTATAGTCAACAGAAAATCAGATTGCCCCATCTTTTTTTGTGACAGGAACAATGGGAGAAGCCGAACGTTTGATTGATGGTACCACACTTCAACATGCATCTTGTTCATTTCATTTTTAATCAATTTTCCCAGTAGAACAAAATACATCTCGGTAAAATCAGTGTTCAAGAGTTCCATGGGTGGTCTTTTTATTGAGATTTTACTGAATGTGTCAGGTGTACCATGTGCATCACCGTGTACATCACAAAACTTTTGACTTGTCTTAATGCAATGCTGCCTTCGAAGTTGTTTAACAACTAGTTAATGTAACATATATTATTTTAATGGGGGGGGGGGGGGGTATGCCATACATTGGACAGGAGGTCATGCTAAGCTAGGAATCAATTTAATTCTGATCTTATGCGTAGATTAAGATTAAATACCTAACTTGCATGATTCGCCAGTTTGCACTCCGAAAACAGAAATCTAATAATTATGATCTTTAAATTGGAAGATATATACAGTCTAGACTGTCAGAAGTTGCTTGCCTATATGCTTCCAGGTTACCACGGTATACACATAAAATCTAGATTATAACACCATATATGTGGCAACATGCACTAATGTGCTTATCCAGGGGTGTGGAAATATCAAAATTTGAATTGACCGCTTACAGTCTTAAGACTAGCAACTTATCTAAATACATATGTAACTGCTAATGGATGCAAATTATGTCTCTCACTAAAAAGATATTGTGGGGAAGACATTGATTTTGTGCTTGACGTCTGACTGCTTGTGTATATAGATGGGACGGAGTTTGTCAGGTAATGCATTTTAATGGAAATTCATATATTTCTAGAGTTTTAGGTAGCATATTGTTTGCCCAAGTTATGGTCCTTTGTGGGAGACATACACTTTGTGTCAAAATCCGTTGTAAGTTTGGCTCAAGATGACTATGTCAGACAAGTCAGACTTGAGAATTCCACACCCCTGGTTTATCAGTGCAAGGTGGTGGTCATATACATATATGTTGTTTCCATGGCATCAGTAAAAAAGGCAACATCGTTTAATTGTATGAATTAATTTTCAGTGGTTTCTATGAAAAATTTGGGTTTCAATCTCTGTAAGAACTCAACCTGTTTAATAAGCTTTTTGTGTGTAATATGTGTATAAATATGTCATAACAGTTACATTTATCAATTATGTCTCCCACAATTTTGTCTGGGCTTATTCTACTTTTCCGTTTGTAGGATTTCGATAAAACTTAACATGCATACTTGGTAGCAAACCTATCTGAGCACACTGTCAGGAATTTTAGATTGGTTGATTTTTGCCAGAGTTACGGCACTTTGTGGGAGACATTATGCTTTTATGTCAAAAATCTTTATAGTGTTTACTGAGTTTAACCGCTAAGTTATGCCATGTATATAAGATTTGATTTGTGGGCTATTTTCAGGGTGAGACATACAGTTTTAAGGAAGCTATTGTTCTACATGATTATAAAGTGGATAATTCCAGCTCTGCTAGAGATGGTAGTAGGCGGCCTGATAAAGTAAGTACCTATTTGTAATATGTAAGACTTCTTTATGTTTTGACTGCATTAATATTTTGTTCCCACGAATCTGCTAAACAGGTAGTCTTCCCAGAAGACTGGTTTTACAAGTTTATCTAGAATAAGCACTGATTGAACACTTATTAGTCGCCTACCGGTTTTTGACCGGAGGGGACTTTAGGTTTGCCCTCCGCCATAACTCAAACAGTTTGCAAGCTATGTTTATGAAACTTGGTATGTGGATAGGGGGCAATAAGGGGATAATGCACATCCAAAAATATTTTGATTCCAACTAAAATTGTGGTTGCTATGGCAACAGAAACATTAAAAATGGCTTAAAACCGGTAGGGGACTTCTGTATTGCTTGCAATTCTTAATGACTTGTTATAAATGTTTTTCTCGAGGCTTAGTGTTTCTCTGATGCTGCAGTGTTTGTTGAACATCTGCTCATCAAATATGTTTGGGTATTTTGTCTTGTGAATGCCAGTTTGTCGGTCTGTCAATTGGTTTGTCCATATACCATATGGTCCGGGATGACAACTTTATGTTTAATTTTTCCCCGTCAAAAATGTGTTGGTATATTATTTTGCTGATGTCAGTCTGTCTGACTCTCAATTGGTTTGTATGTCTTGACCAAATGGTTTCTGGATGATAACTCACTTGTTACTGCTTGTGTGACATATTTCAGTGGAACTGTTCATTTCAAATGGTGAAGCAAGATAAATCCATGGCTTACACGTTCTTTGCTAAAACAGAGGACATCAAAACAAAGTGGATTGAAGCAATACATCTTTCATTGTAAGTATAGTCAGCCAACTCAATTGAAAATTGTAACCTGGTCTTCCTTCTTTATCTATGAATATATTACAATTTTATTTTGGGGAATATTTTGTGACAAATTAGTGCTTTACCGGTCATATTACCCATATTGCTTATTTTATCTCTGTTTGTTAAATTAACATCTCAGGTGTTTTTATCAGCTTATGAAGTTTTGCACCAAGACATTTTGTTTCGCTGGAACCAAGATTTAACAGAGTTATCGCCCTTGTTTAAAATTTCATGGAATTCCTGAGAAACTTGATTTTCATGGAATTTACCAGTTAAATATTCATTTGTTTATTTTATCTATTACAGAGATAATACAAACCCGTCTGCTGGAGGCCGATTCCAGATGACAACATTTAGTGAACCAAAGGTCTGTGATATTTGTGGGAAGCTTTTACGTGGAGTTTTCTTCCAAGGCTATAAAAATCTTGGTAAGTGCAGGGGTTCTACAATTCCGGAATAATCCAGAAATCCAGATATGCTGCACTGGAGAGAATGAACTTATGTGTTGTCAGAAATTTTAGCTTAGGTGATTATGGCTGGAGTTTTTCACAGGGAAACAAAATGACAAAAAGCCAGAGTACAGATCGCTCCGTTATTTATATTCAAATTATAATTTACTGTTATAATTGATCTTTAGGGTTCATACAGGCCTTGAAAAGTCCTTGAATTTGGTTTTAACCTTGAAAAGTACTTGAATTTAGTGCTACATTGAAAAAAAAGCCAAAATGATACTTAAATTTGACTGAAAATCCTTGAATTCAGGCAAACAGCCTTGAAAATCGTTAAAGTGTATGGATGTTGTCAAAATGACACATTTGATATCTGTGTAAAAATTGAAACAGAAACACTCTTTTTCTCAAAAATCAGAATTATGTAAATGTTATTTAACGGTATTTAATGAATTCAGCACAATCGGGGTTTTCGTCTGTATGACTTCACTATAAATATTGTACAAAATGGCAGCAAATAATGGCATTTTCGTACAATTTAACTTCGGTAAATGATTGGAAAAATGCCTTGAAAATATCTATTCTACCTTGAATAGTCCTTGAATTTTGGTGCAAGAATTTTGTATGAAGCATGTGGTTGACAACTTGGGTAATGTAAGTGCAAGATTGTCAAGAATTTCAACACTATTGAGACTTTATCGTGAAAATTAGCTCCCCTGTAACAAGGGTCCTACAATTCCGGAATACTCTGGAAATCCGGAAATTTTGCTTCACAAGAAAGAATGAAGCTTTCTAAAACAAAGGTTATTTGGCTATTGACTTAGTTACGGTCATTTGAAATTTCTAAGTTTAACTTTACTAATAGAATAACAATTTAGTGTAGGGATGTGTTCTAATGGCAGCCATAACAGATTATTTTCATGATTGCCTCAGTAGAAGCCCTGCAATAAAAAAAATATTGTGACTTGCATTTTATGAGTATGTGAGTGCTATATTCAAGCGGTCACGTGTATATCTTAATGTCCATGTTTCAGATAACAATATGTGTGTACATAAAGAATGTATCGGTAAGAAGAAACAGGAACAACCACCACCCGTTCATCGTCGTGGAGGTAAGTCTTCGCCAAATATTTCTATATCAAGGCCGTCAGTACTTGAGATTAGAACTGGTAAAAATTCTTGGTTAACCCAAATGGACCGTTTCTTCTAGCATCATTATGGCTTGCTACAAAGCTTCCATACTTGCATGGATGTTGTATATGAACACTCTCCACATGTCTCTATCACCTGACCCCATTTTTGACCTTCACCTTGACCTAATTTTGGACTTAGACTTATTGAAGGTAAAAATTCTTGGTTAACCCAAATGGACTGTTTCTTCTAGCATCATTATTGCTTGCTACAAAGCTTCCATATTTGCATGGATGTTGTATATGAACACTCTCCACATGTCTGTATCACCTGACCCCATTTTTGACCTTCACCTTGACCTAATTTTGGACTTAATCTTATTGAAGTTAAAAATTCTTGGTTAACCCAAATTGACCGTTTCTTCCAGCATCATTATGGCTTGCTACAAAGCTTCCATACTTGCATGGATGTTGTATATGAACACTCTCCACATGTCTGTATCACCTGACCCCATTTTTGACCTTCACCTTGACCTAATTTTGGACTTAGACTTATTGAAGGTAAAAATTCTTGGTTAACCCAAACGGACCGTTTCTTCCAGCATCATTATGGCTTGCTACAAAGCTTCCATACTTGCATGGATGTTGTATATGAACACTCTTCAAATGTCTGTATCACCTGACCCCATTTTTGACCTTCACCTTGACCTAATTTTGGACTTAGACTTATTGAAGGTAAAAATTCTTGGTTAACCCAAATTGACTGTTTCTTCCAGCATCATTATGGCTTGCTACAAAGCTTCCATACTTGCATGGATGTTGTATATGAACACTCTTCAAATGTCTGTATCACCTGACCCCATTTTTGACCTTCACTTTGACCTAATTTTGGACTTAGACTTAATGGAGGTAAAAATTCTTGGTTAACCCAAATGGACCGTTTCTTCTAGCATCATTATTGCTTGCTACAAAGCTTCCATATTTGCATGGATGTTGTATATGAACACTCTCCACACGCCTGTATCACCTGACCAAATTTTGACCTTCACCTTGACCTAATTTTGGACTTAGACTTATTGAAGTTAAAAATTCTTGGTTAACCCAAATTGACCGTTTCTTCTAGCATTGATATGGCTTGCTACAAAGTTTTCATACTTGCATGGATGTTGTAAATAAACACTCTCCACACGCCTGTATCACCTTACCTCAATTTGACCTTCACCTTGACCTAATTTTGGACTTAGACTTATTGAAGGTAAAAATTCTTGGTTAACCCAAATGGACCGTTTCTTCTTGCAATAATATGGATTGCTACAAAGCTTTCATACTTGCATGGATGTTTTATTTGAACATTCTCCACACACCTATATCACCTAACCTCATTTTGACCTTCACCATGACCTAATTTTTATGCCCCCGTATCGATAGATCGGGAGGCATATAGTGATTCACCTGTCCGTCCGTCCGTCCGTCCGTCCGTCCGTCCTGGTTAACCCAAATTGACCGTTTCTTCTAGCATCATTATGGCTTGCTACAAAGCTTCCAAACTTGCATGGATGTTGTATATGAACACTCTCCACACACCTGTATCACCTGACCCCATTTTGACCTTCACCTTGACCTAATTTTGGACTTAGACTTATTTATGGACAAGGCTTCCACAGGGGGCATAAGCGTTTATTGAACGCAGTCTTGTTTACTTAGACTTATTAAGCATCCAATTCTTGTTAACCCAAATTTCGTTCTACATCAAGGCATTGTCTTCAAACGTGACATACTGCTTTACCATCATAAGCCCCTTACATTTTCAAAGCCATGTAACCCTATCCAACTTTTTAACAGAATTATGGTCCCTGATTGACTTAGCTCTTTTTATGGACTAGGCTTCCATAGGGGCATAAGCGTTTATTGAACGCAGTCTTGTTTTTATTTTGTTCTCACATCTTTGATGAGGTTGGTCATCAACAGTAGATTACCCCTATTGATTTGAGGACAAAGCTCAGTGTCACTGTGGCCTTAAATATGAATAAATAGACAAAATATTTTCTGTTCAGTAATTCATGAACATTTTGGCCCAGGATCTTCAAACTTTGTAGGGATTTGGTCACTAACAGCAGATTGCCATGAAATTTACCATTTCTGACTATTGGGCTGTCATTTGGGACATACATGTTTTACAAACATATCTTGTTAAGAACAATTTTGTTTTGAATTTCCATAGAAAAATACAAAGCCAAAGTAGATTATACTGGAGTACCGAATCCTGGACGGGGTCGGCAAGCTTTGTTATTCCGTGTGAACGCGATCATTGATGTCACGACGAAGGAACACGATTGGTGGAAAGGAAGTTGTGATGGTCATGATGGATGGTTCCCGTCCCATCTAGTGGAAGAAACTCGACAGGTAAGCTGGGTACCAAAATAATGAAAGATTAAGATAAAATGTTAAGAGTCAATAATCTTTAAGAAATTCTAGCTTTATTCCAAATTTGAGAATGAGGACCGTGCACATTGAAATGAACATACTAAGATTTGGTTACATGAACTATTTGTGTGAAAGTTATGAGTATAATTTATATTGAGGAAAACTGCAGGATTTTAAAGAAATGTTTTCTGGCACCTTATAATGTTCCCTACTATTTATTAAAGAAGAAACACCTGGTGATAAGTATTCAGTCATTAAAATATATTAAGTCTCAATTAAGTATTCAGTCATTAAAATATATTTAGTCTCAATTAAGTACTCAGTCATTAAAATATATTATGTCTCAATTAAGTATTCAGTCTTTAAAATATATTTAGTCTCAATTAAGTATTCAGTCTTTTAAATATATTTAGTCTCAATTAAGTATTCAGTCTTTAAAATATATTAACTCTCAATTAAGTATCCAGTCTTTAAAATATACCAAGCACTCAAAATTTAATAAGAGTCAACATTTTTCCTTCTGAATATTTTGCATATTGAATAAGATGGTCTGATGCAATTTTCAGGAACTTAATGTTACATCTGAAATATTGTTATCCAATAAAAATTGCTTCAAATTTTGATGCCTAAGTGCTGATAAGCCCAACCTCATTCAAATGTCTGAGCTGCATATAAGCATTGTTGATTACAAAATGTGGTCTTCTTTCTGGCATTTTGGGTCTTGCATAATATGTGAATAGAACAGGGACTCAAATTTCCATTTTATTCTTGCCAATTTGGTCCATGCCAGTAGGGCTTATCAGCTGCCTGGAAAAAGACAACATTATGTCAATGCATCCCGATGCAATACATGAATTTTTCAAATTTTGAGTAGTGTATATTAAGTCTGAGTTAAGAATTAAGTATTCAGTTTTTAATATACTTAGTCTCAATGAAGTATTCGGTCTTTAAAATATATTAAGTATTAATTAAATTATGCCTTTGGACTTTATTCAGATATATTTTCATTTAACTGTTTGTTTTAATTGATCAGTGATACCCTAGTTTAGTTTCTGCCTTTACTTGGTGTTAAGAGTCTTTTCATTTTGTTCACTTATATTTTCTGGATTTTATAAGGGATTCTTGTCATATATTCTACCTGTCCAGTGCTTGTAGAATAGTGTATCCACAGCTTACTGGTGTATCTTTAGGGTGGTCACAGACTTGGGGGGGGGGGAGGGGGCAGGGAAAACTTCAAAAGGGTTGGGGAAATTAATTGATGGAAAAATCAGAAAAATTGAAATTTTAAAAAAATTATGAAGAGAAAACATTGGCTACTGGTAGCTTGTCGGCTAGACTTATTAAACAGCTATATTTATTCATTCAGTTAGCAACATTAATGTAAATTCAAAATCTTTGAGCGAAGAATGAGTTTGGCTTATGGTGAAAGGTATGGCTAAAAGGGGAGTTTGGAGGTCATAGGTATACACTGATCAATAATTACCTCTCAGTTGTGGGGAAAAAGTCTGAATTTTTGTGGCCACCCTGTCATTTCTTATTCTGCCATAATAGAGGTTTTCATGATTTCCAAAAAAGATTACTACCCTGTTGGGCATTCTGTGACATTAGCTACTCTCAATTGTCCTCCACATGTGGAGAAGTCAGTTGCACGCTGAGTTGTCCTCCGCATGTGTAGAAGTCAGTTGCCTGTGGGAGAGAAAGTTCAACAGTACTGGTAGATTGTTGATTCCAGGAAAACTGGTTGTGCCAACTGACTACCATATATGACACAATAAATAAGAAATAAACCAAAAATTATTTACCAGTACATTAATTTTTAAAACTGACTTTGACATTTTTCTCTGTTTTATTAGAACGAAGAGGTATGCATACTGTTTGTGTTACTTGAGTGAAGTGGTTTTTATAACACAACCATAAGCCTAACAAACTGTTGGTTAGATCCATCACTTGTTGCGAATAGTCTAGTTCTTGCACTGTTATAATTATAAAATGTATAACTTTGATGATTAGGCCACAGGTAACTGTATCATTAATAAAGAGTAATCAAAACAAAATTTATTTTGTAAATGCTTTGTTTTTGTTTTCTCTTTATTAATGATACAGTTACCTGTGGATATGCCATTCTTGACATATAGATTTTGTGATAGATGTCTGTATGGATTGAATATCTAGATACATTTCACAAAGTTTAAGTTTGTGCTTTTCCTCCATAATCATTGGCCGATATTCAATGAAACTTCACAAGAATATTTTGTACCAAGCCTAGTTGTGCATATTGTCAGGAAATTTAGGTCAGATGAATATTGCAAGAGTTATGGCCCTTTGTTGGAGATGTACGTTTTTCTGTCAAAAACCCTTCCAGTTTTGACACAGACTGTATGGAATTCTTTTGAAACCATTTTGAAATCCAGATTAATAAAGAATTATATGATTATAAAAAAGTAGACATTTAGGATTTCATTTAAAACTATTTTAAAATTAAACTTGAACATTTCAAATACTATTGCATCAATACAAATATAATCTCAACAATTTGGTTGTTAAATGCTGTGGTGGTTTTCCGGTCTAATAGATTATTCTGAGTGTATTTTTTGTCTGTTTGTGTGTGTGTGAAGGTGGAGAATTAACATGTACATTGTAGTTAACTTATTGGTGAGGTAATTAGATGGTGTACACTTTGTTCATATAAATGAAAAAATAACAGGGTCCCAAATATATGGTCGTTAATGTTACATTGAAACTTTAAATCTCAAATATTGATCTTACGTGACTTAAGGATAAGGACAACCAATCAGATCACACCATATTAATTTCATGGTCAGTATCAGGCGATATGATTGGCTATCCTGATGCTCTAATTAAATAAGACCAGTATTGAATATCTACCCAGAAATTAAATTGGTATTTACCACAGGAAACTGGCTTCTTAGCTCTCATACCCTTGTGGTGATAGATACCACCGAAGCTCTGGAGTGACAAATTTAAATTGGAGAAATTTGTTTTTACAACCAAACTTATAAGAAAAAAATGTAGTTTGAGAATATTCTAAAGTACCCTGTTATGACCCCCTGCTTATATTGACTTCTATGGCTGGAAGATCTTGGTGCTTTTCATGCTTAATATTATGTAGGATTTCCTTTACATTTGCTGTTAAAAGTTACTCAGTGCTTTGAGTTTATTATTTAATAAACTTACTTTCCATGGCTGCAGAAAAACGGAAATGTTTTAAATTTAGTATCAAACAGGTTGAGGGATACATCAACTGTGGCTTAAAGCAGGAGCTTCGTTCATAGTGACACACCTCTAAATATAGCAGTTACTGATTGGTCTATAGTGACACACCTCTAAATATAGCATTTAATGATTGGTCGATAGTGACCCATTTTGGATGATTTGGGATTTTGACCGATTTGGGATTTTGGCCGATTGGTGCCTAATGTTAACCTATTTGGGATTCAATAATATAGGCTGACTATGAAAAATGGTTGCTTAATTTAGGTGATCACAAGTTTGACTGTAAATGAATCAGCATTCAGTACATTGATATCTTCTTGTGTATAGGCAAAGCCGTCGTATGAAGAAGCCAATATAACGAAACCAGGTCAAGTTCAAATCCAAGGTCAGGTTGCTGCTAGTCAACCTCAGATTGACCTTTCTGTCTTCCCATGGTATGTCATGTGATGCCTATATTTAGACTGCATGATTGTTCTAAATATAGTAACAAAAGTTGTTGTGACCTTATATAATGACCTTGTCTATTGTTTAGCACATGTTCATATCGTTAAGTTTGTTGTAACAGATTTATTTGCAGTTTTATCATGCTGCATGAAGTGTGTGTTCCTTGTTGTAAAATAACATGCTTTTAAATAGAATATTAATGAAGATATCGTTAACTGTATGAAGCAAGTTCATGGATGTCAGTCAGCATGTGTTTATGATCTTCTAAACAACTTTAGCTACCCTTTGCATGGTCATGAAACTTTTCGTGATAGAAAGTCAGCGTCATGGAGATGCACACCTTGAATCTAAGTTTCAGGATTATTGTATGATTACCTCCCTTGTATTTCTATCATATATAACATGGGTCCTTCGTGGAAATCTGGTTTTGTTGCATCAGAAGGAACACATTTTATTGCAGAAATTAAAAGTTTTATGATTATGTTGATATAACAGTTTAGATGATCTTCCTTATTTTGCTGAATTGTGAGTAGGTCGAGAGTCATTTACATCTACTATGCATATTCTATCTTCATTTTCACCACTGTTAGTTTTAAATTAGTCAGTTGCAATAAATTTTCCCAGTAATTTAAGTATTTGATTGTTTGTTGAAATATTATCTCCTAGTAATTTAAAGTGTTTGATTGGTTCACAAATAGATGGTATTGAAAAGTTTAGATAAGTTCTGAACTTCTTTGCTTTGCATGTTCAAAGGACACATTATAGTAGTAAACTTGCTGTAATTGTTGAATGTATATTTAAGTTCTTTAGTTTACTAGTATAATTGGCATAGCATCCTCAATACCAATTACATTTTTAGTCCACTACCAGTTTCAAGTCAGTCTGTCTGTCATTCTGTCAAAAATCTGAATCTTGGCATTACTTGAACAGTTTCCAAGCTAGATTTATGAAACTTAGTATGTGGATAGGGGGCAATAAGGTGATTATGCAGGTTTAAATATATCTGATTCTGACAAAACTGTGGTTGCAGTGGCAACAGAAACATTTAAAATTTAAAGGGTCTTGGCTTCAAACTGGTAGGAGACTTCTGTATTGCTTGCAATTCTTAGTGACTTGTTCATTTTGTTAAGAAAAAAGCTGTTTCAGTGAGATGTCCTTATTAACAATTTCACTGTCATTGAAGAAATTAAAAAGAAATTTGTAATCTTTTGATTCAAAGTCTAAGAATAGAACAATAAATGATTATTAATGTTTGCTAGCAAACAGGTTTTAAACAATGATAAAAGCTTACAGAGCAGAGAATGTCTTATGGTATGTCGCATTAAGCTCTTGTAGATACCACTGTGAATGTTGTATAGTTATGTTGTTGGTATATTGTATACTATTACTAGATTATCATCCAATTTACATGGGTGAAAATTTTCAGGCATATGGCTTAACTTCAGGTTTAATTTTTAGTGTACCAAAAAGTATGTGTTTATTAGTCCCCTACTGGTTTTTGACCAGAGGGGGTTAGGTTTGCAGTCCGTCAGTCAGTCAGTCCGCACACACCCAGTAATACTTATGTTTTATATGTTTAATATAAGATTTCAGGTTTTCTGAATTTTAACTTTTCACCAATGAATTTGTTGAAAGGGGGATGTTCTATTTATATTTTCAAAATAATGGATTGTACCTTAGAGGCTCACAAGGAAGTTGACTCCCATTGATTTTTAGGTCCAGAGGTCAAGGTCACCATGACCTTGAACATTACTATTTGGCGGCCGTTCGGGCATATATGTTTTCAAATATCTTGTATTATTTTTATTATTTTCTGAATTTCAAAAGCACATTCAGATTATTATACTGAATACAATGTATGACTTCAATTATTCGGCCCCTTTAATTAGTCAATATTTCATATGCATGAAAATTTATCAAATTTTAGAAGGTAATTTTAATTTCTTGAAGTCATTTCTGATTTGCAGCTTTCGACCTTTGCTTTTAAGAAATTAAAATTACGAAAATATTGAAATAAAAGGATGATAATCTAGGAATATTGCCCTTGCTAGAAAGACTAAAATGTACATTATCTTATTTCTTTGTTTTCAATCCTTCTGCATGTTTTATTTTGTCACTTTAGCTTGCTTGTTTTAATCAGCATGGCTTTACGCTATATTTTTTCTCAGAATCCAAGCAGAGCTACATCATATCTTGACTGGTCAATCAATCGATCTCGAAACCTCAGCACTAGCATGCAACATGAACCTCCGCCATGTCGACCTGTAGGTTACGTCAACGTCCCTGAAGAATATTCGCAATATAACTGGTATGTAGAAAAAACAATATACCTAGGCTGATCATTTTATACCAAAAATATTTTTATATAATGTTAAATTTAAGAAATCACAGCGAACTAGAAGACCGCTGGTACAGCAGGATTCTGGCTATCTCTCTGTTAGTATCGTACCTGGCTTACAGAAAGTGAAATTCCAATCTGAAGGCTTGGAACAATATGATTGGTGAGTATTTATAGAATCGGGGAATCCCAATGGTCAGTATTTATATCTAGCAGTTCAAATTAGCTAATGAAATTCATTATATACTATGTGGTGGTTTAATAGGATTTATTTTCAGATTGGTTTGGTTGATGTTTCTTAAATGTGATTGGCGTATGTTCAAATTAGCCAATGAGATTCATGTTCTTTATCTGGTTATTAAATAGAACATACTTTCTGATTGGTTAATGTTTCTTAAATCTGTTTGGCTTATGTTCAGATTAGCCAATGAGATTCATGTACTTTATCTGGTTATTTAATAGAACATACTTTCTGATTGGTTAATGTTTCTTAAATCTGATTGGCTTATGTTCAAATTAGCCAATGAGATTCATGTATCTGGTGGCTTAATATATTTTTTGTGATTGGCTGATGTAATGTAAAAGCTGACTGGCTTATGTTATATAACATTCACAATTTGTATTTGATTAGCTGATACTGTATGTGATTATTCGTATTGAAATTTACTGGGCTGCTGTTGAGTTGACTCTAGTAATTTATTGTGCATGTTAAAATCATAGTTATTGTTGCATGGATTTTGAGATATATGTTGTAAATAATTATATTGTACTACTAGTCTTGTTGTATGTGTTTCTTTCAACACCAAGGGTTAAAAGGGGATAATGGTATTAGTCACAAAGAAGTTTTATTATGCCCACATCTTTAATGAGGGGGTATATTGCATTGAACATATCGGTCGGTCGTTAGACCAAATTGTTTCCGTCCAATAACTTAAGAATGTTTGTCCTAGGATACTCAAACTTTACATGGGGGTTGGTCATCAACAGCAGATGACCCCTTTACCATATCCGACTATTGGCCTGCCATGTGGGCATACATGTTTTACACACATCTCTTGTTATGTACATATAACAAATGTTTTAAAATTTGCTGTCTTGGCGATGATTAAAATAATCTCTGGCCTTGAAAAATCATATTTTTGATTTTTTCAAAGTCATGGAATTGTAAGGGAATTTTTAAAATCTATGAAAAATATGTTCACTGGGCTTAACATTTCAAGAAAATGAAAAGATCAGGATGGCAGTAACATAGTCAGTAAAATACACAGTAAAATATTGTTATCACATAAATACTGTTGTCTTCCATGTGAGAACAAATCACAGAACAGTGGTCTCCAATGTGTGTGATAACAAATATATGAAGTCATCAGCTTTGGGCACCAAAACTTAATGTCACCGATGTTAAATACCATATTTTTCAGATCCATTATTGTCATTGATTAGCTCTGTATTTAACATCAATATTAAGAGACTAGTTTTCAATCTACATACCCTGATTCTAAAATCACTGAAACATGGGTGAAAGTTTTCAGGCATATGCCTTAACTTCAAGGTGTTGATTCTATCAAAAAGTCTGGTTTTCGTTATTTTCTGTATGTACCAGTAAATTGTCAATTTTTGAGAATTTCGTGTTTTCCAGAATTTTCATCTTTCACCCATTCTGAAATTTTAGTGTTATTTTGTGTCGGATATGTTAGCCACTATCCATAATATAGGAATTTGTCACATTTGTTTTGTAGGTTTGTCGGACCCCTTGGTCGAGATTCGGCAGGTGAAAAATTGAAACGAATGCCAGATGGTGCCTACTTAGTTCGTATAAGTGACAACCCACAGAGGAAAGGCAACCCAGCTCTCAGTATCAAGTAAGGTTCTATACTTTCCAAAATGACTGATCATGTCACCATTTTGTTATACAGGTTACAAAATGACTGATCATGTCACCATTTTGTTATACAGGTTACAAAATGACTGATCATGTCACCATTTTGTTATACAGGTTACAAAATGACTGATCATGCCACCATTTTGTTATACAGGTTACAAAATGACTGATCATGTCACCATTTTGTTATACAGGTTACAAAATGACTGATCATGCCACCATTTTGTTATACAGGTTACAAAATGACTGATCATGTCACCATTTTGTTATACAGGTTACAAAATGACTGATCATGTCACCATTTTGTTATACAGGTTACAAAATGACTGATCATGTCACCATTTTGTTATACAGGTTACAAAATGACTGATCATGCCACCATTTTGTTATACAGGTTACAAAATGACTGATCATGCCACCATTTTATTATACAGGTTACAAAATGACTGATCATGCCACCATTTTTGTGTCGCCTGAAAAGGCGACATATAGGTATTACTTTGGCGGCGGCAGCGGCGGCGGCGGTGGCGGCGGCGGCGGCGTCACAAATTGCTTGTCCGGAGCATAACTTTGTCACCTTAAGTTCAAATGACTCAAGAATTGGTATGCATGTTTCTTGCAATAAGCCGGAGTGCAGTGCGCAAGAACCATAACTCTACCTGTCATAGTTTTTGAATTATTTCCCTTTGATTGATTTTATTAGAGCAACTCTTGTCCGGAGCATAACTTTGTCACCTTAAGTTCAAATGACTCTAGATTTGGTATGCATGTTTCTTGCAATAAGCCGAAGTGCAGTGTGCAAGAACCATAACTCTACCTGTCATAGTTTTTGAATTATTTCCCTTTGATTGATTTCCTTAGAGCATTTCTTGTCCAGAGCATAACTTTGTCACCTTACGTTCAAATGACTCAAGAATTGATAGGCATGTTTCTTGCAATAAGCCGGAGTGCAGTGCGCAAGAAACATAACTCTACCTGTCATAGTTTTTGAATTATTTCCCTTTGATTGATTTTATTAGAGCATTTCTTGTCCGGAGCATAACTTTGTCACCTTACGTTCAAATGACTCAAGAATTGATAGGCATGTTTCTTGCAATAAGCCGGAGTGCAGTGCACAAGAACCATAACTCTACCTGTCATAGTTTTTGAATTATTTCCCTTTGATTGATTTTATTAGAGCATTTCTTGTCCGGCGCATAACTTTGTCACCTTAAGTTCAAATGACTCAAGATTTTGTATGTATGTTTCTTGCAATAAGCCGAAATGCAGTGCGCAAGAACCATAACTCTGCCTTGCATCGTTTTTGAATTATTTCCCTTAGATTGATTTAATTTGAGCATTTCTTGTCCGGAGGATAACTTTGTCACCATGAGGTTGAATGACTTGAAACTTGGTATGCATGTTTCTTACCAAAAGTCCAAGTGCAGTACTGAAGAACCGTAACTCTACCTTGTGCCATTTTTCAATTTTTTCCCTTTGATTGATTTTATAAGCATTTCTTGTCCGTGGCATAACTTTGTTACCATAACTATTAATGACTCAAAAATAGGAATGCATGTTTCTTTGCTATGGCATGAAGTGCAGTGCGCAAGAATCATAACACTAGCTTGTATAGTGTTTGAATGATTCCCTTCAGATTGATTTTATCAGGACATTTTTTTGTCCAGAGCATCGCTTTGTCGTTTTTAGTTCAGATGACTAGAGAACTCTTGTGAGTCTGATATGTAGCCCTATACTGGATAGTTTTCCATGACAAATGTGCATTTCGTCAGGCGACACATGCGACTCGCGGAGCTTTTATGTTATACAGGATACAAACTAACTGATCATGCCACCATTTTGTTATACAGGTTAAAACTAACTGATCATGCCACCATTTTGTTATACAGGTTACAAAATGACTGATCATTTTTTATTCAGGTTGTCCAAAATGAAATTTACAGTTTCATTGTTTATTTATCAAATCTCCACATTCTGCTTTTGCAAAGAAAACTTGCGAATGTTTACACTATAGACATAGTTACGTATTTCTGGTACCAGTTTACAAAATAACGACATGTATGATATAAGGTTGTTTTAGAGAATTGACATTTTTCTAAAGATTATCCGAGTTTTATCTTAAAAACTGGTACGAGCAAAAACCTACATCTATTTCTATACATGTGCAAGTTTTCTTTCGATCTTTTTACGACAAAGTTACCTTTCAAGCCAAACAAAGAAACTTAAGTATTTTACAACTATGGTACCAATCAATGTGTGGCCTTCCACACTTAATAAACAAAAACAATCTTTATCTTCAAAAACATTGCTTCACAATTCTTTATAGGGTGGTACAGTGTACGAGTGGATAACACACTTGACTACTGATCGAGAGGTCCCTGGTTCAAATCTCGGCCGGGACACTTGGTCATTTCTGAAACGCTTTTCAGTGTTTCCCATCCAACTGGAAATGAACTGGTTGGAAACCCAGAGGTAGTCTCGCGTGTATCTGTGCTATACACGGGCATGTTAAAGAACCAGGGAGTCTATTCGGAACAAGCTTGGGTAACAACTCTTTCTTTTCTACTCGCTGTCCCTTCAGCAAAAACACAGGACCCTATTGGAATTAAGTGCTAGCACTTTTATGGGTTATCCTTGACTGAAAGGCCTAAATAATTACTACTACTACTACTAATGTTGTTACAGATTAGTAAATGCAGAAATTGTATACTTATTTTGGTGGGTAGTGTAATACTATATGTATTGTTTTCTATTGCAGATATTCTGGTTCAGTGAGGCATATTAAAATAGAGAAGAATAGAGAAAATATGTATTATATGTCGGATACTCGTTTCTTTCATTCATTACCTGTGAGTATATCAAACATCTGACTACTGTTTTACAGGGGGTTTTACTGTTGATCCAGATTTGATGCACTAAATAGAAGGAATTTTTCTGCAGAAAATACAAGTTATTTGGTTAAAAAGTACCTATTATTGACTGGGTTATGGTCAATTGAAATTTTATATGCTGAATTTGACATTAGAACAATGTTTAGAAACAGACTTTTGATGTAGGAATGTGTGCTAATGGCACCTGCAACAGTCTTGCTTCATATTTTCAGGATTGGGCATTTTGCCTCAGTAGAACAAAACCCTTTGTTTTACTAACAAAGCTTAAGTTTATCATTAGTTTACAAGTCATATTAAAAATATATTTCTGATGCAAATACATCCTTGCATTTTACTGACTAATGTTCATAGAGGACCTGAACTTGGTGGTAACTTTCATGAAAAGTGTTGGAATGTTACTATTGCCAACCAGGAAATTTCATTAAATTGAGGGAAGTTTTCCTTGCCCAAAATTTTTACTTAAATTTTCTTGAAACTTAACTGCTGAAAGTTCAATTTTCAGCTGTCAAAAAGTTGAAAGTGCAAGTCACAGCTGTCAAAAAGCTGAAAGTGCAAGTCACAGCTGTCAAAAAGCTGAAAGTGCAAGTCACAGCTGTCAAAAAGCTGAAAGTGCAAGTCACAGCTGTCAAAAAGCTGAAAGTGCAAGTCACAGCTGTCAAAAAGCTGAAAGTGCAAGTCACAGCTGTCAAAAAGTTGAAAGTGCAAGTCACAGCTGTCAAAAAGCTGAAAGATAGTAAACTCAGTACAAAAAGAAACGAAAGTTCTAATGTAATGGGCGTTTTCTACATACATTCGGGTTATAGATATCAGAACAGATACCCATCTAAACGTTTATTATTCCATAATCAAACATCATAAGTGAGTTCTTGGAACAAATTAATATCCATGAAAAAAATGTGATTTTAATGAAAAATGTACACAAATGATCAATAGTGTGTAATGTCAAAACATCAAAATGAAAAATGGAGGATTTTTGTTAAAAAATGAAATTTTCAAAATAAACGGCTTGTTCACATACCCATCGTTCCCAATAGTGAGTCTAGCTCATTTGGTCGCCAACCGGAAGCAATTCCTCAGGTGTGCAGCCCTGATATAGGCATCATGTCTTTGCGTAGTAACACACAGACTATCGGCTATTGGTCTTTCTTTTACACTACCTGTTGCATTTTGACGTTGCAGTAGACGGGATATTGTGTCAAGACTACGGTTAAATCGTCATGTTACGTCAGTTTTATTGAGGCCAGCACTGAGGAGACAAATAACCTGGTTACAGACATAATCAGACAGCTTTCCCATAGTTCAAAGTGGCTATATTTGAAAGATGAACCTTTATTTAACTGTGGCCGTCCACTATCTACAGGGATATATTGATATCTGCAAAGGAATTATTCATGCAGACTGGTAGCACGTGAATCTCATGTTTTTACAAGTAAGGGCAATAGTGGGCCATCAAATGCAAAAACAACGTGTTTCTGTTTTCACAATGTGTAGAAACAACTTTTGATCGGTTATGCATAATATGATGTCGATAGGTACTGAACTTTACCACAACATCAAAAATACTACCCTAAAACCACTTAAGTTTCTTTTTGTACTGAGTTTATATTAATTTGGCATTAGAAATGCCTTCAATAGAATTGTGTTTGTCTGTTTATTTTAGGAGTTAATTGAGTTCTATCAGGCACATTCATTATCGGACAGTTTTCCTGAAGTACAAACCAATCTACTACACCCTTACAGAACAGTATCCAGCAATCCACCAGGTATGTACTCACATAAACACTCGCACACTCACAATACCAGTAAAATCAGAAATTATCTTGAGTGTTTGATTTTAGCTATATTTGCAAGTTTGATACTTTTCTTCATTCACAAAAATAAAAATTGATGCATGTGAACTTGAGCATCTGCATTTAAATGCCGAAAGTAGTTTTTCTGAAGTTGAAAACTTTTTTGGAAGCGCACAAATTCGCTAAATTATTGCTTGGCGATAATGTTATGATTTTACTGTAAAACTTCTATGCCGTTAAAATTATCCCCCCATCTTTGATGAGGGGTATATTGCTTTGCACGTGCCGGTCAGTCAGTCGGTAGACCAAATGGTTTCCGCTCAATAACTCAAGAATGCTTTGCCCTAGGATCTTCAAAATTTACATGACAGTTGGTCATCAACGGTTCTCTGTAGATGACCCCTATTGATTTTGAGGTCTGTAGGTCAAGGTCACTGTGACCTTCACCATTTCTTATTGGGCTTCCATTGGGGCATACATGTTTTATAAACATCTCTTGTTTACTTGCCAGATTATCATCCAATCGTTTCTTTAACCCTTCACTCTAAAGGCACCTTATTCATTCATTTACCTCTAGTATTGTGAGACTAGTTGAACTGAGTACACTGTCACCATACTGGTTTTAGATTTACTTCGGAATCCAATGCAATATGGTTTTTTCCGCACTTAACCTGTGGTGCAAACAACTTTTACTACTATCCAGCTGCCATACAATAAATATTCATATTATATGGACTACTGAAATGAGTAAGGCTTAATCAAATCACCCCTACCATTAGAATCGGTTTATGATGTTTGTACTTTATTATGTTAATTAGAGGGAAAACTATTTATGTATATTTTTATGACATTAATGGCTTTGCATGCTTATTGTATGTTCAGCTTATTTATATGTATTACATGGCTCTTGCATGTTTGTATACAACTGTCTATATAAAGGATCTCTCTATCGCTTATTAGTCCCCTACCGGTTTCTGACCAGAGGGGACTATAGGTTTGCCCTCCGTCCGTCCGTCAGTCAGTCCATCCATCAGAAAATCTGGATCCTGACATAACTCTAACAGTTACCAAGTTAGGTTTATACAACTTGATATGTGGATAGGGGGCATTAAGGGGATTATGCACATCTAAAGATATTTTGATTCTCAGACAAAAATTGTGGTTGCTATGGCAACAGAAACATTGAAAATGACTTCAAACTGGTAGGGGACTTCTGGATTGCTTGCAATTCTTAATTACTTGTTGTTATCAGTCTGCCACCTCAGTCAGTCAATCATAACCAAAAGTCAAAAGCCAGCATACATCACCAACAATGAACCACAAGGACGACCCAAAGGCAATAAGCAAAACACACCACAAGAAAACACCCAAAGGCAATATGCAAAATACACATTAAACTAAATAGCAAATTATCAAACAATATAAGGGTTTAAAATACCATTACAGTCATGGTTTAAGAGCCAGATTTTGTTTTCAAATGTGATTAGATAGTTTTGGTGGTATAACATATCTTAAAAATCTTGTTATTGCTTTATTTGTCATCATTATCATTTTTCACTAGATTCAAATGATTTAGATGCTGTCAACTGTATTAATGACTTAAACCTAAGTCTGCAAGGTGATTATACCTGTTCCGCACCATATATAACATGTTAGGTTTCGGTTCCCAATGCCAATCATAGTTAGGCCTTTGTTTGACATGACCCTAACCGAGTAAATTGGTTCTAACCAAGCAAATTGATAGGGAATTAGCCCTTTACTCCATAGATATCTTAATTCATGCCCCTACACATTGTCCATCGTCGATTTTATTCCCCATAATCAGTATTGATTGGAGGCAATCCAATTATTGGTTAGAGCGCTTGTCATCTAATCTGGAGACTCGGGTTCAAATACGGGTGGAGGCACTCATATGTCTCAGACTGCCATATTTCAGCTGAAAGCTGACTGGCAAATCAAGGCTACGCTCAGCTATGTACAGAAATGAACCTTATCAAGGGAGATCACTCGTGATAATTGTCACTAAAAGCTACCCATGAGATATTAACTCAAGCTATTTGTTTATAGGAATAGTGTAAGCTGGAGTAGAGGGTTATTTGTTGATTTGATGTAAAAGATTCTCAACTCAATGTTTAAAAAACTTATATTTAAAAAAAAACTATTATGAAATAGGGGCCATTTTATTTGTAGGCATAGGGTTATGTCAAATAATGTTTCTTTTATATACAGCATGTTTCCTTTATACTGATAGATTCATCTTTATCTCTCCTTAGACCTACTTACACTATAACACAAAAGTAGACTAGGCTGTTGCAAATGCACTATTATCCAAACAATTTGGTCTGTTTAAGGCCAGAATCGATTTATCGTGCTCTTGGTTTCAGACGCAACTCCTACAATAATTGTAGCAGGATTTCCTTCCAACTTTCACAGACGAACAACCTCATCATATAGATGTGCATGAAAGAAAGAATTAAATGCACTGTGACAATTTTTGTCAGAATTATGGTTTTTTATTTGCATAAGGTGCCAGTGACTATAGAAGATATACTAAATTTCATGTGCTCCATGGATTAGTTGTTGTCATGTGGTTACTATTTTTTTTAAAGAATACCGAGTTAAGATGAATTTATCATTAATATATGGAAACATACTGTTAGATATGCATGTTTGGTTTGTATGTAGTATGTATAACACATTACTTATATGCTAGAGACAGTTATTATTGTGAAAAGAAGTATTTATTATACCCTCCAGATATGAAGTTAAAGGGAAAATCATCTACTCACATGCAAAGTGCAGTCTATTGGAATAAAAACCTGCCATTCACCAATAGCTAGCTGGTGATCACATTTGCATATATGAATACTCCTGTAAACAAACATGATCTCTCCTATGGGGGCTTTTATTTGAGTCACACAGTGACACATACTCCTTTGTCCTATCTGTTACTCTCCAATTGCCTCGCCCGAAACTACATCGTTTCTAGGCTCTGCATTATTGCTAGTGTATTAGCGCTATTGCTATTTTTAGACAGGAGAATCCAAAACCAGCGTACAGCGAGGCAAATGTGATAATGTAAACGGGTTTTTAAATGCATTGTATATAAAACGCTCGTGTGTTAAAAGAATGACTTGTATTATTAATTAAAACTCTCGCACTATCAGTTCACATATTGATTGAAACAAATAAATAATGACCAGTCAATAGAACCATGAAATATTTAAACCTCATACAGTGTGTACTCGTTTAAACCTTTCAACACGTAGTCTTCATATTCACTATAAACTCTCTGCTATAACTCTCTGTCTATACAAACAAGTAAACTTTCATCAGCTAATGAAAATGTGTATCAGGGTTAACAGCAGTTTTGTAAAGGTCAAATATCGAAATATTCTAGTAGTTTAAGCAGCGTGTGAATTGTAACGGTTAAGTGGAAATCAAAGCGCTGTAGGGAGCGTACCTATCTGTATGTAGGCCAGATATATCTGCTCTAATTGTTAGTTTACTTACCTTTGGTGGGACTTTAATCAAACTGTCACAAGACTTGAACGTAATTGAGCATACCTGTAGCAATTGATGTTTAAATGAATTTATAAATAGTTTAATATACATATAATTGCTATGTACCTGCTTAACATTGTGTTAGGGAAGAAATCAAGTAATCTGTGGGAAGTCTTGTTGAACATAAAACTCTGTTTTCTCATCTTCGTAAATTCATTCAGACCTTGAGTGACCCTGTCTATATAAAAACACACACCATCTTAGTAAAATTGTTCAGACCTTGAGTGACACTGTCTGTATAAAAACACACACCATGGCTGGTATTTAATATATTGATCTTATTTAATTAGAGAATAAGGGTAGCCAATCATATCGCCTGTTACTGACCAGGGTTTAATATGGTGTTATCTGATTGGTTGTCCTTATCCTTAAGTCAAGTAAGATCAATGTTGAATACCACTCCAAGTTAAGAGACTTAAATGATATTAGATTGTTGTATGAAGTTTTGAATCAACAGTTGGATTGTCATAGTGCTTTTGGCATTTCTATTTTTGCATGATGGTGTTAGTTTAGTTTTAGTGCTAGTTTGATTGTGACTAATCAGTAGTGTTCGTTTTACCATTTGAAATTAAGATGGATTTTAGTGGAAACAAAGACATTCATTTCGCTGCTGTAGCATCTAAACATGAAGTTTGCACCAAAATTTACACAGATTTCAGAATTTGTGATTTACATAATACTCATTGTGCAAATAATAAACCTTAAATTTACACAGATTTAAGAATTTGCAGTGTAAACAATGTGCAAATAGTATTAGAAAATAATGAACAATAAAAACATTGTGAAAAATACTTGATTAAAAGCTACCACTTAAATAGTTCAACTTGCATAATTGTCTTCTGTAATACTTACAGCATGTTATTTTAAAAAATCTGGATCCTGACATAACTCAAACAAGCTAGGTTTATGAAACTTGGTATGTGGATAGGGGGCAATAAGGGGTTAATGCACGTCCAAACATATTTAGATTCCGACCAAAATTGTGGTTGCTATGGCAAGAGAAACATTGAAAATGGCTTAAAACCGGTACGGGACTTCTATATTGCTTGCAATTCTTAATTACTTGTTTGTATCAGATTTTCACTCACTCACTTATTAATTTTTCGGATAAATCCCCAATTTTTGGTGTCAGCTATGATATTTTTTAAATCAACATGAATATGTGTTTACAGGGGTTCTACATTTCCGGATTAATCCGGAATTCCGGATTTGCTGCTTTAGAAAGAATGAACTTTTTTTCAAAAAATGAAAGTTATTTGATGAAAAAATACCAAGTATTGACTGAGTTATGGTCATCTGAAATTCTATATGCTAAATTTTGACAATAGAACAATGTTTGAAATGGAGGTTTAGTGTTGGGCCAGGGATGTGTGCAAATGGCATCCAAAACATATGTGCGTCTTATTTTCAGGATTGGGCATTAGGCCTCAGTAGAACCCCTGGTGTTTACTCCACGGTGACAATGTAACCATTAACCAAACATTTTCCCTCTCTGTTTCAAGAACCTTTGTACATTTATTCACCAAACTTTTGTGTTTTCCAAAGGGCTTTGCTCTTAGTTAGGTTGTGCTGTATATACTTGTTTACTTGAATTGCATGTTTTGTTATTGGATGGTGTTTTTATTGTGTTTTTCCCCATCCCATAATACTTTGCTAACTGTTTTATTTTTAGCTCACCATTAACTTCTATTTTAAGCTGCCAATGGCATACCGGCTCATCCTCGGATACCACCGCAAGCCCATTCAGAGAGTCGTGTATCAGCTGCTGGTAGGCTTATACTATAGTGTCTCTGGATAGTCGTCTCCGCGTATCTCAGGTGTTTTTCAAAAAATACTTTTTATTTTTAATGCATTGGGAACCATGAGAACGCTATTTATGTCAAGTTATTGCTGCTCTGAACCAATCAAGTTTCTTAGATATTTGTCACATTACACATTCTAAACCTTGTAACTGTTAATTTTTGGTTACAAAAATCAAATTTTTGTCTTCTGAAAATTTGGAAAATTATGTGATACCAGATTTTGACTATCCAGAGACCGTATAATATTATAAGTTTTTGTATTCTATCAATGTCTCACAAAATTCAGGGCACTTGGGGCTACTTGGTTGGCTATTTTAGGGGGCACTGGATTGGCAATTTTAGGGGGCACTTGATTGGCTATTTTAGGGGCCGCTTGATTGTCTCATTAAGGGGGGCATTTGATTGACTATTTTAGGGGGCATTTGATCGGCTAATTTAGGGGCCACTTGATTGACTATTATAGGGGCCACTTGGTTGGCCATTTTAGGTAACTTCATGCCTCATTAGATCTTCTGGATTTTCCTCTTTTATTGTGTTATCCAAACCCCACATAAAGGACTTTGGATACCACCCCCAATAGCTTTCCAGTGCCCTGCAATTCGATGCACCATTTTAATGACCTTATGCACATGCTATGTTTTAAATTATCATTATTATACATGTATAATTTATATACTAATATTTTATTTTGTACTATGATGGTCTTGCAATGTGATATATATAGGGTCTTGAATGAGTGCTCATTACATACGAGTTTTATTAAACGAGTGGACAAAATGATAAAGCCTCGTGTGTCATATTGTTTTTGTCGACGAGTTTAATAAAACTTGTATGTAATGAGCACGAATTTAAGATTCTATTTATCACATAACCTTAAAAAGTGCACATTATTGTTCAAAAGGATGATGTACGCTGCATATGTTTCAGCCAAAATTCAGCAGTACAATTAGCGCGACTTCATGGCGACGTTGATATTATCCTGACGTCATTGACGGATCAATGCATAGATTGGCTAACATCACGTCAAGCTAATTTTAATATTTATTGCACAATCTGGGAGTGCCGACGATATTTACGGCACGGCTTTAAGGCACTGGACTGCAGGTTATGTGATAAATGACATTTATATAGTAATGATATTGCATAATTAATGTTTTCCATTGAAATATCAGGATTTATCAGTGCAATATGGAACCAATAAATATCATTTCACTGAGTTGTGGCCCTTTTAATAATAAAATTTTACTTGGGTTGCTCATAACTCTATATAATTAGAATTTGTGCAGTCATCAAACTCTGTAGGAGTTAGTCAGCATGTGTATTTCAGTTATGATCCTTAACATGGTCAAATGGCAAGAGGAAGCATCGGTGCCCCATGGACACATTTCTAGTTGATGCTCATCGGTAAACTTATTGTTGGTGATGCCAGGAAATGTGTGTGATGATGCATCAATTATGTAATTGTGACGTCATAGCCTCCTAAATTTCAGAAGATTCTTTCAATAAAAGCCAATTTTAATATCATTTTCAAAAAATTATTTTTCAAAAATTAGTTTTTGATAGCACAGGCCCCACAGAGATACCTCAATGCAATGCTTAATCACCGAGGGCCTTCTTATTTTATTAAAAATTTAATTTGTCTTGGCAATATAAGTTTCAATTATATAAAAGAGCAAAACAATTAAAACCAAATATTGGAAGTTATGTTATGAGCATCTTCCTTATGGTTTGTTAATTCATGTCCCTATCATAATTATGATCATCACTAATTACGTGCAGCAATTAGTATTGAGGGGAGACAATCCAATTACTTGGCCATACACCTCATCAAGGGAGATCATTCTTGATATTTGTCCAAAAAAGCTGCACATAAGATGTTTACACATTCTAGTTCATCTCTTATCTGAAAAGTGTATGATGTATTAAGTGAAGGATTTAAAGGGGCATGCCCAGAAACTGGAGTGTCTTGGTTTGCATACAACAAAATTGCCTTTATCACTTGTAAAACCAACTATTACCAAATAGTCAAAGAAGAATTTGACTTTAAAAATTAACTATAACGCGCTTCGATATTTTGTATATCGCTTTGAATAAAAGACTGTCAGCCTATTATTGACGACAACAATATTTAGTTATTCTTGAAATAAAAAGCCGCACACAAGATGTGTGCACAGTAGAGAGACAGTCAAATGACTTTACAATACACCTCAACAAGGGAGATTATTCTTGATACTGACATAAAATGCTGCACATGTGATATGTACTCTTTCTAGCTTATTTCTAATCAGACTAGTGTTGTGTGTAAGGGGGCTAATTTTGGAAATGGCCTTGTCATTGAGGTGGTCTTTAACTGAGGGTTTTCTGTAGACTTAAGTGAATTTTTTTCTGTAGACTTAAGTGAGGGTTTTCTGTAGACTTAAGTGAGGGTTTTCTGTAGACTTAAGTGAGGATTTTCTGTAGACTTAAATGAGGATTTTCTGTAGACTTAAGTGAGGGTTTTCTGTAGACTTAAGCGAGGGTTTTATTTAGACTGTGTATTTCATGATGTTTCTTTTCTGTACAACAGGTCAGCGAGTGTTAAGTTATGCTGTTGCTGTATATGACTACGCAGCTACGGCGACATCACAGATAAGTTTAAAGGCTGGAGATCGTATAGCAGTACTCAGTAAAACTGGCAGTGATAAAGGATGGTGGAAAGGTGAACACGGTACCACAGAACGTGTACGTCAAAACTTTCCGACATCTTACCTAGAGCATTTTGACCTGTTTTAGATTGTAAATTACCATAGATAACTTACATATTTGGTCATGTGGTAGATTGTGAATTACCATATATTTAGGTAGTATGGAACCTGTCGAATCGGGTGAACAGAGCACTTGGCAGGGAGGTGGGGGTTATTAAATGAGTAACTGACCTGGTATATATCCAATTTATCATATAATGCATTACTCCAGGGATGTTGATGCTGGGTTATATGGAAACTGCCTGCCACATGTTGTGGGGGAGACATATTGATTTCGTGTATGGCACCAAGTTTGTTTGCACTAGTTCTCTCCTTAACCATTGGTTGGATTTCAATGAAATTGTGCATGAAATACTTGGTACCAAGTTGTGCATATTGCAGGAATTTCAGGTTTGATGATTGTTACCAGAGTAATGGCCCTTTGTGGGAGGCATGGTTAGTTATGTGTCAAGAAACACTTCTTAAGTTAATTTCTGTATTGTAAAAAATATTTTCTAATCTTTGTTTACATCTGTAAGGCTGTGAATGCCAAGTGTTTTACCAATTTTAATTGGCCATGGCCAGCAGATACTTAAATATATTTCAAGATGGTGCCTCCTAAAAAGGTTGCGATTACTAGCTCAGTTTTCATTTTTGATCCCAATCTTGAGTCTTGACTTGCATTCAATAATCTCAATGATAGACAACAGTATTTGAGCTGAAAGGTTGCTCAGATAGACAACAATATTTGAGCTGAAAGGTTGCTCAGATAGACAACGGTATTTGAGCTGAAAGGTTGCTCAGATAGACAACAGTATTTGAGCTGAAAGGTTGCGCAGATGGCAATTTTTTTTATGAGATTGTACTGTACCATAATTGTTATGTATTGGAGAGGATTGTATATAATGTGTTGATAGCACTTGTGGCCCTTACCAATCGCTTATATTTATAGAAATAAATTATGTTTATAAACAATATTTGCAGGTTGGTTATTTTCCGTACGCGTATGTACGGGAGGAAGAAGAGGAATAGTTTCTGAATGTTCATCTGTTGCTAGGACGATTGTTGTGTAATACTAAACTATATACTCCACCCACGTGAACTGCTTTATCGTAGGATCATTATGTGAACATGAGACGCTATATGTGTGCGCTTCACGTTCCTCGAATTCAACGGAAACCATGATGCAGTATTGTGCTTGAAATTCTGATATTGGACTGGAATGCAGATTGTATGTTGTGACTGTTACCTTGACTGAAATTATTTGTGACACAGTCTGTTGTGCTATTTTAAATTGACTGGTTCACAAGCTATGTGTAATTTAATATATGATTTTGCATATATGAAACAAATTGTAGCACAGTCTGGTATCCTCTGTATAGATATATGAGAGAATGTGTACTGAATGTTGAGGCAAATGTATAAATTGCAACTATTTCAGAAATAGACAATAAAGGTTAAGTGTATATATGTATATACACTGCCCTCCAAAAGTTACTTCACACTCCTCATGTTGTAAATAATTTTTACATAAATGTTAGTCAATGGAAGTAAATCGTATAATTTGAGGATGTGAAAGACTTTTTGGAGGGCAATGTACATACAAATATTTAAAATCACAGTATGGTTTTAACCAACCTACAAAATTCAATGAGTCCAAATTAAATCACAACACAATGCCAAGGTCTGTTTGACTATGTACTGTACACTCATGACATTTGAAAATGCGACACATGTATTTTAAAATTGAAATTAAAAACATGCAGGGGTGTCAATATTCCTTATTTATCCAGAATTCTGGATTTAATTTTTTATCCGACCTGAAAGAGCTATGCTTTCTGACCAAAATAAAATTTAATTGACGAAAATATCTTGATAAATGGCGAAGTTATGGTCAATTTAATCTGCTTTGAAGGATTTGTTTCAATACAAACGGATTTAAATACGGAAACAATAAATGTGGTTGAAGGCCTCTTGTATGGCAAAAATGGTCAGCCACATATGATTTGAAGGCTGGTTGGTCTTTTAATAGGTTTCAAAAGTCATGAATATATTATCATTGTTGTACTACTACAAACATGTTTTACATAAAATTTTATAAGGCTTGGTGAAATTCACTGAGACTGTTTGGACATACTTATACACACGTTTTTGTCATTTATCGAAAATACTTAATCTGTATGATTATTACTGTTGATACAATAGCAGAAGTGTTCTGATTTTGTAAAATTCTGTGAAAATGTTGAAAATGTGTTGTATATATTTTTGTTGCCATTGATCAAAAACCTAAATACCACTAATGCCTAAACTTTGGTAAAAAATTGAGATGATTTGGGCAACCCTTACATATTTTTTGGCTCCTACCCTTAACATTTTATTGGCATGTGCTGGAAGCCGAAGCTGATTTTCCAGTGCATAAGATCAATAAAATAATTTTAAAAATAAAATGATTTTCCTATCTAGCTAACCTACAGTATGCATGGTACATGTACCAAAACTGCAATATTTATTTGTTTTGGCCAACTTAATGTGAGTCCTATAGCAAATTCCTTGAGATTTCTACCCATATACTGGTTGACATTTCAGATATTATTTAGACAACATAATGTTCCATGCCATCAAAGAAGTAGTTATGAATCAACATCGGTGAAAGTTTTCAGTAATCATACTGATTTCAGTATTTTGAGGAATAATTGCACTCTATATGAAAAAAAACTAATATATTTGAAATACAACATACATTCAGTATTTTGAAAAGTTTGCGGTATTTTGGAAATTTAAACTTTCACCCATGCATCAATTCAAGTGAACACAAATATATGTCACAGACATGCTATTCAATGACATGTTAATCAATATCTAAGATTTAATCCCCAAGTAGACTGTGCCTTAGTTTAACAAGAAGAAACTTTAAGAGTATAAATGTATTATTAATGATTTTAACACAAACAGCGGTTTCAGCTATAATTACACATTGAGGAAACCAAGTTGTGCATGAATTACCCTTAAAACACACCTACGGCATATAACTTAATAGCCTTCCCAGAAAGAAAATAATGCAGCGATTACTATGCCTCGATGTGTGGTTAAGGCTGAATATGGGGTATGTCAGAATCAAAATAATGAACATGTACTCGTGTTTTATCTATTGTAAAGCACAGTCACTTGTTCGTATGCGTACATTTAATCACTCATGCTACACCCTCATGATTTAATTACTACACATTCGAACTCGAGACTGTGCATTATTTTACGATAACACACAGGTACCTATTCATTAATTCTTAAACAACAAAAATGATGCCTGTGCTTAAATATTTTGATCATGTTTACTGGCTCAATTTTATCATTTTCAATTAGGCCTAAGATAAATTGTTTGTTTCCAGTACCCCAAGTTATAATCATATGTATGCTTAAATTTGCGGTGTCCCTAAATGTTCAATGGCGTTGAAAATGCATCAATCAATATTTGATTTCTCTTTGTTTAAATGGGTAGTTGCTCTTTATTCATTGGATTTTTTAAAATCCTATCAATTTACATTTTTCTTGGGGGGGGGGGGCATTAGTTGTGTATTTTATGGTATTTAGGGGTTTGCATGCAATGATGAAATCTTTGATTGCAATGATCAAATAGTTTTCCACAATGAAATCTGCCAAAATTAATTATGTAAATATTTGCCAGTGTTTTCAGATAAATAAATTTATTTTCTGTGTGCTTTGTACGAAAATGTTAGCTCATTCTAGGTGAGCTATTGTGCTCACCCTATGTTTGTTGTCCTTTGTCCTTGTCTATCCTCAACAATTTGACTGGGAAAACTGTCACAGTTTTATCATAATCTTTATATTACTTGGTTTCACTTTCCAGTTTTTGTAAAATCTCTTCTTTCGCATCTGGGTTACCTTGGGTCAAAAACTAGGTCATTATGCCTTATCAAAGAAGAGTCTCGTGTGAGTAAACTCTACAGTTCATATATCTTTATGAAGCCTAGTCATGATGTTTTCTCTGTAGAATATTGGCCAAGTTTGGGTCACCTAGACATTAAAACTAGTCCACTATAAAAAATCACCAATTGAGCCAAAATTACTTCAGTCTCAGGTGAGTGCTATAATATTATATTAGCCATGCTGAACTTTCCTGTGCTACACTTTTAGCTCCGTGGATACATTGTTTTTCACATAAACAAAGTTTGTTAATGAATAAACTGTCTACAGTATAGCTAATGTGATACATGTATATAATTAAGTTTTTTTCTGTTATTGTATATCTGTTTATATTTCATGTATGTATGAATTCATGGCTACCATTGAACAATTTCACTAGCATTGTACCCTGATTGCATGCAGCTGAACATTTGGTTGGCTTAGAACAAGAAGGTCGTAAGTTTTAAGACTCGTACATTTTTGAAATCTTTATCACAAGAAGTCTCTTATGAGCCTATTTTCATGAAAATCAGAACAGGTCATGTTGACCAAACTGGAGTTGAAAAAGACTTGAGTTGAAAAAGACTTGCTTTTTCAGTTGAAAAAGACTTGCTTTTTGAAAAAGACTTGCTTTTTCAGACAGTTTTTTCCCCCAAAATATCGAATTTTTACTTGCAACATTCTAATTCTAAGCCACCGATTTGGCCTGCTGTCGTCGTTATTTTGATGTGAAGAACTCTCAAACCTACCTGATCCCTTGTGACCAATCATTGGATAATTTTTTTCAAGTGAATTATTTAGATTATTAACAACTATGTACTTTTACTGTAATTGCTCTTGTGAAGGTCAACCCAATTGATCAACTGTGGATTACTTGACCACTGATGACTGGTTTACTCGGTCAATGAAAATCTCTCACAAGGACAGAGGATATAGGATGTCACTCCCATGATGATTAGAGGATATGGAATTAGATGTTCGAAAATGTTTTAGTTGCATGTTGATGTTGTAGCTGCCATAAATAAGGGATTTGAATTTGCTGTGATGCAAACATATATACTATAGCCACCAACCTCTGGGAGATTTCCCTAGAATTGAGTACAGTTATTATCTAGTGAAGCAAATTTTTCAACAGAAGAAAGCAGATTTTCCAACAGAAGATCTAAGTTATTTTTTATGCCCTGGCATTTACTGATGCAGGAGGCATATAGTGATTGCCCTGTCCATTAGTCTGTTCCTCCTAAACTGTTAACCAAAACTTTCAATTTGTTAAAACTTAAGTCTACACAGGCATTGCTTTCAAACTTGGCATACTTGTTAACCATCATAAACACCTTGCATTGTCAAAGCCATGCAACTCCATTCAACAGTTCAACATAATTATGGCCCCTGATTGACTTAGCTAGTTTTATGGACAATACTCCACCGGGGCATAAGCGTTCATTGAACGCAGTCTTGTTTTGTGCGGAAAATATCTTATCAAGTGCTTAAATTACGGTCATGAACCTACATGTAGTTTCAGTAGAGTTATGGCCTTTTTAGCTCACCTGTCACAAAGTGACAGAGTGAGCTTTTGTGATCACTCTTCGTTCGTCGTCAGTCCGTTCGTCGTCCGTCCGTCGTCCGTCCGTCAACAATTTGCTTGTGTAGACACTAGAGGTCACAATTTTGACTTAATCTTTATGAAACTTGGTCACAATGATCATCTCAACAAAATCTAGGTCAAGTTCGATATTGGGTCATCCGGGGTAAAAAACTAGGTCACAAGGTCAAATCATAGAAAACCTTGTATAGTCACTAGAGGTCACAATTTTGGCCTAATCCTTATGAAACTTGGTCAGAGTGATCATCTCAACAAAATCGTGCGATATTGAGTCATATGGGGCCACTAGGTCACTAGGTCAAATCACAGGTCTTGCATGTACTGCTATAACAGGTGAGCGACCTAGGGCCCTTTGGGCCCTCTTGTTTTAAAATCTGGTTCTCATGAAATTTTAATGTTTTCTTGTACATGTATTTGGTATTACCTGCCCTTTAGGGGCAAGCTTAGTATTAATTACTACACCAAGCTTCATGATGGCGGAAATTTGGTAATATTTACATACATCTCATTGATTTTAAGCTTAACTTGTATGATAAAACAAAAATTATTCTTATATGTGGTGCCATATGTTTCACAGTTAAACAGTTATGCATAAAGGTATGGTAGTGATCAAATACAAATGTACATACCTTTTAAATGCTTGAAATATTTAATTATACCCCTTATCACGCCCCCAGGTGAAGATGAGGAGGTGAAGATGAGGGTTATATTGTTGTGGGCATTTTGGTCAGTTGACAAAAATTCTAATGGTTTCTGGCCAATATTGTGGGCATGTCGGTCAGCAGACTAAAACTTTAATCGTTTCTGGCCAATATTGTGCGCATGTCGGTCAGCAGACTAAAATTTTAATGGTTTCTGGCCAATATTGTGCGCATGTCGGTCAGCAGACTAAACTTTTAATGGTTTCTGGCCAGTATTGTGCGCATGTCGGTCAGCAGACTGAAACTTTAATGGTTTCTGGTCAGTACTAGTAACTCGAGAACATTTTATACCAAGGTTGGTCACCATTAATAAATGACCCTTATCGATTTTGAGGTCAGTAGGTCAAAGGTCCAGCTCGCTGTTACATTCTTTATAAATGACTTATTTGGCTGTGATGTGGGCATACATGTTTTACAAACATCTGTTGTTATAGATTGAATTGTAATATGTTACCATAGTGATTATGTCTGTTGAACAAGAAATGTAGCAGATATATGATTTGTACATACTTTTACATTGTTCTTATGTCCCCTAATTTCTCGCAGCTCCTCGTGTATTAATTTATTTTTGTTTGTTGCATTACAGTATTATTTAGTCGGTTAAAGAGTCGACCTGTAATGTGTACATGGTGTGTCATCTCCAAACCAGTTATCTAAATATGTGATAAGAGTCTAAAAAACCAATCGGACTAAAGAACATGATCTTCTTAACTCCGGAGTTAGATCTGCTGATGACCTGCTTATATTCCCCTGTCTGTATCACATCAACTGATCATAACTAAAGAACATACAAGGTACATGTAATTTAAAAATGTTGCTCCTACGAAATCGCTAAAAAATCAACTTGAATTTGTTCAATGTTGGTGCTTTTAAAATGTGCTTGAGTAAATACGTATATATAACCACTTTATATTATTTATGATGAACCCCATTATCACTATACTCCAATGCCTGTAATGGCTATATTTCTTTTTATTTGGAATATGTTATTTCAAAATACAAGTGCATAATAATGTAGAAAAGATGTATCAAAATTGTGTATTTAACATAGATTTACCTCCATTAAGTTGTGTTTGCATTCATTGTACTGGACAGTTTTCTGATTTTATGTGTACAGTCAGATCTTGATACATAGTTGCTGTTTGTTCCAAAGCAAACTTTTGTTGTCACAAATATGTTAGTATACTCAATTAATACGAATACGAGGGTCATTCAATATATAATGCAAACTAACACATACATTTTTATATACAATATTAATCATTAAAACATATACATAATCATTCAAAGTAACCTTCTATGTATTCAATCACTGACTTTCATCATTTCGACATGCCTTCTATTCCCGTTGCTAGGCAACTGAGCTTATACACTATTAACTGCATGGCCGCGGCCTACTCATTGCGATGTAAATCAGGATTTCGAATCCCCAGGTATCTGTCGTCTCATTTCTGGTTAGTATGAACGTATGTGTGCCTCATCTGTAGTTAAAATTATGGATAGAACCGTTTTGTTCTTCAACAATAAAGCGCTAAAGCAAGCCGGTAACTAGTTTGAAGCGACATTCTGTCTGTTCTGACGTCACAAATTTGGGCACCCACCGAGCGCAATCCTTGCACATGGTTAACCTGTTCCGCAACATCGAATTAACTGAGTCAAAACTACTTCCCTTTTCCTAGACTTTCTTTTCGCATGTGAATATTCTGTCTGCTTTCAAACATTCTCTCATTTTTATGCTCCCCGAAAATTCGGGGGAGCATATAGTCGCCGCTTTGTCCGTCCGTCGTTCCGTCGTTCCATCCGATATTTTTGTCCAGACCATAACTTGAAAAGTATAAGGGATATCACTTTGAAACTTCATAGGTGAATAGATCTCAGTTAGAGGAAGTGCAGTGCCAAGAACCATAACTCTTTACTTAATATTTTTTGAGTTATTCCCCTTTGTAATTTTTCAAACTTAATTCTTGTCCGGGCCATAACTCATACAGTATGAGAGATATACATTTGTAACTTCATAGTTAAATAGATCTCAGTGAGGGGAAGTGCAAAGCACAAGAACCATAACTCTTTATTTAATATTTTTTGAGTTATTCCCCTTTGTAATATTTATACACCCGTTGAAAACGGGACGTATTATGTGAACACCCTTGGCGGGCGGGTGTGTGGGCGGCGCGTCCAGTAATTTGTCTGTACTCTAGCGCAAACATTGTTCATCCGATCATCTTCAAAATTGCTGACAATGCTTATGGGCATAATATCTAGGCCAAGTTCGATTATAGGCCAAATCGACAAAGGCCTTATTGGGTTATGGTCCTTTAATTACCAAATAAGTATGTAATTGGCCTTGTCTGTACTCTTACGCTAACAGTTTTCATCCGATCATCTTCAAACTTGCTGACAATGCTTATGGGCATAATATCTAGGCCAAGTTCGATTATAGGCCAAATCGGCCTAGGCCTTATTGGGTTATGGTCCTTTAATTACCAAATAAGTATGTAATTGGCCTTGTCTGTACTCTTACGCTAACAGTTTTCATCCGATCATCTTCAAACTTGCTGACAATGCTTATGGGCATAATATCTAGGCCAAGTTCGATTATAGGCCAAATCGGCCTAGGCTTCATTTGGTTATGGGCCTAAATTAATTACCAATTAAGTATGAAATTGGCCTTGTCTGTACTCTAACGCAAACAGTTTTAATCCAATCATCTTCAAACTTTGTGACAATGCTTATGGGCATACTATCTAGACCAAGTTTGATTATAGGCCAAATCGGCCTAGGCCTTATTTGGTTATGATCCTATAATTACCAAAATAAATGTGAAATTGACCTTGTCTGTTCTCTAGTGCAGAGTTTTCATCTGAGTATCTTCAAACTTTGTGACAATGTTTATGGATATAATATCTAAGACAATTTCAATTGTAGGCCAAATCAGCCTAGGCCTTCTTGGTTTATGGTCCTTTAATTAAAAAAAATGTTGGATTGTTTGTTTTTTTCATTCACCATGACCTGAGACTCACCATGCCCCAAGACGGGCGTATTTTGTGACATTTTGGCACTCTTGTTCAAACTTAATTCTTGTCCGGGTCATAACTCATACAGTATGAGAGATATCCATTTGAAACTTCATAGGTGAATGGATCTCAGTGAGGGGAAGTGCAGTGCATAAGAACCATAACTCTTTATTTAACATTTTTTGAGTTATTCCCCTTTGTAATTTTTCATACTTAATTCTTGTCCGGGCCATAACTCATACAGTATAAGAGATGTCAATTTGAAACTCCATAGGTGAATATATCTCAGTGAGGGGAAGCGCAGTGCATAAGAACCATAACTCTTCATTGCATATTTTTTTAGTTATTCCCCTTTGTAATTTTTCATACTTAATTCTTGTCCGGGCCATAACTCATACAGTATGAGAGATGTCAATTTGAAACTCCATAGGTGAATATATCTCAGTGAGGGGAAGCGCAGTGCATAAGAACCATAACTCTTCATTGCATATTTTTTTAGTTATTCCCCTTTGTAATTTTTCATACTTAATTCTTGTCCGGGCCATAACTCATACAGTATAAGAGATGTCAATTTGAAACCCCATAGGTGAATATATCCCAGTAAGGGGAAGTACAGTGCACAAGAACCATAACTCTTCATTGTATATTTTTTTAGTTATTCCCCTTTGAAAATTTTGGTACTTTATGCTTGTCCGAGCCATAACTCATCCAATATTAGGGATATCAATTGGAAACTTCATAGTTGAATAAATCTCATTAAGTTATAGTGCTGTGCTAAAGAACCAGGACTCTCTTTTGCATATTTCTGGAGTATTTTTTCTGTGAAAAACGTCGCACGGGGAGCATCACCCGTCACTGACGGCTCTTGTTTGCTAAGGGCTGTTGCATAGATATCCAGTCCTGAACACTGGTATTGTTTGATTGCAATTCTGCCGTTCGTATTTTCATTTCATAGTCCCGCCACTTCAGTATATGAAAGAGGGCATATTAACACGAGCCTCTGGTAAGGCAATAATAAATTGTGGAACTTTGGTTTCGACGACGCTCGATTGTTATCTCAACTACCTTATTCTTGTGGCGTTACCGCGTCCATGTTGTATTTAGTCACGTCGACGAAGGAAGGCGCACGCTGATTATGCCATCGACGTAAAAGTCCTTACAATTTCTGAACAACACGGAAATGACTTGAATATTGATTATGCGAAATTTCGTTTAGTTATACAAATTTCGATAATTCATAGTTTGCATTAAAAATTAAATGACCCTCGTAGTATTTTAAACATTTCGTACCTTTGACGTTACAAGGTTGTGTCTCTCTATATAGTAAGATGCAACCTTGTTGCTCCAAAGAGACGATATGTCCACAAGTAAATCATGCCTATATATGAATATGTCCGTAAATCGTGTGCTTTTATATGGAGACCTGTCACGGACATGATATGTGTATACTGTGTACAGGCTTATAAATCAGTATTTATAACAGACATAGAGGTTTGCAATTAAATGAAAGATTGTTTGTTTCCCCTACAGCTACCTACCCACCAAAAGCAACCCTTTATGATTTTTTTATTGAGAAACAAAAAAGGAGGGACGAAATTAGCAATACTCATACAATATCATTTCTGTAAAAATAAGCATATTATGGATAAGATTCCCCCAATCTACCCAACATGTGGAAATAAAATATGTTTCATTTAAGGTCTGCTTGTGTACCATAAGATGACATGGAGTAAACGCTAATATTGAAATACCCGATTAGTCTGACAATGTATTTTTCACTGGATCTTTTTTTGGACAGATGGAGTTGAGGTCAAGTTTCAATGAGGGTCATCTGATGCAGATAAAACTGTCACTGATCAAGACAGTATGAAAGCCTTGTTCATGCAATTGAGGCTGCATTTTCTGGAACCCTAATCAGAAGTTGTCAATGATACTCAGGTCATCATATGTGCCTGTAATGTGCACTACTACGACAGGTGAGCGACCTAGGACCTTTTGGCCCTCTTGTTACAGTATATCGACGATAAAAAGGTTGTGTGCTGCATGAACATAGGCAGCTGAAAGTGGTATTAATCATCGTATAATATTATATATACATGTATAATATATAGTCTTAAAGATATACTATGCCCATTTCCAATAATTGTGTTCCCTTAAACAAAAAGAAAATATATTCAATATCAAAAGTAGTCGTTTAAGCAAAAAGGCGTATAAGATGAAATTTACCAGGCATTTCAAAGAATAAAATAGTTATGGTAAAACACTTTTTTGTGTAGATAAAATACATTTGTATCATCAATAAATGAAACAAAGGATGCTGTTTTAGCAGGTACGTTTTGTACAGTATTTCGGTAGTTTTTGTTAAGAAATAATGCAACATGCAGGTATGCTTTCTAGTGCATTTTCAATTCAATGGTTCTAATTACGAACATTTTAGAAAATGTGATCTCACAAAAGGATAAATTAATTGTTCAGTGGCCTGGATTACAACGAATACTTACACTCGGCACTCAACACTCAAATATTGAAAAAGGAATACAATGAGCTATTATTTGTCCTAAATTGCAAATTTAGATGAGGAAAATGTATAAGATAGTTAATGAGTGTTGAAAGTAACATTTGATAAATTTTCTTTGCCATTTTGTACTACATGTATTTATGAGGTATCAATGTAATTAATGAATTTGAGTGCCACACTCGGCACTCAGACTAATGAATTGCAATTATAGCTTACAAATACCCTAAATTAAACTAGGAAGTAAGCCAAAAACAATACTTAATACCAATTTAACTTTATAACAACTAGCTCTAAAAATGAACCTCAAAAGAGTGAATTTCAATAGTTGAGTGTAAGTATTCGTTTTAATCCCGGCCCCATCAAAAATAAAATATTGTTTTTATTCCTTTTCAACTTCAATATTTTATTTGACGTAAACATATAAAATGTTTATTGCCAATGCAATAATAATAATGTGGCAAGTTGAAAATTTTAACAAAAACAATTCCAGACCCTAGCTGACAAGGGTTGGGTAGGTAGATAGGAATATTTCTTTTTTAAATATTTTCTAGAAACTAGTTCTACGGGTGTTATTGATAATAATTTTGAATACATTGTGACTATTTGCAATTACCTGACTTTTTTATAAAATAAACCTATTTGTTTCGGAGGATCAAACACTATTCTGAGTAGGGGACTCTTTGCTCGTGTAGGTAGGGAAGGGGAAACAAACGTTATTTTATTTTTGGCCTGGACTGAAGTAACTTAAACATAAAGTAACATAATGGATGATACACATTGTCGTTAATTTATTATGGTATAATGCAAAATGTGTGTGTTACCAATGCATGTTAAGCTGTTATAAGTTTTATGATTTGTGTTATATTCGTGTATTACATATGTACACTTAAAATGCATTTACATCTATCTGTTGTAGTTATGTTGCTATTTTTCGTTTGTATTTTGTTCAAAATATGTAAAATGTATTCATTAATTGGCTATTTTATTTTTCCTCTATTATTTTGACTTAATATGCATGTATATTATAAATTATGTATATTTGTAAATTCTTCCTTTTTCGTTTACTGAATATGACATCTATTAAATAGTGCTAACAAATAATAAAATATGAAATCAGATTTTGTTACTTACTTTTTTTACGTCCTTTGAAAATTGGACGTATTTCTGAACCATGTGTGTGGCGTTGGTGGTCCTGTAATTAGTACTTTAACTTAAAACCGTCTTCAGATTTGGTCCCAGCTGCCAAAATGATAAATGACCTAGTTTCAGTTATAAAAAAGCTTAATGCCTTAGTTCCAGCAAAGATCATACACACATATCGTATTCTTTGGTTCCAGCAATAAATGCTGAATGACCTAGTTTGAGCTGTAAAAAGCCGAATGCCTTAGCTGAATGACAAGTTTCACCAGTAAAAATGACTGACATGCCTAGTTTTAGCTGTCAGATGTCCTAACAAGTTTACGACTAACAGTAAATGGTAAATCCCTGCAGTCGCAGAAATAATTTATTGATTGTCATAAACCAAAGGAATATAAAAATTAGCATAAGGGATGAAAGGTAGCAATGAAATGAAAAAACTTCATCTATTACTATAGTCCAGTCAGGATAAAACTCCAGTGACGCAGCGGTCGAGTCCACTATATAACCGTGAATCTAATTACAAAGGCTTATACTGTACAAACAACTATAATTTTAATGCAAAACTAACATACTTAAGTTCGCTCTACCTGTTCAGACAATGGTTGTGATTTTTTGCGTACACATAAACTGCAACGTCATTGTCACAATATCCTAACTGGACTATACAGCTGCATATTAAATTTTAAACAAACCAAATAGTGTAGGAATTGTGTGAACGAACTCGGGTAGGGGACAAATAGTGAATGTGAAGAAAAAACCTAACTCCAATAAAATATGGTCCCGGTGGAAATGACGCATACTGAGAAGTTATGACATGTAGGTGATTATTTAAGATTGAAACAATCCACTATAAGCGACATTGGAGCTAAAAATTAAATCCAGCACCATATACGAGGGTCATTCAATGTGGCCATTTCCTCTGACATTTTTCTTATTTCTTGACGAGCAGCACTGAAAAGCATCACTGTTGAAGGACAATGCAGACAAACGTACATTTTCCTTTATTATAGCTGGTAACCTGTCATGTTCTTCAGCCATGTTTAACCCTCATTAGTAAACACCAAGGCAGCACTCAACTGCAACTTCCAAGCACAAAAACAGAAATACCAAAGACCAGAAACTTTGGTCCATGATAGTTAATTCCTCACTATGAACACAGTTGGTAAGTTCATGGTAGAACTCTCACTGAACTGCTTCCAGCATACAGCCTTATAATCAACACGGAAGGAATCACGTTTGCTGTTTAATGCTGTATTTTGCCCACTTGCTAGAGCTAAAATAAGAGACGTTTTATGGGCAATTAGCTTTTTTGAGGCACCATGATTTAAAATAAATTTCCTTCGGAACGAATGGATTAATTACTTTCGATAGACTAGGACCATGTAGCCGTCCAGTTTCATTTTGTGTTGTTCAGCAATGTGTTTGTCATTGTGGTACATGGTTGTGGTCTGTGTTTTTGTATGTTCCCTTTTGGGGTCTTTCGTGCTCTGCTGTTTCTGTTGAGTGCTTTATTCCTGTCCGATTTTTATGATCTTTTCACATGACTATGGTGTTCAAGATAGTTATATATGGCAGCGGTACTGTTGTGTATTACAGCGTATCATTGACTTGATTCTCATTGCATGCTTGTACACCTAAGCCACGCCTACTGGCGTTTCCATGCACCAGTTATTGTTAGGGTTTAGCAGTAATAAAATAGCCTTAGAACTGTACACCGTTGTTACTTTATACTCCTGCATACATAACAACTGGCGACGAGGATTTAACTTAGTTGTTCATTTCAAGGGATTTATCTATTTATGACTAATAAATACGCGTGAATTCCTGGATGTATTAACTAAAATGGCGTCATATCTAATTGGAAGTTTAAATGCTTTCGATTGCACCACTGAATCGTGGAGGGCTTATGAAGAACGATTGGAGCAATATTTCGTTGTAAATGAAATTCCCGACGAGAAAAAAGTAGCGGCTTTACTGGCGCTTCTTGGGGAAAGGACTTATGGATAACTCAGAAATCTGACAGCTCCACAGAAACCATCTGAGAAGAGCTACGATGAACTGTGTGCTTTGTTGAAAGGACATTTGTGTCCAAAGCCATTAATAATCGCGGGAAGATTTCGTTTCCATAAGAGGAACCAAACAACGGGAGAAACAGTAAACGAATATGTTGCTGCTTTAAGACGATTGACAGAGTTTTGTGAATTTGATACCGTATTAGAAGACACAATACGGGATCGTTTTGTTTGTGGTTTGAAAAGTGAGAGAATCCAGAAAAATCTTCTTTCGGTAGCTGACCTCACACTTAAGAAAGCGATAGACATAGCTAACGCAATGGAGACAGCGACCAAAGATGCGGCCGAGCTACAGTCGGCAACTCCATTTGTCAACAAAATAAAGGCAACACCCAAAAAAGCCAAACGACAGCCACACGAGCAACAAAAAGTCTCAACGCAATGTAAACACTGTGGGAAAAACAATCATGAATCTCAAAAGTGTCGATTCAAGAATGCAGTTTGTCACTCATGTAATACCAAGGGACACATTAAATCTGTGTGTAGAAAGAGACAAAATGTGAATATGACAGAGAGACATGATGATGGCGACAGTGTACTTGTTGTCAATTCGATGAACAATGATAGCAAAAATAAAGTTATCATATCGCCCTCAATCGACGGAAAAAGTATATCTATGGAAGTTGATACCGGGTCAGCTGTAACGTTGATATCCAATAGGCGATTTAAGTCATTATTTGGAGATATGAAACTTGGTCCCCCTGACTCAACGCTGAAAACATATTCGGGCGAGACAATCGAGCAAGTAGGTACACGACTTATGAATGTGGAGTACAATGGACAATGTAAAAATCTCAAGCTGCGCGTTGTCAAGAACGACGGACCTACACTGTTTGGGAAAGACTGGCTATCGCACATCAAATTAAACTGGGAGACGTTATTCAATGTACACTCTGTGAACAATGAGACGGTAAATACCAAACTGAAATCAATCCTTTCCAAGTATAACAATGTGTTTACCGATGGAATAGGAAAAGTTAAGGGTATGAAAGCAAGTCTTAAATTGAAAGCGGATTCAAAACCAGTATTTATGAAAGCAAAGACTGTTCCCTTCTCTATGAAACCGATAATTGAGCAGGAACTTGACAATTTGGAAAAGCAGGGAATCATCAGTAAAGCTGAAACGAGTGATTGGGCTAAGCCCATAGTTCCAGTTTCAAAGCAAAATGGCGGCGTACGTATATGCGGTGATTTCAAGGTCACTGTTAATCCGTCGCTTGATGTGGACAAATATCCCCTTCCCAAGGTCGATGACGTATTTTCAAATCTATCCCTAGGCCAGATGTTTAGTAAGATTGATCTGAGACAAGCATACTTACAGATAGAGTGACGAAGAGAGCAAAAACATCTTAACGCTAAACACTCACAAGGGTTTATATCGGATGAACCGTATGATATATGGTGTGGCATCTGGGCCTGCCATATGGCAACGTACCATGGAACAAATACTACAAGGATTACCTGGTGTTCAGTGTATTTTAGATGATATGTGTGTCACTGGTAAAAACGACGAAGAACATTTGCAAAATCTCGAAAATGTACTTTCGAAGCTTAGTTCATTTGGATTAAAAGCAAACAAGGATAAATGTGTATTCATGAAAGATCGGATTACATACTGTGGTCATGAAATTGATAAGGAACGTCTTTGGAAGCAAAATAGCAAAAAAGGAATCAGTGTTAAAAACTCCAAGACCTCTTGATGTTTCATCATTAAGGGCATAGCTTGGTACTCTAAATTATTACCATCGCTTCTGTCCGGATATGGCTACGGTTATTAAACCAATGAACGAGTTATTAGAAAAGAACATACCTTTCGAATGGTCTGAGAAAGTACAGGCTTCTTTTGAACGGTCAAAAAAGCTAATTACGTCGGAGCCCGTGCTCACACACTATGACCCTGATCTGCCCTTAAGGCTTGCAACAGATGCAAGTCCCTGGGGGATTTCAGGAATCTTGAGTCATGTATTGCTAGACGGGTCGGAAAAGCCGATATATTTTGCGTCAAGATCATTGTCGAAAACTGAACAAAAGTACAGTCAAGTAGATAGAGAAAGTACGGCTCGGTTTTGGAGTGTAAAGAAGTTTTTTCCATATTTGTATGGTAGACATTTTACATTGATAGTCGATTGCCAAGCTTTGACATCTATTTTCAATCCAAAACGCAGTATACCGGCAACGTCAGCTGCTCGTATTACAAGGTACGCGTTATACCTATCTGGGTTTAATTACACGATTGAATACAAGAGTGGCAAGCGGCATACAAATGTTGACGGATTATCTAGATTACCCGTGCAAACACACCACGATGAGGATACTGTAGACGCAGATGACGTGTTCTTCACTTCTCAAGTCGAACCACTTTCGGTTACAAGTGCGCAAATAAGTCGCGAAACACAGCGCGAACGCATATTGTCGCATGTATACGAACGAGTTAAGAATGGCTGGAATTCCAATGAAACTGTGGAGCCAGTCTACAAATCGTATTTTAATAGACGTAATGAACTCTCTATCAACCGCGGAGTACTAATGTGGGGCATTCGCGTGATAATACCTGTGAAATTCCGCAAGGCCGTGCTTGATTTATTGCACATTGGGCACCCTGGGATTGTTCATACTAAAGCGCTAGCAAGAAGTTATGTGTATTGGCCTGGCATTGACGCAGATATTGAGCAATTAGTTAAGAATTGTACAGGATGTCAAATGCAGCAAAAAGCACCCCCTTCTGCAAATATGCACCCGTGGACGTATCCTAGCGAACCGCAAGGCCGCGTGCATGTAGATTTTGTAGGACCGTTTCTTAACAGAATGTTTCTTGTGTTAATTGACGCATACAGCAAATGGCCGGAAATAGTTGAAATGTCAAGCTGTACAGCTGAAAAAAACAATTCAAGCTATGAGATCAATTTTCGCTAGAAATGGAATTCCAAAAGTGTTAGTTTCTGATAACGGAGTTCAGTATACGAGCGAACTTTTTCAGAAATTTATGAAAGATAACGGCACATATCACATTAAAACGGCGGTTGCGAATCCAAGCACAAACGGTGCCTGTGAGCGATTCAACGGTACTTTTAAGGCAGCATTAAAGTCTATGAAAGACCAAAATGCAGATATGAACCAGAAAATAAATGCATTTTTGCTTTCGTATAGAAATCAGACACATAGTGTCACCGGCGAAACACCAGCTAAACTATTCTTAGGACGTACACTTCGTTCAAGAATCGACTTGGTAAAACCAGACACAAAAGCGCACGTCGAAAAATATCACATGAAATCAGCATTGTCTGACACCGTTAGAAATAGGTCAAAATGTCCTGGCACGTGATTATAGGCCCACCGCTACGGAAAAATGGAAACCAGGAGTAATAATAGATCGAGAAGGACCGCTCTTGTACAAAATTGACATAGGTTACGGTAATATCTGGAGGCGTCATATTGACCAATTACGCAAAACTGACATAAATGTCAGTTCCTCTGACATTTCACAGCGCGTCCCCTTACCGCCATACCAACCCGATAAATGCGAAACGGGCAGTGAAGACAAAAAATTTCCACCAGTCGAGTCTGGAAACCAAGATATGACCCCTGATGATAAACAATCGAGCACAATGAGCATGCCAAATCCAGAATCTGAAATTATAGAACGCAGATATCCCCAGCGGGAACGTAATAAACCTGACCGCTACGGTCATTCATGAACATTAATGACACCCAAACAAACTTGAACTGTGCTCTTAGGTCAAAATGAACATTTGTAAATTGTAGTGAAAGCAATTTATTACAGAGCGTGGTATGCAATGGAAGTTAATAGACAGTAATGACTTTGTAATTACTTGGAATTTACACGCCAAATAAAACAGACTAAATTTCATGTCATTGATTAAAATCGAACAGGCACGAACAATAAATTATCTCTGGAATTTATTTGTGTTAAACTGTTATTTGATGTTTGACTGTTCCTGTGATTTTCATTTGATTATCAATATTTTATAGTTCAAAATATTGACAATAAATTTATTAGGGGAGACTGTTGTGTATTAGAGCGTATCATTGACTTAATTCTCATCGCATGCTTGTACACCTAAGCCACGCCTACTGGCGTTTCCATGCACCAGTTATTGTTAGGGTTTAGCAGTAATAAAATAGCCTTAGAACTGTACACTGTTGTTACTTTATACTCCTGCATACATAACAGGTACATTCTATGTCATGGTCATGTAACGGCAGCTTAAATCTAATAAGAAATATTGTTCAAACACTCGTCTATATGCAGAGTGTAGAATGCTTCAGTCCAACATTTATTTCCCTTATGTCGACTGAAAGAAAATAGAAAATGCTGGATATTGCGAAATTCATCAAACTTGATATGTCTATGCGTATTGACACCCTTTAACATCATTCCTGTCTCTTAACTGTATTATGTCACTTGTTATTACGTAATTGTGTTTGTTTTTGTATCTACATGTATATATGTTTGTACATGTATATATGTTTTTTTGTAAATATGTTTATGCCATATTTAGGTGTTATGCCGAAGCGCATGACCACTAAAATGTTCACACTGTTGACTAGATAAGAAAATGCGTAGACATAACAACATTTCATCTATTATATCGGTCATCAGCGTACGGCTTGTATTGGCGCTTGTTCAGTAAATTCAGTAAGTTATAGAAAACACACGTACATAAGATGTTTCGCAAACTTTTCTGTTTGTCCAGCGTACTGTGTGCAGGTAAATATATAGTTTTACGTACGTAAAGCGATGTTTTACTAATACATGTAAATGTCTAAGTAATCCGCGATGTTTTTCTACTTTAAAAGTATAAGACACCAATCAGTCGACCGCCAGTTGACATCCTTTCAATCAGTCATTATTAATCTATGTTAATTTAAGTGTCGTTCTAAAATGTTTTACTTCACTTTTGGCTTTATAGCGACGGGCACCTATTCATGTGCACTTCGAATACGTGACATTTCCTGTGTGCCACCCGACAGTCTTTTGAGTGAATGAACAATAAATACCTGCCTTTTACTAAAAGTTAGCTGGTATAAATACCTCTATATCCTGTCCGCTACCACGATTTTTTTTTGGGGGGGGGGGGCTATGAGAAATTCATATGGTCCCTATACCCCGTCCCTGAGATACTTTTGACTTGCAGCACTGATAAAAACCCGATACATCCGGATGCTACACACCTGCCCCAAACTGAAAGTCGGAAACATTGTCATCATTTCGACTAAAGGTCACCGGAAATGACGATATGACGGTGACCCTTGCGCGAAAAACTTCTTTTTTTTAGCTTGACAGGCCTACTGTTGGACCCCTTTAGGGCACTGATCCTGACCCTTTGTCTAGCCATATATTCCTTCAATAGAAAAATAATACTTTTTGGCGCTAAATGTTATTGTAATTCCACAGGGAATCGTACCACAATGGCGGGTAGGACCAGTAATTTAAGTTTTGGAAAATCTACGTTCAAAGCCCTCTTTAAAGGTGTCCAGCGGGCCCAAAAACCTGTGCACGACCCTGGGACCGTAATATCATTTAGTCTGGGATGCCTGTGTACCCATGACAGCGAAGTTCCCGAATTTGGGTACTTAGGTCGAAAACTTTTCCGGCGAGTCTCCATTAGTACGCTATGGTAGCGGAAAGGATATACAAAGATGATATAACCCATTACAATTCCAACTACATGAACTAAATTAAAAGGTGCATAGTTATATTGAAGTACACGTTTGTATTCATCATCGAATTAGTGTTTCCATTAATTTTGCTCCAGACGAATTTGCTCTTCAATAGATACAATCCTGATTTCAAACTACTTGCAGTCTGTTGTAATTGTATGAATGTGTTCATTACATATACATGTGTATGTACTTAATAGATTTGAACCTGAACTAAGACATAAAAAAACTGTCTGAAAATTACTAATCATTACTTTTTCAACTTCAGTTTGGCCAACATGACCAGTTCCAATTTTCATGAATATCCTTTCCGCTACCGTAGCGTACTAATGCAGACTGGCCGGGATGGTAATTTCGGCCTTCCGTAGTTTTCGACCTAAAGGCCCAAATTCGGGACTTTTGCTGTCATTGGTACACAGGCATCCCAGACTAAAAGATATTACGGGCCAAAGGTCGTGCACAGGTTTTTGGGCCCGCTGGTCCCCTTTAAAGAGGGCTTTGAACGTAGATTTTCAAAAACTGAAATTACTGGTCCTACCCACCATTGCGGTACGATTCCCTGTTGGATTGCATTAACATTTAGCGCCAAAAAGTTTTTATTTTTCTATAGAAGGAATATAAGGCTAGAATAAGGGGTCAGGATCGGTGTCCTTAAGGGGCCCAAAAGTAGGCCTAGCAAGCTAAAAAAAAAGTTTTTCGCGCAAGGGTCACTGTCACATCGTCATTACCGGTGACCTTTAGTCGAAATGTCGACAATTTTTTTCTACTTTCACTTTAGGGCAGGTGTGTAGTATCAGGATGTATCGTGTTTTTGTCAGTGCTGCAAGTCAAAAGTGTCTCAGGGACGGGGTATAGGGACCATATGAATTTCCCATCCCCCCCCCCCAAATATCTTGGTAGCGGAAAGGATATAGGCTCATAAAAAGTGCCTTGTGATGCAGATTTCATATATACATGAGTCTTATCAGGTCATACGTAGTACTTATGACCTTCTCATTCTAAGCTAGCGACTTGTTTATATAATTTTCGCTTGTTGTTTTAAATGCATATGTACGAATAATCATGCTCCTTTGTTATTCAGTAACCGGCGTCTGTTTGGATTATTGGGTTACGTTTGGAAGTTCCTGTTATTATTTCGCCCATCTACCGACTGACAATGTTACATGGCAGGAAGCGTCTGTAAATATATTTAAATATTTCAGTTAAGGTGATTCCCAACTCTTCAGATGGGCGGAAGTTTATAAATCGGTGTAAATAAGACGTAGCTACAACGTATGTGAAACGTAATATAATGCACCCACACACAATTATATCCAAGTTTAATATTTGTTTAGCAAGCATCCCGAATACTTTAGAGGAATGTTCTTTTGCATTTATTTCGTAAGAATATAGACTAGCTAATGCAAAAGAGCATGGGCTCATCTTTAAATATACACCTTTTTCAAAAACAAATTATCGCGGAAACTGGATACAACGTATTCAAAACGTTAATGTATTTTGTAAACTCTCCTGGTTATCGACATTTCCGAAATCACTGAAGTGTCAATAAAAAAATCTAGCCGAGCAACTGCCATAAAATTTGGTATAAAACTTCTATAATAGTTACTCTACTGGTTGCATGTACGAAAACAGTATGCTGTTTAACTATTTTTTTCGTATAACCTAAAATGATAAATTACATATTTTAAAATATCATATATAACATGCATAGTCTAAAACAAACGTTATCGTGTGATTCCGTATATATAAGAAATTTCGTGCATGCCAAGTTTCATGTAATTAAATGTCAAACTTTTTCGGTGTTCAAAATGCAAATATCAGTTTTTATGGGGGTTCCCTAAAATCTAAAAATATCTTGAAAACTAGCCAAGCTAAGCTGTTATAATTTTGTGCAATCACTACCATGAGTGTGTTCTTCATAAAAATCAGGTGTTTGATACCTCTTTTACAGAAAAAATTAAGAGTTTGGAATTACTTTAAATCATTTGCTTGAAGTAGTACTACATGTATCAGCATATGATGAATTGATATCATAATAAAAATATTAATACATGGCGACCTGACCCGGAACTGAGAGTTACTTACATAATTTATTTACATCATATTGTGAACTTGATAGATGATAAACTTGAACGTAAACAAATGCACTTCCAGATTATTTTGTTTTGAATAATGCTTTTGGTGTTCGTGCTAGCTCATTCGTTCATGCATAATTGCCATCGTTTCCATTGCGTCATTGGACCTTAACTGACCCCGTATGGAAAATACGAGTTCGAAATCGAGTGGTACCGCGAACCGGCTTCATTACCATGTGTAATATATAGAAATACTACGAAGGGGCCATGTCAATAGATCTACATTTTTGAGTTTGTGTTTGGCTTGATTTGGTTTAAAACTTCAAAGGCAAGGAAAAAAGCAGTATTTCTTGATAAATACGACAAGTTATACCGAATTTTCGGTTGCATCTTAAAGATAAATAATTTATCCGTCGAACTGTATAAAAATATTGACGATTTATCGGCGCGTATGGAAAATACGAGCTCGAAAACGAGTGGTACAGCGAATCGGCTTCAATACCAGGTGTAATACATGTATATAGACGAACTACGAACGGGCCATGTCAATTGTGTTCTGTTGCCAGTGTGTTGCTTTCTACCTGAATCAAAGCATCTTTCACGACACATTACCAGAAAGTAATTATATTCACTACAAGAAATTTGCATTTGAAATATATCAATTTTGCTGTGACCATTTTTTACCTTTAAACAACGGGTGTATTCGCTGCAGCTAGGTTATTCATCGAGTGGATTCTCTATCACTGGACATTTCGGCGCTGTCAACGATGTCCTCCAGAGGTGCGCCAGTCGAGGTTTATCACATCTCGGCTAGAACCTAGCTAGCAGCCCATTAGCTTGCCGACATACGTCTGCTATTGCCCCTCTCCTCGTCATGCCTGTGATACCGCGTATGCTGTAGGCTTTTCAGAGTGACTGCCCGGCGAAGCCCGACTGTCAACCTCGACAGGGAGGTTCCATGTCTTCCATCCTCGCTGTCGGCACTCCTCCAATAACGGTTTGTATTTGGCCTTTTTTCTCTCGTAAGCTTCTTCTATTCGTGTTTCCTATGACATTGTCAGAGTTCCACGAGTACAATCATCTTCTTGGCTCTTGATATGAGGAGCACATCCGGAGACGTCAAGTTGTGGTAGCGATCTCAGGTGGGAATGTCAGCTGCTTTGTAAGGTCCACAAGCAGCTCTTAGTCTCTTGCTTTAGCTTGGTGGTATGATACTGCTAGGAGCTGATCCTTTCTTTTTTACGAAATTGATGAAAGTTTGAATGTGCTGGTAGCTTCTTCTTTCTGGCCACATCTAGGCTGACCATTTTCGCTCAAGATCTTGTCGTCTCGCCATCGATACCTTCCGTACGTCAATGCCACTCTACACGGAGACTGGATGTGTTCAAGATATTCTGGCCTGCCTCATAACTTGCACTTGGGATCTTCTGTGGGTTTCAAGGTCTGCAGATTTGTTGGTGTAGGCAGTACATCGTACACAGAACCAACTGTTACAATACTGTTGAAGGCTTAGACGGGCCTCATTGTAGCTAATAACACTATGTTGATTATCCATAAATATACCGTTAAGGTTTTCACATGAAAAAATCATTGAGTACTTAAATCCTACCGGACCAGCATAAAGTATGCATGTTACATACCTGGGTTACAAATGCAAACTAATCGCCAATCATTGGACGGTGTACTTTGGTCTAATCGGGCATATGGCCGGATGGACATTGGCCGGTCGTCAGGCTGAGGTTGGAGTAATTAAAGTGCATTGCTACTCGTCGACCGGCATCCGCACGCTACCTAGGCATTGGGTTACACGTCAGATTCACGGACATCGTTCAGCGTCCTGTTGATTTGTGACCTGCAGTCAGTCAACGAACATTTGCGAATGAAATCGTAAATAGAAAAAACAAACGTATATTTCTCGTTGTTCGAACATTTTATTTTCCTAATATTTGGTACACATTTAGATGAATTTACTTCCATAACAATGATGCAATATTAGCCGAGATTTGTTACCTCTTCAGCAAGCATGTTCCTGGATGAAATCACATCTAGTAATAGTGAACAATAAGGCAGAAAACGACTTCCTCTTCAAGTATATAGCTGAACTTAGTCCAGGTAAGTCATTATAAAGAGTTTGAGGAATTTTTTTCCGGAATTTGAAAAGTTTGTAAACAAATCAATAGATTCTTACGAAATTGTGCATTCAGTTTCTCAACTTTTAATAGACCGATTACGTGATGTATTGCACTTTTAGCTGGTTATTAATCATTGAATCCATACTGTTATATAACATATATTCTAACACTGTCTCTATTTTGTTCCATGTAAACGTATAGAGCTGTAGCGTTATCTAATAAACGGTATATCACGGTGGAATTTCGGCTGTTTAATTTATCTCCCGATTATAATTCGCGATTTTTATCAATGAAATTTACGTCTTGTTTATTTCATGACGTCATGAATTGTGACGTCGCCGTAGAGCGCGACGTTTTGCGTAATTTTCTTTTTGCTGTGTGTCTGTTTATTTATTCGTGATTAATTCCTACGCATATGAACTCTAAACCGTGATCTATTCACCGGTATATATCACGCAAAACTGCGATCTATTTCCTATAACCAATCGACAGGGAAGATATCAGCCAACAGAAACATAAGAGCACAAGAGGCTGAACAGCTGAAAGACTTGACATTCCACTACGACATCCTACTACTTCAGTCAGTCAAACATAAGAGCACAAGAGGCTGAACAGCTAAAAGACTTGACATTTCACTACGCCATCCTACTACTTCAGTCAGTCAAACATAAGAGCACAAGAGGCTGAACAGCTGAAAGACTTGACATTCCACTACGCCATCCTACTACTTCAGTCAGCCAAACATAAGAGCACAAGAGGCTGAACAGCTGAAAGACTTGACATTCCACTACGACATCCTACTACTTCAGTCAGTCAAACATAAGAGCACAAGAGGCTGAACAGCTGAAAGACTTGACATTCCACTACGACATCCTACTACTTCAGTCAGTCAAACATAAGAGCACAAGAGGCTGAACAGCTAAAAGACTTGACATTCCACTACGACATCCTACTGCTTTTGTCAGTCAAACATAAGAGCACAAGAGGCTGAACAGCTGAAAGACTTGACATTCCACTACGACATCCTACTACATCAGTCAGTCAAACATAAGAGCTCAAGAGGCTGAACAGCTGAAAGACATGACATACCACTACGACATCCTACTACTTCAGTCAGTCAAACATAAGAGCACAAGAGGCTGACAGCTGAAAGACTTGACATTCCACTACGACATCCTACTACTACAGTCAGTCAAACATAAGAGCTCAAGAGGCTGAACAGCTGAAAGACTTGACATTCCACTACGACATCCTACTACTTCAGTCAGTCAAACATAAGAGCACAAGAGGCTGAACAGCTGAAAGACTTGACATTCCACTACGACATCCTACTACTTCAGTCAGTCAAACATAAGAGCTCAAGAGGCTGAACAGACAAGAACGAATCAAAATGACGACCAAACATCACAAGGGCAACACTCAAAGTAATACTGAATAGAAACAGTTAGTGTTCAGGTAAAATGTTCACAGAAAGTTGATGGTGATGTTTATCATAGTTTTTCTGTTTATTGCAGTTAATAATGATGACCAATATTGGACGTTTGGTAATGATATACACACAGAGAACCAATGGAATTGGGGCTTCTCTCAAAACAGGTGTGTAACACATCATGTTAAATTATATACGAATTTATTGTACGACAGTGTACGACACAGACGTCGGATTATAAGCCATTATGAACCATAATCACTAAATGAATAAATATAATCACTCAATTGCTCAATGAATCGTGAACTATTGTTTCCGGCCCAACTCGCTAAGATTCTGCGTGCGGAGCACACATGCAGAGCACACGTACAGGGTGTTAAAAAAGTTTGTTCTCAAAATTTAAATTCACACTTAATTTCATATCAGCTATTTAAGCAGTGAACAATTTTGATTTATTACTCCTATAGCTTTATTTAATGCCAGAAAGATTAGAAAAACGGTAGAAGCATCTTTACATTCTTCTGACGTCAGAAAAAACTATTGAAACTGAAGCATTGAGAACGAACTTTTTTGTAACACCCTTTAATTCAAGCGTTCTTCACAATGCACAACACAAAGCTGAACAAGAACATGAAACTTAACCGCTATTATTCCTATATTTGGTTGTCAAAACAGTTGTCTAAAACGTTTAAGAATCACGGTACATGGTATAATACCAATGGGGATAACGTATAGAACGGAAGTGATACCCTGACGGTTTTTCGACTGTAAATTTCGTCGCTTCGGTAAGTAAATCTTGATTTTTCTTTGTTTTGTAAGACGCTTTCAATGAAATCAACCAGCCCACCGTACCCGGCCCTGTCGATACCAGGGTATCACTTCCGTTCTATACGTCATCCCCATTGAATACAGTAATGATGAATACTTTCTAATTATAGTCATGTCCGTCAAACAGGAATTTTATGGTGATCAACTATAGGCCTTTACCATTGGGCTATTTCGTGAAGTCTGGTTCCCTCTCCAATATAACAGTGGTACAAGCTCTAGTAGTTTATATAGTGTAATAGCGGACTATACGTATAAGATCCGGTTTATGGTATCACCTGTGCACGTGGTTTGGTCAGAGTTTGAATTCACTAATGGATCTAAAAATTTGTGTTAAATCCCGCACTGAAGCAAAGATACTAGAAAATGGCTGCCAATAGAATAACAAAAAAATTTAAAATGCGATATTCGGCAGCTCATAAATTTTCTTTTATTTTTTAATGATGTTTAAAAATATTTCAAAAACTAGCGTAGGCCCCTGTCTAGAAAAGAAAAGATAATAATTATCAGTCTTCCATGGTTGCTGTGCAACCAATCTTTTGTATGGGGAGGGCTATTTCCTAAATGTTTGGACACAAAAAAGGCAGCCATTTTTTTGCCCGCTTCGGAAGGAAATTGTAACATTTTCAGTGCATAAACGATGCTACAAACTGTTATGAGACACATGATTACTCTGAGATAACGAAGTAAGTCGAGCGGGAATCGTTTATATGCGCGAAATATCAACCAATCTTTAGAAAATCTAATAAAAAAGACACATGTTTCGTTTATTTCCCATCGCAAAGTTTGCAATACAATAAATTCGTTTCGGGTATTTACGTATCTGGACCGGACGGTGATAATCCACATCGTAGTTGTAGGTTATTGTAAAGAAAGTAAAACAAATGCATTTTCGTAATTCCTCGCCGAGATGTAATAAAAAATCCCTCCAAAATTGTCAAAAAATATTCGCGGGATAAAGGTCGCGAAAACTAATTACATGTTGTTGTTGTCGTTATTGGATACAATAAATCCGTAATTTTCCGTCTAAATCTCTTTTATGTTGTGACGATTTGCAGGGTTTATTTAACAAAAAAAGGTGATTAAGATTAAAGATGTTTGATATTTAATCGTAATATGATTAATTGAAATGAAAATAGCCTTTTCTTTTGAACTATCTGGTATGCTCATGCAACCCATTAAAAAAAGGTAAAATATCAAATAAGGCCTATTTGAAATCAGTTGTTATCTGTGTTTATATCTAGTTATTCATTTTTAAATTAGTTACCCCTGAATTAAGTAGACCTAGAATTAAACAAATTGAAAAACGTGTATTATCCACAGACAGATATATTTTCATTTTGATCGGACTGACAAACGATAGCAGGTTTGTATCGTCTTTCGTTACTTTGTACCCAATACTTCGTATCAAACCGCTATGGAGCGCTTTCCTGTGCAACGAACCGCTTCGATAGATTGCATAGACGTAGGAAAGCGCTCGGTAGCGCCTTTTGGTAACGGCTTGCTCCAGATTCGTAACTTCGTAACCAAACAATTTTTTGTGAAGTTATGCATTACCAAAAAATCCAGTACTAGATAAGCATGTTACAAATAATGTAGGACAACTGACATAGTCCGCTAAAAATATGCTGTGCATTAGTTCATATTATTGAGAACGGGAACCAGACCATACATCCAGTTGAAAAGGCCTATAAGTGTTACGCGATTTACAGAATAACTTCAACATTTTGGCAACCTGGTGAGCCATCTAACAATGGCTTTGGTGTAGTGGAGGACTGTTTGGCTCTCCGTTCAATATGGCATGCATGGAATGATGAAAGTTGTTACCATACTGAATATTACATTTGTGAAATGCCGTAAGTTGTTTTCATATATGTTTTCACTGCCCATGTTTATGGCGAATGCATGATTAGAATCAATTTTAGCATCATGCTGAACACTTTAAGCATCATACTTACACTTTTAGCATCATATTTTATATTTGTATTATAGTAATTTAATTAGCATATGACACGAATCCAACACTATTTGTAAAACGTGTGCACTGCGGAAATGCACGTCTCCTTACGCGAAAGTGTGCAATTAGAATCATAGAGGTCTGCATCGACTCTCCGGTCTCTCACTCATTATTATAATAAACAAGGGAATAACTATATAGAAGTTAATCACATATTGTTTTCTCCAGTAGCAGTACATTTATTTTCAAGACTATATTATAACGATTCTTATGTTTGTATATACCAGGGGTGATCAATATATTCGTGGACTGTTCATCTAGCAATTTTATATTGTCAGTTAGGCTCTAAAACAATGTATTATCATTTAGAGTAAGACCCTTTCGACAGAATGCACTTATTACACAATTTCATTCACCCAATGAGCGCGTGACGTAGGCCGTCACGTGACGCCACTCTATGCGCTCCCGTTTTAAGCATACATAGCTCCTTTTTGGACTCATATCTGGTCCCACATGGACGATCGTTTTACTATTAAGACAGAAATAAGTAATAAATAATCACTTCTCAAATGTACGATGAAAACAAACAGAGTTTTGATACGTTATTGGACATAAGACTCTACAAAAGACGATTGGCTTAACGCGGTCGTATTATCCCGATGGAGAAAAAACCACAACCTAGCAAGTTTGGAGCACAATTTCTAAAGAACCCTTTGTAACTAGATTCAAAGGTTTATATATTCGTAGTCAATACTGATCGCAGTTTTCACCAGTAATATATGGTTAAGAAATATGCCTCTCATTTTACAGAAAATAGAGGAGAGTGTCCCTACCATGGTGATAATTCTTCCGCTTTTTTCTATTTTATCAATGCACCTGCTTGACAGGTGCCTACAATCGCATATACGATATAATCATATGTAGATCCTTAATATGTGGCGCAACGAATCAATGTCATCTTTGAGATATAAGAAGGATTTTCCCAGATTGACGTAATTTTTACTGACATTCCGTTGCTCTGTGATTATGTATTGTCCGACATGCCCGACCGCGCGTGCTGCACACGGGTCACGATAAGTGACGTCATCATGTAAAGTGTGACGTCACAATAAAATAAATTAATTAAAACGCCAGATAATTAAAAGATCTGCATGACCTGGTAATTTCATTACTCAAGGATCAAAATAAGAAACGTTAGAAGGAAAGTCCACGAATATATTGATCACCCCTCGTATATGTGATTCATAGGCCAATGGCCTAAATCTTGAAAATAAGCTGTAAAACTGTATGTCACAATATATCGCTCTCCCGCCGTTACATATATGTTTAAACGCAATCCCGAGGCCATTTACACAAATGATCACACGAGGCTCTTCACACGGGAGTGACAACCAAAACAACTTACCTCTGAAAAGTAGCATGAACGTTAGTAATGTCATTGTTTTTCACATTTTAATTGGATAAAAAACAGTAAAAACCAATACCTTATTTACTAAGCAACGTACGAATAGTATACTATATGCTAATTACGAAATGAAGAAGTTGCAATGTTTATTAATTCGAGTGGTCGACAAAGTGGAAAATACCTTTAAATTCAATTTATTATGAAGCAGTTATAACATGTGATGACCTGTTTGCACAGTTTGCCTCATAATTGTATTTTATTATGGGTTAAATGTTTGATATATCTTTTTGTCCATATTTTACTACATGTATGTATCGTGTGCCTATCTTTGCAGGGCTAATGGTGAAGTAAGTATTGTTGGTTAGAATAACCAAAACATGACCAGATTGCCATACCGTGTAAATATTTAACATAATTGGTCATTAAACCATAAAATGTATATAATATTTATCAGTTTTATTATAAAAGTCACAGTAACTGTATCATTGATATAGAGTAGAATTTTTTTTAATAAATTGTATGTTATCTTAAATTTTATAAAAACAATGTCATTTGTTTACTCTTATAATATTAATGCTTCAGTTACCAGTGCTTGTATTATGTATCTAAGTCATTCGTACTCTAAGTCTCTGTTGAATGCCGTCTTAACTCTCCGATGTGTTGTAATGTTTAGCTCGACTTTTCGAAGAAATAAAGTAGAACTAATGTCGTGACGGGATCGTCTGCGTGTGCGTCTGCGTGGGTTAAGTTATTGGCAGAGTCATTTTCTCAAAGGCTATCAAAGGTATATACTTGAAACTCAACATAGTTATTCATCATCGTAAGAGGAGTCCATAATGACGAGGCTGGTAACTCTTGGTACCTATATTTATGGAATTGTCTGCCCTTGTTTGGACTTTGTACATCTACTGACAAGAGGGAAAACTTTATCCACCATTTTATAAGAGTTATATCCTTTTTCTGATTTAGACTTTTTACTAAAAAATGTCAATTTCTCAAAGACTTTTAAAGTTATCCACTTTAAACTCAACATGGTTTTCACCATCACAAGGGGAGTCAATATTGATAGGGTTGGTAACCCTGTGGTCGATATTTATGAGTAATCGTCCATTGTTACACCTAGAACCTCGCTGAGCATGAGTACTATCAAGTACGAGAAAGTCTAGCGTCCAGCACTCGAGGCTTCTTAAATTCGTCGTATTTGGGTTTATATCTCATTTTTAGGTATTCCTGGAACAAACTCTTCCATTTCAGACTATCACTATTGGCACCTCATTCCAGACGGTATCTACCACCCCTAAATAATTAGATAAGAACAGTTGTCTCTGGTATTAAAGTTGAGCGCAAAACCGAAGGGATCGGTAGCGGATCAGTAGACTATATATACATTGTATATATACAAGCCAAGCACTTTTTCCTATAATTCTAACAACTTAACACTTCCTGAGTAAATGAGTCATGTTTAGATTAAATAACATTATTCGACATTTTCACGACTATTAATGACGTAAAAAATCCTCAAAAGCAGGATGGCATTAAAAGAAAGAAATCCGGATAATAGTTATCACCATTTTGTTTGTAGTCGTTGCATCTTCCCTTGTTTATTTAGAGTGCTTAGTTGTTCTCTTGTCCAATATATTCATTCTTCAAATTCCAAATACTGCAAAATTCAAATACTTAGTACATGTTAACTGAGGCGGTGTGGCTAAATCCAATGATAATTGATGGGGTGTGTCTTAATTTTCAAAAGAATGAGTACAATTACTACAGTGCAGGATAATATTATCCTGCATTGTATAAATACAACTTCATTGTACTTTACTTCGGTCAACGTGGCCTCTATCGATTTGCGTGGTCGAGTTTTATTGGAGTCCACAACTTTAAAATCACAACACCGTGCTATCGATTTTCATTGGACATGTTAATGGGTCAGCATTGTAATACATTTAGATACGCCTTATGTTAACAAAGTGACAGCCAATGATATATGTTAGAAAGAAAAACTTAACGCGTGGTTGTTGATTTTATCTCGGGCTACGCCCTCGACAAAATAAGACAAACTCGCGTTTGCGTTCTCTTTCTATAACTTAAATCAGATATTTCGATGATTAAACATGTTTAAACCTATATAGGCCCGCAAATAGGCCCACAGTGATCAGTAGTGTTCCGCAGTTAAAACGTGATAATTAATGCCGATATTTCGCGCAGTATCATGATCTGCTTCGGTGCAAGGAGTTCCGATTTGAGCATTGCCACTGAGAAATATGCCGTACATAGCTTAGGTTAGTTTTCTTCTAAATCTAGTCCAAGTGACCTTGCCCCCAAAAGGCCTCATTTTCAATTCAAAGTTCGGCCTTTACACCAGCTATCTACTCAGCAATGTAATCATATTGCATCCCTTACTGACAATAGTTTACCCATGAAAGCCGTTACCCGCTGAAAACCGATGTTGAGCTAGACGTAACTCTAATGTCATGTATCCCAAGTTGCGTCCGAGCGTTACATTTGTTTTCGATTCCCTCAACGCCGTATGAAAACGTTACAATTCTCTGACGGTGTATCGGGATTACCACCGTCAGGTGACCAGTTGCTTATCTTAAAAATAATTCACTCAGTATGGAACCTATCTACATGTCATGATCCTGTTCAGTGTTATCAAATTTCGCCTTCAAACTACAAATGTAGTAAAAACAGGATTTACGTAAGTAATAGAGATTATTATATATATACTGAAAGACACTAGAAACGCACACATTATTCCTTAAAATGGTAAATAGTAAGATAATCACCCTGTTATGTAACATTATAACCCATAATTCGACATTGCTATAGCGAAATTTTTCGTTGCCTGTCCACGTAGTATCCCGCACGATGCAAACGTGCAACAAATGGGCATCGTGCTAAATAACAACAAACATGGACTCTGAATGTGTTGCAATGTCATTTTAAATAGAAACCAACAAAAACAAATCGGAACAGGGAAGGCAGCACTCAACACAGAAGCAGCTATTTTCCATTTTGAATTTGTGTTTTCAAATGATTATTAAAAGCACAAATAACAAGACCTAGACAAGATCTACGAAAACAAATGGTTGCATTGAAAGTGAGCATCAGTGTTTTCTCGCTTAGCAGTGCTACTGATCGTCTTAGACCAGGTCAACCCGTGTACCCAACTACTTGACGTCAAATCGTGTTGCTACCCGACGTCAATAATGAACATGTATCGCATACTGTATGCCATATATACGGTTTATTGCATTGGTTTCCCACTTTTCAGGTTGCTTGTCACTATACATGGATAAATAGTCCAATATACCTAGACGCTTCGTATCAAATTTCCAATTGGCATTTGCTGTTTTTGACCGATCTCAAAAATGATGTTCACGTATGAACGTATGTCTTGGCACCAAGTAGTTATACGATTGCTAGAAATTGCGCTGGTAATGACGACTTATGGGTTACAATTAATGTTGCCTAACAGAGAGAGTTTCGTATAACTTACAATTTGAAGGAAAATATTTGAAGAAATAAGTGTTGCGTCTCAAAAGTCTTTCAGTCGTTTGTTTATATTCCTGATGAAGAACTGTTATTAAAGTAGAAACGTATATCTAAACATCTTGGAGTTTGTCTCGTTTAATTTTATCAAAGGCCTTTCAGTACATACATGATGTTAAAGATAAGAATATGTTCAAAACTACGGTGTTATAATTCTGTGTTAGATGATCTTAAAGGATACACACGAACGATGTTACGCACCTTTTTTATTTTCGCGAGCATCCTTTGCACGGGTACTGTATTTTATTAATTTAGGTTCTATGAAGCTATTAGTTTTTAATCTACAATTATTTAAAATTTGTTTGAGTTGTTGAACAAAATAAATGCGTTGATCGAATAAATCTATTTTAAAAGTTTGAGAATTTTATTAAATTTTCATTAAGAAAAAATATAGTTAAATTTTAATACGTTATGGATTGTTTACATTAAATTAGTTTAAAATTCAAAAGGTGTGACTAACAAACTACATTAATAAAAGAGTTATATAATCACGTATTCTGAAATCTTATCATCATATAAATTATTCGTCTTTGATATTTAAGTGTTATCAAATTGAAATCTCTTCTATATCAAATGTTTTTGCATTCTCATGTTGACAAGACCATACCGTAACAGAATCTTGATGAGGTCACCTTGTCATCATTGAGAAACTCATGCTTTTTCGTATATTGATCAGTATACACAACTCTATTATTCTATTAAACTAAAAGCAAAGCGCCTGTAACTGTTCTATTTTAAGTGACATAATGCGTGAAATAAACATATACAACCTTAACATGTGACAATGAGGCCCTGTCAACGATTATTTTATCAAATTTGATACCCTTTATTATACAAAAATAGTATATTGATGCTGGAATTGCAGATAAACATTACGACAAAGTAATAATACTATTAGTATTGTGTTATTCAGTGACCAGCCTCTGCAGGAATTATTGGACGAGATATGAAAGTTCTTGTTATTATTTCGCCCATCTACCGTCAGACAGAGTAACATGGCACCAAGCAGTGGTAAATATACTTTAAATAATTTGTTTAGTATTTACATTATTTTTTCTGTTTTGCTGTCCTAATAATTAAGTAATATATTCTAGCAACATTTTCATGGTTATACACGCAATATTTATTGTATACTTATTACTAAGTTATTGTAGTGTGATTGCATTCATGAATAAAGCATAGGCTCATAGTTTTAAATTATCTGAGTGTACGCTAAGTATATCAAATTATCTGAGTGTACCCTACGTAAAGAGAAGGATGTGCAGCGACCATGTTTAGTCGCAACGGATATGACGTCACAGGACATGGTGTCCGTGTTTGTTGTGACAACTGTAGACAAACTGGGCCCCAGCGTTCGTAACGTCATATCCGTCGCGGCTAAACATGGTCGCTGCTCAACCTTTTCTCTATTTAGGGTACACTCAGATAGTACACTCAACAAATTTTGAAATCATGTGCCTATGGAATAAAGCGCCGTCCACGAATGCACTGTCAAGACATTTTGATTCTATAGTTAACATGGAACCAACCTTAGAATAAATAAATTAATTAATTCGATGATATAACCCTCATTTGTATTGCTGCGTAAGCCTGAATATTAATTTTCCAAGTTAACAACGTGCACATTCTAAACACGCGGCTCGTTCCGTCATGGTCATTAATATGGGTTAGAACATGATTTTTAAGTTTTATACTTTTAGCAAGAATGTAACTGGAAGGACTCCCATCTTGTTATCGTGGACACAAAGGCTGAAAATGACTTCATCAAAAACTATCTAGCTGAACTTAATCCAGGTAAGTTACATTGGTCCATAAACAACTTTACAAGAACCCAGCTATGCCCTAGGATCCTCAAGCTTTAAATGGAAGTAGTTCATCAACGGTAGATGATTTTGAGGTTGTTACTTCGATAAAACATAACACACATTTATTGTTCACGAACGATTGACATCGTTTACGTGATCTCTCTACAATTTATTATAGTTTCTGGAGACGATTTCTGGACATTTGGAAACGATATACACACGGAGGGTGAGTGGAACTGGGGTTTATCCCCAAACAGGTCAGTAACCATATTTCATTCAAAACACACCTGCATAATATGACATAATGGCCGATTAGTCACTCTACAAAGAGTATAGCAAACGTTTATGAATTATTTTGAATATTTATCTAGAAGTCGGTCAACTTAACTGTGAAGAAAGGGCTGAGTATGTATTGAGATATTGCCGATTAGTAATTCTACAAAGAGAATGGCAAACATTTATGGATTATTTTTCTAGAAGTCGGGACAGCTTAACTAAGAAGAATTGAGGTATACCACGGATTTTCCAACACACTATGTGTCACAAAGCGCTTTGCCTGAATTCGACCCAAATGCAGTTTAGTTCTGACATTTTGCGCAAAATGTTTTTGTTGCTAAGTGATTACATCGATGTGACAAAATTTTGAAGAAAAAGGCCAATTCGTGGCGACGTAATTTCAAGGATTTCAGATTGCATTTAAAGTGACAATGTCTCGTTAAAATATGTTCTGGTTGTTTCTGACTTTTTGTGAAGGACACGTAGTCTAATATATAGTGGGATAGTGCATGTGTTTTTTGTCAAAAGCATTTGTTTCTTGAAATTGAAATTAGTTGAACACTAAGCTTAGCATTTTGTTACACTACCTTTACTAAAGTTATATTCACTAGTGTACATGTATTATGATTTTTTGTAATAAAAAAATGTATATTTATTACAATACCGTGACATGAAACATACACTGAACCACTTTTCTTTTTTGTCACTGTTCTAACCCCAAATACTTTAACAGTGATCATAATGTTTGATGATACTTTGCACACAAACATTTTATGACATTGTCTTAACACTTACTAGTAATTTATAAAAAATCAAAATCACATGCCAAAGTATGCATGGTCAGTCATGCAATCAATGTTGAGTCCATACATAAACGCTACGTGTGCAAAATATCCTCATACTCCAGACGGTCAAAAAGTTAAATGCTTTTCAGTGTTTCCCACCTAACATAACTAAACTTACTAACAGTCTTTCGGACGAGACATTAAGCGAGGTCCCGTGCATGATGCTTTACATCGGTACGTAAAAGAACCAGGGATGCTTCTGGAACTGGGGCATCTTCTATCCCACAAACACTAAAGTGACTAGCCTCTTCTGGGGGTCTCGCCCATATGGATTATCGGGTGGCGAGGATAAATAAAAGCAAAATAAACAAACTATCATCAAACAATATGATCACAGTTAAGGTTAATCGTGTTTGAAAAGTGACCAATTATAAAAGTGATTCAGTGCAATGTATTATAACAAAATGCATTAACACAAATAACTCAATGGCGTTCGTTTAATGTGATTCACAGAATAACTACATCATTTTGGAATCCCGGAGAACCAAGTAACGGTGGTGGAACTAACGAGGACTGTGTGAGTTTCGATACTGTCTATCATTTTGCCTGGAATGACGATAAATGTGACCGTCCTAATTACTACATTTGCGAAATATCGTAAGTTGCTTTCATATAATTTTATTATGTGACTGGCCATGAGATTTTGGGTCCAAATGAGGAATTTTTAGAAAATGATTGTTTTACTGCAAAATAATGTTAACAAATTCCTTATTACAAATATGAAATTTCATTGTTGTATCTGGTCTCGTTAAGTTGCTATGACGTCACAAACATATGCAATATCTTTATTCCAACTGCGGTTTGACGTTAGCAATTCTGTACAATGAGTTGCATAGACGATCTTGGGCCACGGAGGGTCAATTTAGACCCATGCCTAATTGCTTGGAAAATGATACTGTGATATAATCATTTCACATGATTTGTGATAAAGAAAGTTTTTGAAGGGCGTTGTTTTTAAAACTATGTTACCATGGCAACGAAAGAAAATGTTTTACAAAATATGAATTTTTTTAGAATTTTTGAAAATTTGTTTTATTTGTGTCCACATTATATATTCATCATAATTGAAACAAATCTGTTGATAAAATACATTTTTTAATTTGGTTGCCATGGTAACAGTTGTAAAACATGAAAAAACACGATATGCCTTTTACTTTAAATACTAACGCATTTAAACACAATCATGTATATCTAGCTCGTGCAGAATCATTAAATAAACATCGTGTTCTCTTTGTTTATTTGGTCCTCCATTTGCTATATTTACTAGCCAATGTTGATACCAAAGACGTGTGTTAAAATTGTGTTGACAAGTTTCATTACCTATCACCAGTAAGCAGGTAATCGTCGGGGACTAAGGTCATTGATGGGGTACGTTGCTAGCCTAATAAAATGATTTGGGTACTGCATTGCTTGTGCGTGGTAATTTACGGATTTTAACAATTTTATCGTCAGTAATAACGTGCTATAGCTGCTCATATCCTTTCCGCTATCACAATTTTTTGGGAGCCATGAGAAATTCATATGGTCCCTTTACCCCGTCCCTGACACACTATTGACTTGCAGCACTGATAAAAACTCGATACATCCGGATACTACACACCTACCCCAAAGTGAAAGTAGGATAAATTGTCAACATTTCGACTAAAGGTCACCGAAAATGACGATGTGACGGTGACCCATGCGCGAAAAACTTTTTTTAACTTCGTATGCATACTTTTGGGCCCCTTTAGGGCACTGATTCTAACCCCTTTGTCTAGCATTATATTCCTTCTATAGAAAAATAAAAACTTTTTGGTGCTTAATGTTAATGCAATTCCACAGGGAATCGTATCGCAATGGCGGGTAGGACCAGTAATTTCAGTTTTGGAAAATCTACGTCCAAAGCCCTCTTTAAAGGGGACCAGCGGGTCCAAAAACCTGTGCACGACACTGGGCCCGTAATATCCTTTAGTCTGGGATGCCTGTGTACCCATGACAGCAAAATGCACGAAATTGGGCATTTAAGTTGAAAACTACCGAAGGCCGAAATGGCCATCCCGGCCAGTCTGCATTAGTACGCTATGGTAGCGGAAAGGATATATCGTCAAATGAGAATGAAAAGCACGTAAACATCGTTAGTTGTTCCCCAAATATCTTCAAATACGAATGAAAAGATGTAAATATCGTCAGTTGTTCTTCATATATCGTCACTTACTCTCTCTGTCGAATTTTGCATTCCCTGTCCGATTAGTTATAATAATTGTACGTATACATGCAACTTCAATCAAAAACAGTGTTCGTCGTATTGTTAATATTTCAATTTATCTATGTTTTGTCTGCAGTCCATCATTATGGCATATTGTCTGTACACCTAGCATGCATCGATAGACGGGAAATCGATGTAACCACACTTTCTTTAGCCGAATGATTATCGATTCACATTTTAATATAACAATATATTGGTATATTGTGGACCATAATGAAAATTGGTTTGCCAATTTTGTTATCCTCAGAAAATTAAGACGTTGTTATTATTAATGGTAAAGGAATTGGACCACACATTAAATATTCCATTTCCTTGTTTGAGGACCCATTCGGGTAACCCCGTTTATTTCTATATTTGTATACGTAAATGACATTGTACAAATGTAATACATACAATCATAATGTGACAAAATATAAGTTGTACTAAAATATCGTTAGGTGTTGTTTTCTAGTAGTTTTATTATATATATTATGAATAGGGTTGCCCAAAATGTGACACTTTTTGGTTGAAACTTTTTAAATTAGATGCTACAAAGTAAAAGTATATTAAACTGAGATATCCAAATTGTTATTTAAAAAGTTTCTTTTATTATGTTCTGTCTACACGTGTGTGTATGTGTGTGTAGGTGCATAAGCGTATTTTAGTAGAGCAAGAATGAGAAACGAGTAGGTGGGACAAGAGAAAGAGAGAGGGAGAGAGAGAGAGACAGAGAAAACATTTCCTGATCATGTTACGTTGTTGTATATGCTTATCAAATTCCATTTCTTATAGTGTGATGGTAGTTTTCCTTTCACGAAAGCTATGTTTTTCAGTATTTTTCCGACCTTGTAGAAACTGAATGAATTTAGGAAACAATGGTAGTGAATTTTCCAGTTTGCATTTGAATAAAAAGTATTTTCCAAGAATAATTAGATAGTTAAGAATACTATTAATATTTGATGATTCATTATATCCTAATGATACTATTTGGTAATTTAGACGTACATTTATAGTATTTAACTGTAGAAATAAAGAGCATCTATTCCAAAATACTTGGACTTCGTGGCACTCCCAGAACAAATGTTTAACTGTTTCAACAAACATGTTACAGAATGAACATGTACTTGATTCCACATAACCACATATAAGAAGGAATTGATTTGTTGGTACAATATTTTTTAGATATTTATACTGAAATGCTCGTAGTTTTGATTCGATTGTTGATCTAATTGGTAGTAAATATGTGTATTTCCAGTCAATATTTTCAAAGTTATTGTTCCATTTAAGTTCAGCTTTGTCTATCTTATTTTGTTGAGCGTACTTCAGACAGGTGTTATATATTAATCGAGTGGGCTTTTTGCAAAATTTAAGTCTGTTTACTAGTGCTTCTGGTTCGTTTTCTTCGTTTTCGGAACTATTTATGTTGAAATTTTCTTTCCAGTAAAGATTCCATTTCCTGTACCATACACTTTCTTGGTAAAATGGAAGTTGACAAATTGTTAAAATAGGTCAAAACTGAACTTAAACCGAAACTGTTTTTTAAAAGCTGAATATATACCCAATAATACATGGTACAGAGCAGCAAGGCTAAATAAGTAAATAATATCTTATGGGTCTGTAACTGGTTCATCTATACGTGCTTATATGTATCAATATATCAATGTTACATCGATACTTAGCTTCAATATACTAGTATCGGATTCAACAATATGCCCTATAGGATCGACTCAATGACAGTTCTCATTGTCTGTCTTATTATTAAATCGTGTGATTATGCTTGCTTTTACAACTGAAACTTGAGCTTTCAGCGTTAAGATAATAATTTCTCGTGCAGTTATGTCAACTTATGTGTTGGGCATTGTGCCGTTTAATTGTGGTATGTAAGGTTGTTATGTTTTCTGTTCTAGGCTTGTTAAGTTGACTGCTGCATTCTCTGTTGATTTTATATTTTCTTTTTGCAGAGATAATGATGGAGAAAGTATTATTGGTTAGAATAAAGCAAAAAAGGACCACAATGTTATATTTTGTACACAAATGAACTGATTATTAAAAAAAAGATGAATGATATCAGCGTTTTTTTACATACGAGTTTACGTTTTCGTAACGTTATATAAAGATACACTACCATTATTCAGGCGTAACTGTAACTTTAATAACGAAATTATCCAGTTAATAAGTAAAGTTACCAGTCTTCGACGGCCGTTTTCAACAATTTCACTGTTCAGCATTCAGCGATACCCTACGTCGTCGCACGACGGACGCACGATGAACGCACGATTTGTTTGTGATTACAAGGTCAAAGTAGGCATTTAGAATCAGACCACTATCGTGCGATAAACCTGCGATGGACGTTCGATGGACGTGTGATGGTCGTGCGATTGTCGCATGACAGTCGTGTGGACATTCACTATCTTACGACAGCTGTGAGTCAATCGCACGACCGTCGTACGATATCGCACGACCGTCGTACATATATGTCCTTTTTCAAAATTCATACCCTATAGTGCAATTCTAAGATAAATCATAGCGGACAATACGCAGGCCGCAAGGCCTGCGGATGTCGTTCCGCTTTACGATAACACGTGTGCACGTGGTTTGGTCAGAGTTTGAATTCACTAATGGATCTAAAAATTTGTGTTAAAATCCCGCACTGAAGCAAAGATACTAGAAAATGGCTGCTAATAGAATAACAAAAAAAATTAAAATGCGATATTCGGCAGCTCATAAATTTTCTTTTATTTTTTAATGATGTTTAAAAATATTCCAAAAACTAGCGTAGGCCCCTGTCTAGAAAAGAAAAGATAATAATTATCAGTCTTCCATGGTTGCTATGCAATCAATCTTTTTATCTGGGGAGGGCTATTTCCTAAATGTTTGGACACAAAAAAGGCAGCCATTTTTTTGCCCACTTCGGAAGGAAATTTTAACATTTTCAGTGCATAAACGATGCTACAAACTGTTATGAGACACATGATTACTCTGAGATAACGAATTAAGTCGAGCGGGAATCGTTCATATGCGCGAAATATCAACCAATCTTAAGAAAATCTAATGAAAAAGACACAAGTTTCGGTTATTTCCCATCGCAAAGTTTGCAATACAATTAATTAAAGTCCGTTTCGGGTATTTATGGGGAGGGCTATTTCCTAAATGTTTGGACACAAAAAAGGCAGCCATTTTTTTGCCCACTTCGGAAGAAAATTTTAACATTTTCAGTGCATAAACGATGCTACAAACTGTTATGAGACACATGATTACTCTGAGATAACGAAGTAAGTTGAGCGGGAATCGTTCACATGCGCGAAATATCAACCAATCTTAAGAAAATCTAATGAAAAAGACACAAGTTTCGGTTATTTCCCATCGCAAAGTTTCCATAAGGCTAGAAATGGCTTCATCCACTGGTGGTGACTCCTCCAGAAGGCTTGAAATGGCTTCGTCCACTGATGGTGACTCCTCCATAAGGCTAGAAATGGCTTCATCCACTGGTGGTGACTCCTCAATAAGGCTAGGAATGGCTTCATCCACTGGTGGTGACTCATCCATAAGGCTAGAGTGGCTCTTTCCGCTGGTGGTGACTACTTCATAAGGCTACAAATGGTTTCATCCACTGTTGGGGAGTACTCAGTAAAGCTAGAAATAGCTTCATCCGCCGTTGGTGACTCCACAAGAAGTGTAGAATGGCTTTTTACCGCTGGTGGTGACTACTCCACGAGGCTAGAAATGGCTCCATCCACTGGCGGTGACTACTCCATAAGGCTAGAAATGGCTTCATCCGCCGTTGGTGACTACTCCATAAGGCTAGAAATGGCTTCATCCCCTGGTGGTGACTCCTCCGTAAGGCTAGAAATGGCTTCATCCACCGGTGGTGACTACTACTAAAGGCTAGAAATGGCTTTATATGCTTGTTTAAAGTTCACGACATGGGATAATTATGACTTTTCTAGTTGTAGTACGAGCAATGGCGTCTTTTATTTCGTTTTACAATGTGTATAATTGTTCTTTTTACACAAACAATTATTTATATATAGACCTTTATTTAAAATACTTTCATTATTAAGCATTATAAAATTGAATCAGTATTTGAAACATCACCTGAAACGTGAGAAAATGTTATCAATTTGCTTTTTCTGTACTTTGACCTTATAACTACATTGACCCTGACATTGACCTTGAAATGGTCAGTGTTGCAAGGCAATTTGCTGCATATCATGAGATATAACACAATTCAAATATTCAACATCATTTACATGTATGAAATTTAAGTCTCATTTGATTCGGTTTATCGTCAATTGTGGCGGTTGTACTACTGATCATGACGGTGTGTATCAAAGTTCTTCTGATCGCATACCCATTGGTTTTAGCTTATAATGGCGCCCATTATGAAGTTTCACTATTGACGTGATTTTACCCCACCTACTTCACAATATTAAGCATGACCAATTTTAAAACAGCGAAATGCTGCAATAAATATATCTTATAAAACCAAAGAGACTTGTACTGTCTATATTAATCAAAATAATTCATAGAATGCAATTTCTGCAAATTGTCATTATTCTCATTTTTGCAGTTTTATTACCCCATCCACTTTTAACAGGCAAAGTCATGTAACGTATTTATTTGTACAAAATCTCATTCATTATACACAAAAGTAGCTTGAAGAGCATTTCAGAATAGTTTATCATAGGTCAGAAGAAAAACAGAGATCAGAGTTTAAAAACAATCATTGGTTAATCTCGTTATTAAATCTTTAAAACTATTTATGAAATTTTACCCCACCCACTTCGTAAAATAGAGCACGAGCAACCAAAACTGATTTCAAAATGCATAATTTCATTCACATTATACAAGTCAACCCAATATGGTCTAAATACATAAAGAATTAGCTAAAAAGAGGCAGTTTCTTATTTTTTCACTTTTGATGTGAATCTATCCCACCCGCTTCACACCCTTAGGGAACGCATAAAACTGAAAAAGTTGTACATCTTACACCCTCATATTTTTCACACTAAATATATAGAATAAATAAAACCATTTAAAGGTAAAATTTACAGTCATAAATGTACTTTTAAGTTATTGACAATACAAAATTAAGAAAAATACCCTAAAAATAGGCAATTGTAGGCCTCTATATGGGTCATAGCTTTTCCAAAATGTCGAAATTTACTATTAAAACAGATAAAAGTGTGTCTTCCATTCATTTTTCAACTTATAAGTACATTTTGAAACATATTTGTGAGAAAACAATTCATTTCATGCACAAATAAGCGTTCAGTACCATTTTCTCGTAAAAATGGCGGCCATCTTGGACGCCATCTTGGATGCTGAGCGGTTGTGAAAGAGGAAATTTGTAAGAAATGGATTTTCTTAATGTTCGGCCATATGTCCAACTGTGGTGCAAGTTTAAGAGATGGACTCTTATTTTGAATAAATCGCCCTCAGCTCTAAGGCTAAATTAATTAAAGTCCGTTTCGGGTATTTACGTATCTAGACCGGACGGTGATAATCCACATCGTAGTTGTAGGTTATTGTAAAGAAAGTAAAACAAATGCATTTTCGTAATTCCTCGCCGAGATGTAATTAAAAAATCCCTCCAAAATCGTCAAAAAATATTCGCGGGATGAAGGTCGCGAAAACTAATTACATGTTGTTGTTGTCGTTATTGGATATAATAAAACCCGTAATTTTCCGTCTAAATCTCTTTTATGTTGTGACGATTTGCAGGGTTTATTTAACGAAAAAAAGTGATTAAGATTGAAGATATTTGATATTTAATCGTAATATGAATAATTGAAATGAAAATAGCCTTTTCTTTTGAACAAAAGTACTATCTGGTATGCTCATGCAACCCATTAAAAAAAGATAAAACATCAAATAAGGCCTAGAAATCAGTTGTTATCTGTGTTTATATCTAATTATTCATTTTAAATTAGTTACCCCTGAATTAAGTAGACCTAGAATTAAACAAATTGAAAAACGTGTATTATTCGTGTTCATGCGGACTGACAAACG